>JBAIZL010000006.1:32489056-32799056 GCA_036971475.1 Prosapia bicincta | reverse complement strand
CTTCCGTTAAACCCTTATGACTCTAAACCTGAAGGTAGGTATGCCATGACCCTTCCACCTTCTCCTACCTTCAACCCGTTATGACTCATAACTTGATGGTAGGTATGACATGACCCTTCCATCTTCTCCTACCTTCAACGCCTTATAACTCCTATCTTTAGGTAGGTATCACATGTACCTTCCGTCTTCTCCTATTTTCAAACCCTTATTTATCCTAACTTTAGGTATTTATGACACACCCCTCCATTTCTCATACCTTTAAAACCTTACGACTCCTAACTTTAGGAAGGTATGATATACACCTCCATTCTCTCCTACCTTTAAACCCTTATGCCTCCTAACTTAAAGTAGGTATGATATACTCCCCCCTTTCTCCTAACTTTAAACTTTTATAATTCCTAACTTAATGTAGGTACGACGTAACCCTTCCGTCTTCTAACTTCAAACGTTTATGACCCCTAACCTTAAATGGGTATGCTTTGACACTTCCGTCTTCCTACCTTTAAAAAATTATTATACTACTTTAAACGCCTTTAAATCACTAGTTATTAATAATTCCAACATACTTTTTCGCTCTAAATGCTTTGCTAGTTGAGTGCTTCGAGACACAAACTGGATCGTTTACTCAAGGTGATTACATCATTGTTTATCTGTGATTCCTGTGTGTATCTGTGATTCCTGTGTGTATCTGTGATTCTGCATTATTTGTAAATTCTGTGTGTATCTGTGATTCTGCATTGTTTGTACATTCTGTGTGTATCTGTGATTCTGCATTGTTTGTACATTCTGTGTGTATTTGTGATTCTGCATTGTTTGTACATTCTGTGTGTATCTGTGATCCTGCATTATTTCTACATTATGTGTGTATCTGTGATCCTGAATTATTTCTACATTCTGTGTGTATCTGTGATTCTGCATTATTTGTAAATTCTGTGTGTATCTGTGATTCTGCATTGTTTGTACAATTCTGTGTGTATCTGTGATCCTACATTATTTGTACATTCTGTGTGTATCTGTGATTTCACATTATTTGTACATTCTGTGTGTATCTGTGATCCTACATTATTTCTACACTGTTGAAGATTTTTGTTTAACGTATTTAAAATTATGTGGACAAGAAGTGTGTTTTGTCGTTAAAGTTATTGGGTTTTAATTTTGTTACTTTTATTTATTCTTTTGTATAATTATTTTGTTTTCATTTATTTTTTTTATATATTCCAGTAGTGCAGTTAGTTCTGGGTAAAACCTAAAAACCTTTCAAGAAATATGTAAGGAAAAATAGTGCGAAATGAAGGAAGAGAAATTAATGGAAATCTATTAAAGGATCTAAAATTATAACTCTAAAAGTAAACAGCTAAATGTAGTCCAATGTCACACTGTTAATTATAGACACTTCGTTTGCACTTCACAATTCAAGGATTGTTTTTATGGAGTACTTCTAATATACCTGTATATGAATCTTACATGTAATTGTTTATGAAAATATACATATTATAAGGGAAATAGTTCGTAGGGATGCAAATGTAGGGAAGATCCAAAGAAACTGTTACATTTGTGAGGAGACATTATGTATTAATTTATTATGTTTGTTTATTGGTTCTAATTTCCAACAATAAAATTTCAATGCTGTCGTTAATTCTACGAAAACAAACTCTAAAATTCTCTTGTAACGTAAGGTCAATCCTAGTCCTGCATACTTTCAACAAGAGCCTTACAAATATTTAATCAACACAAATTGTTCCCTCAAAGCAATATCATAAAACAACACCTTCCAGCTGCATTACAGTATTTACATGTTGTTTGCTAAAATTTGAAGTATTCACCAGTCAAGGTTAGAAAGCTTCAGACTTGAATAACGGTGCAAATTGCCGATGGTTATCCAGCGAATTAATCAGTAGTAGCCAGGCGTTGCGGATACGTGAGATACATATTAATCAAGATGTAGGCTAAACTAATATTACTTTTACTTTAAATATTATCGCTGAATGTTTTAGTGATTTCTTCAAATCATAAATAAATTTGTATTGTCACTTCATAACCTCTCAAATTTTTAATAAGTAAACTTATTTATGTAAATGTAATGGAACATTGCCAGCACGTAGATGCAATAGTCCTTATGAGTTATAAAACCCAATACCCTGGTCCAATTAACCAACAAATAGATCCCTTACATTTGTGTTTACAATAATATTAATGACTCGTGACTAAAAGAGGAGTCACAGTATTTACATTACAAAAATATCTTAAAATGAGCTTCTACGGTGGTAAAATTTACTATGAGTACAATGAAAAATCAATTCTAATCTATTTCCGTTCTCATTACAATGTTTTTAAATTCCTTCTATTAGCTCACACTCTCCTTATATATATCTTGTACAAATGTTCAATCGTTAATCAAATACATTTTAATTCGCCCAATCAAGTTCAAATACATATTTTTTAACCTGTATTGGATGACAACTGACGTTAAGACAGGTTTTTCAAATATTATTTTAATAATAAAATTATAAAAATCTGGTGGTCTAGCCCGGATTCGAACTGAGTATATTCAAGTTCAAAGTCTAACGCTTTTGACACTGAACCAACTTTCTCACAACTAAAAGTCTATGACTTTTTTTCCCCCATTTGGTTGTCGTCGAAACCTCCATTACAACCTTAAATTGTTCACATGGTTACCATTCAATATCATAAATAGTCCTCAAGGATTCGAAATGAATGAAAAGAATAAAATAAACAAACACTAGAATGATAGTTTGTAACTTCTTGTGTGCTAGATTGTGTTTTGTAACAAGACCCTCTGATGATGATGACATGGTCATCGAAATGTACATAAGGGTTTAATCTTAAGTAACTTGTTTTATTTGTTATTTTTGATTATTTTTGTGGTATTGGGGTTCTTTTCAATATTTTTATTGTAAAACATTTTCTTTAACGATTTCTTGAGCAGCTGTGGCCTAATGTTATAATATTTTAAATAACAAACCCAATAACCACAAAATAACTTTATTTAATCACTTGATGTACATTTCGGTTACCAGGTAACCATCTTCAGAAGTACTGAACAAAATTAATTTAATTTACACCGTAACATATATAGCAAAAAATATTGAGGTTATAAATTTATTGTTATTTTGTCTTAAGCATTGTCACTTAAAACAGCTGTTTTTTTTAATTTAATCAATCAAGGAATATAAAACTGATTAAGGAATATGCCCTTTATCACAATTCATTAAATTAATATGTGTACATTTATATTATATAAATACTTTCAAATACATTTAGTAGACCTATGTTGTTAACATTATTCATTAACTTAATATTATTGAAATCTAAACTATGGTTTGTGTCTATTATATGTTCTGCAACACTAGATTTATCTGGTCGGAGGTACTTGATATGGGAAATATGGTCTTTAAATCTAGTGACGATTTTTTTCCTAGACTGTCCTATATAAATTTGATCACAATCTTCATAATTTATTTGATATATACCCGATTTTTCTAACATAGGAATCTTATCTTTCGGATTCCCTAACAAACTTCCTAAATTATTTGAACTTTTATACGCGATTGTAATATTAAACTTGTTAAAAATACTGTTCAATGTTCTTGTAATATTCATGTTATACGGTAAACTAATGTATCTTGAAATGTACATCAAGTGATTAAATAAAGTTATATTGTGGTTATTGGGTTTGTTATTTAAAATATTAAAACATTTTCTTTGTTTAAAGGAAAATTTTATAGGTTAATTTTCGCACATATTTACGGCATATACGTAACATACCTACATTATACAATCTATGTTTATTTGTGTAAAACTTAGTTACTTTAAGTAAACTTTGAAAATAATTAGGAATTATTATTTTCAGACGAAACAAATTAAAATATTTACTATCAAGGTTGCTAACCCTATTTACAAGACATTTTGCGTTCACCGCTATAATTCAACCAATATTAAAGATCAAGATTTGATATTCGAAATAGTACTTGAATACTTTCAGTGTCGATGTGCATTCACTAGGTCAAATGTCGAGGATTCCACAGCTTTCAGTTCCACATCGTGTCTAGCCTTCCTTGCACTCGACTCTAACCATAGACAAGTTCCGTTCCAACACCTTTCAGTTTCCAGTCTAGTTGCCAACGTCCTACCAACGGTTAGCTTTTTTTATATTTATATAGGAATATAGGTGAAAGTGAAATTTGAGGTTAGTTTTCATAAATATAGGACATTTTAAAAGTTATTTAAATAGCAAAAAGAATCTAGATTCAACCAAAGACAAAGAATCTTTTAGCTTGAACATATATAGCTTTTTAATGCTATAAACTTTGTCGGAACTGATTTTTCGCTACCAGTATCACCCTAATATAATATAGTTCAAATCTTGTTTGAAAGATTTTGTTCGTATTTGATGAAAACAATATTAGTAAATAATAACCTTGACAAGTAAAATGTAAGTGGACATTTATTAATTGAGTGGTGATTATTGAACAGATAAAAAAATTATCGATAACTCCAGTACTTAATTTTATTTTAACCGTATCTGTGTTGTCTGGCGGGAAAAAATAAACTATTTGTTCTTATTTCTTTGTTGCAATACTATTGTCCGGAATAAACCAACATTTTTTTAAATTACAATTCACTTTTATGAATCTGTCGAACAAAAATTAAATTTTCGAAATAAATAATAGTTAATTTATGAAGAGTTTAATTTTCGCTAAGCACTGACTTTAAAATGTAGAGTATTAGATCTCAGAGAAGCATTGATGGGAAGGAAGGACCTGAGTTTAAAAGAGAACGCTAACATTCTCATTCTCAGAAAATAGGTTTAATTTTACCCACAGATAGTGGCGGGTCTAAAACGTATGCTGGAAGGAGAGGGGACCCGAAATATATTTAAAGTATTTGGTAGCTGTAGAGAAAACTCCAAGGGCCTTCTTAGTTATAGACTTACGTTTACGTTGTGACATTAAACAATCATTAATTACTCTCAATTACCATATAGTTACAATACAAACCACCTATTTATTACATTCTGGGAGGGCGTATTTATAAATGATTATAGTATGGTATTATAGTGATTAATACGGGTTTGTAAACATATCCTACTAAGTAATAAGTAGATTTAAATCAGGGCCGAACTCAAATATAGGAAATGGCATTTTATTTCACATTTATAGTGTTATTTTATACTTTAAAAATTGTTACTTCTCCATATTTTTTGACAGATTGGGCACCAAAGCCAGTCTTCCTTAAATCCGTCACTGTTCACATCTACGCCCTGAGACTAAAAACGATTCTATACATTAATAGAAAATGTGCATAGTTCTACTCTCAGATAGGATCTCTGCTTAAGACTACAAACTATTGTTCAATTTTACTTACTTGTGTTGACTTCAATACAGAACATATATATTCTCAGAAATCTGTTCAATTTTACTTACTTGTCTTGACTTCAATACAGAACATATACATTCTCAGAAATCTGTTTAATTTTACTTACTTGTGTTGACTTCAATATAGAACATATACATTCTCAGAAATCTGTTCAATTTTACTTACTTGTCTTGACTTCATTACAGAACATATACATTCTCAGAAATCTGTTCAATTTTACTTACTTGTCTTGACTTCAATACAGAACATATACATTCTCAGAAATCTGTTCAATTTTACTTACTTGTGTTGACTTCAATACAGAACATATATATTCTCAGAAATCTGTTCAATTTTACTTACTTGTGTTGACTTCAATACAGAACATATACATTCTCAGAAATCTGTTCAATTTTACTTACTTGTGTTGACTTCAATACAGAACATATACATTTTCAGAAATCTGTTCAATTTTACTTACTTGTATTGACTTCAATACAGAACATATACATTCTCAGAAATCTGTTCAATTTTACTTACTTGTGTTGACTTCAATACAGAACATATACATTCTCAGAAATCTGTTCAATTTTACTTACTTGTGTTGACTTCAATACAGAACATATACATTTTCAGAAATCTGTTCAATTTTACTTACTTGTATTGACTTCAATACAGAACATATACATTCTCAGAAATCCGTTCAATTTAACTCATATTTAGACTCTGAGTTAAACTCAAAACTTATATATCGTCGGAACAACCATTTTAAATTTACCCCCAAGAAACAAATACTAAAGCGTTTGTAGATTAAACTGAAAATTATAATTTATAATTATAATTTTAATTATAATTAAATTGCATATAAAATACATTTTTTAATTGAACAAAGAAAATAAAATTTCACATAATTTATGAAAATTTGCCAATATTCTCAACCTACGATTACTATGTTGTTGTTTTGTCGACAAATTTCAGTTATTTTAAATGAAAAACCCCATACAATTACTATTAATAAAGTAAACAATGTTATAGATTCAATACCCTGACATATAGAAGTAAAATATAATTTTCTGACTTCTTTTAAAACAATAATTTGATGCACTTCAACGTTAACTCATTACAGGCACATTTTATGACTCCAGGTGGCCACTGTTTTTATTACTATTTGCGTTCAGTTGCAGTTAAGGTGAAAGCTTGGGAAATGTTTTGTCATCAGGATATGAAATTACTAAACTAAACAAATGTAGGATACTCAAGCTTACGGCCTTAATCACACCACAGATGCCTCTGCAATTTGCCTTCTATGGCCTGCAAGGCGTATTTCATTTTTGTAATTAGGACATTTCCTTACCGAAACCTGGCTTTTAATATCTACAGCCTAACTAGTAACCTGGCCACGACTGAGTAATCCCGCATAAATCCTGTGGTTTGACTACTTGTCATCTTTATTTTCGAAACCAGCATTGATAAGTAATATTCTTCTGGTGCAAAATTAGTTTCTAAATAGTTCCTCATATCGCTAAACGTGATGGTAAATACTGTATATAGCACGCATGGTTAGCCCAGGGTTGTACAACTGGCGGCCCGCCGGTCTATTCTGAGCGGCCCGCCAAACGTTTTTCAAACTTTAAAAGAAATAGTTATTTAATAAACTTATATAAAATTGAACCAGTGTATCAGTCAGTTGGAGCCATCTAACTGCCTCAAAATTCACCATTTTGCATCTATATCTAAAATCAGATTAAACGTCCCCCCCCCCCCCCGAGCAGTAATTTCAATTCCATCCCACCTAGTAAATAGATTTCTCGGACCCTGCACCACACATTGGTGTGGTGCGTGGTTTGGCCCAAATATTGATTTTCGGCCCCTCCACCTTTGTAAGTTGGACACCTCTGATTTAGACTGTGGCAATTCTAGTTGGTGATAGGATGCGTAGTTCTGTAACGGGTTTCAGTGAGTTCAACACATCCCGAGTGGCTTTTATTAAGTAGATGAGGTGGAATTACTCTATGAGTAAAAAGAAATAGGTTTGAAATAAAAAGTGTTCCAATAACAATGCCGGGATTTAAACGAGCGTTACTAAAAGACTACTCAAGATAACTTGATGATTTTAATGCCAAATTGTAAAGAACAAAGTTGATTTCGTACTTTATTAGGCTGTTCAATGTCTTCTATTTGAGGAAACAAAAATTGTTCCAGCATATCAAGATGAATTATGATTTTTATGTTTTTTCGTCGAAAAAAAGGGCCAACACCTGGTCGTACATTAACCCACACCATATGTACACTTTTGGCGGATCTCCCACTTGATTCTGCACAACGTAAGGTTGTTCTGAACCCATATCTGAGAATTGTGACGATTTAACAACACCATTTGTAACTTGTCTAAGAACAGCATTCTTTTAAGAAAATTGGAATTGTCCAATCTCTTTGCGCATGAAACTGACAAAGTCTGTACACGGTAAACAAAATTTATTCATTTCAACCACAGATTGATGTTTAAATCGTTTAGTTATCTTGAACAGTCTTTCTGTATCGCTCGTTCAAACTCCTGGCATTACTTTTGGAACACTCTGTATAATCATAAGGATTTATTTTTCTTTAAAAAATTCCTTGCATAAAATGTTTTCTTACGGTAGCGGATATTTAAATAAATATGTGTGTGTGGGGGGGGGTGTATACTATTCAGTAGAACCACCAAGGAAGCAGAAAAGAATAAGTTAGGAGTTAGTGTTAGACAAACGAACGCTAAATTTTAAAACAAGTTTCCTGTTTGACAAGTTATGCAACTTATTTTGTTGCCTCCGTTATTTCCGGACAATGCAAAAGATATTAGCATTCTCCGGTTCAGAAAACTTCAAGCAAAAACGTTAAAAATATACAAATAATTTTAAATAAACAATTATTGGTAAATAAAATACACTTGTTTCAAAGGACTGTTTTAAAAACCTTTTTTTAGAAGAAACAGAAGATCTGAAAAATGTTATTTCCAAATTCTAGAGAGTAAACGCAGTGTGAATAACGGTGTGTAGAGTACAATAATAAAAAAACAAACCCTTGACCAAAAGAATCACAAAACTAGCTGCAATATCTTGTTTCACTTATTCAGTTAGCAACAGTTAGTCCAATTGTAACCTGATGATGCTAATTATGTTATCGAAACAAGTAGAATTGTTTCTTTTATATAACGGCATAATATTTTTTATGGCAATATTATACCAAACTGAATTAATTTTAAAAACGTATCAAACAGAAAAGAAAACAAAAAAATCAACTGAACAACCACAAACCCTTGAAATAGATGAATGAAAAAGTTCATGGAACTATGAGTCTATAGACGATGGACCGCAGGACTCAACCTTTGACGGGAGCTGGTATCATCCAGTATTACCCAAGCTGGTGGGTAACAGAATTAGGCGGGTGTAGAACATGACGCTACTGATGTCGTTAATAGAATCAGTTGCAATGTACTGTAGAAGCATTTACAAGTTCGGTACGATTGGATAACTCTCTCAGAAGGACAATGCAGAAGGTTAAAAGACGAGGAGCCCATGTGGAATGTTCTCGGAGAAGTAGTAGAATATCTGGGATAACAGCAGATATCCTAGCATTTAAAAGAAAGGAGAGCAACACCAATGGAGAAGATTAGCAGCAATTCGTGTAAACATCATCTTCGTAAAGAGGAAATATCTCTCAAAATAACTGAATAAATAAATAAAAGTCATAAACAATAAATAAAAACGTAAGAAGAAATTGAATGCTTGATTGGTCTACGAGGTTGATGCATGAACTGAAATAGTAGGCCTATAACGCGTATACACCTGTGTCCAGAGTAGCTCTATTCCACTTAGGTGATCTCCCCACATGAGTCATCCTTTCAGGGCGGTTTCATCCAGCGACCACAGAAACGACTCCAGGGGACATGGGTATTATCATATCATAGCGCCGGTGAAGCCAGGCCCATCTTGGTGAGGGGTATGTCCGGAAAAACAACACTTGGGCTGCGACTAAGTTTAATTTAACGCTTCCCTCCAACACCGTATTAAACCTGTTCCCACTGTCAAAAAATAAAATTTGGTTTCGTAGTAATATTTAATACAGAGGTTACGATGGTGAAAAATTTTAATTTTATAAAGTAGTGGAGAAGATATTGAATGCTTGATTGGTCTACGAGGTTGATGCATGAACTGAAATAGTATAACGCGTATACACCTCTGTCCAGAGTAGCTCTATTTCACTTAGGTGATCTCCCCACATGAGTCATCCTTTCAGGGCGGTTTCATCCAGCGACCACAGAAACGACTCCAGGGGACATGGGTATTATCATATCATAGCGCCGGTGAAGCCAGGCCCATCTTGGTGAGGGGTATGTCCGGAAAAACAACACTTGGGCTGCGACTAAGTTTAATTTAACGCTTCCCTCCAACACCGTATTAAACCTGTTCCCACTGTCAAAAAATAAAATTTGGTTTCGTAGTAATATTTAATACAGAGGTTACGATGGTGAAAAATTTTAATTTTATAAAGTAGTGGAGGGTAGCCAAGAAAGCGGTGACCAGCCACCGAGCTAATACGTATTCTCTAGTTGTTTCTGTTCTCGCTGGTTTCATCCCCCCTAACCTAAACTTATCTATTATTACCAATTCGGTCTTTCCTTTCATTTATTATAATACGTTATACTGGCCGATTCTCAAGTGTAACTATTAACAAGAAATATTTTTTGCAAAATTAATCAATTCCTACTTAGGTCAACAAACACAAAATTTATTTTAGTTACTTTTTGTCAAATAATTTTAATTTATATAAATATTTATATACATGTAAAAGAATCACAATATTAAGTGGAAAAATATAAAGCGAAATTAATTATTTAAAATTATTGAATCAATTATTATCTGAAAAAACTGTATTAGCATCAATTATAATCCAGAACAAGTTTTAAAAAATGTATTAGAACTTGAGCGAATGCATTACAAACGAAATAATAATTTTTTTCTATACTGATAGACCCAATAAACAATAAAAATTATGAAGGAATTAATCTACATAAAATTATAAACATAAATAATCCTACACTTGGCGGGAGCAAATAAAATAAAATGTTATAGCATAGGAATCTGTTACATAAATTTATTCCGATACAGAAATAACAAATGTATAGACTGTTATGTCTGTTTAAATATGCAGAGGTAAGGAGTGAAGATTAACTTAAAATCAATGCTATAAAATTGTCGTCTGGGTAAATCAAGTTACAAACTAAAATGATTTAATATTTACATTGTTCATAAATTAAATATCATTAGCCTTGAACCTAATAATACTATAGTTAACGCTTGTTACAAGTAAGTATTAAATCCATAAAGTATTCTTTATCACACTCGGATGCAATTAAATAATAAAAACAATAAATCCAATGACCTAATTACTATTATTACTTTATTAACTCAGATTAATATACATTTTAGTACCTTCGTTACCATTGGTTACGACGAAACCATGATTGTTTTAGGTTGACTTGATATTGTTGTTTCATTTGAAACTTCATACACTGTAACTATTGCGTTCTAACTAATATATTTTCATTTATTACAATTATTTTAAGTAGTCAATTATATTTAAACTCTGATTTAAACTACTTTATGTTCTCTGATACTTGACTGTAATAATGAGATTTGCTAAATCAAGAAAATTAATGCAAAACAGAGTAAATACAATCTTTAATTTAAAAATTACACTTTAGTTTATATTAAAACTAAATGTGTCTGTATGCCCACGCGCACGCGTATGTGAGTGTGTGAGTGTTCGCGTGCGAGGATGTGTGTCTCCATATTAAATAAAGGTTATTTATATGGGTGATAATATAAATTTAAGTTTAGTAACCAACATTAAATTGTAACTATAAAATCGAACAAAAGCCAATGGTATATAAAACATTAAAAAAACTATTTTTTTTAAACTTGTTTTTGTAAAAAAGTAAAATATTATAACGAATAATACTGAAATCCGGATTAATAATTCAATCACATTATTTAAAAGAGAAAAAGTTTTGTTATTACTATAAAATGTAATACATAAGAATAATTTTTGTTAATTTTAATCGAACACAAACTGTTTTTAATTTTATTTATATGTTTTCCAAAGTGAAAAAAATTATTAAGGTTAGGTTAGGTAAGGGAAGAGAGAGAGAGGTATATATATACATACACACATATATATATATATATATATATATATATATATATATATATATATATATATATATATATAGTTTTATATGTAAGGTTTTATAGTATTGTATAGTAAAGTTTTATATGTACAGTACATTTATAAATTTCGAGTATTTCTTGAGTTTGAGACTGCCCTCTTAAAACCATTTATAAGCTACTAATGGTATACTTTTTGTATAGATGAATTATTATTTTTAAGTTATTTTAATTTAATGCTATTCTGTTATTAATATATTATTTATCTAGATATATTTAAATCTTCTTGTCCTCATATGAAAGATAAAGTTTTGTTTATCTGCAACTTACCTTTAAGAATTGAAAAACAGTTTTGTAAAGTTTTTAAAATAGCAGATTAATGGCTGAAACGTTCACAATAATTTTTAATATTACGAAAAACTATAAATTATATATTTTAAAACCAACCCCACTTTTCCGCACAAAAAATTAAAGTTAAACTTTAACATCTAACAATAAAATTCCTGAACCACTCTCGAATCAAATATTTTTATAGCACGTCATTATTTTCATATTTATACAAATCTCGTGTACCTTACCTTAACGATGTGTAGTATCCAATAGTAAGCGATTCTCGAAGTCAGGTGTAACTCCAATGAGGTTTTACACGCTACTGGAGGCGCGCTTTGCCCGGAGAAGATGAAAGTAGAACCGTGTGCCACTTGTCCCGTGACCTTGAAGAGGGGATTGACTTTCCACCACCGAATCCTCGACATGGGTGCAATGAGTGATTAGAATGCAATAAAACCTGCTTTATTTACTTTCCAACGTGCGATTATAATTAAAATGTCTTTCCGAGAACATGATTGGCTGCTTCGGTCAAATTTTAATCTAAATAAACTGTAAATCTAGAGAATTATGAGATTTTAAACTAAAGTTGTTAAAAAATGCATTTGATAGGAATTCAAGAATTGTTCATTCTTTGATTCCTACCATTGTTAATCCTAAGGGTGGCTCTAATGTTATTGTTTTTAACTTGTAGTAGAAAAAATTATTTGTAAATTTTTACATAAATATTTCTCAAACGTTTTCCCTAAATATAATTGTAAATTGATATTCTGATAAAAATAGATATAATCTTTAAATATTTTACTAAAATACGATTTGTTATTATTGTAAAAACTGCAAAACCCATAATTGTAGTCATGTGATTATATTAACATTTATAATTCTTATGTTGTATATTTATTACTTTGTATATTTAATATATTTATGTATTATTAATATTGTTATTATTTCTCTTATACTATAATAATAATAATAGTATTATTTCTATTATTCTTGTTAATGCTATTATTATTATTTACATTACTAATAGTTAACACTCCCCCTACATATATTTATTTATATATCTTGTTCAAATTTTTAATCGTTGATAAAATACTTTTTAATGATCCACGCAAGTTCAAATACATTTTTTTAATTTTAGTTTATTTCAAATATTAATTCACGAGCTAAATTAAATTATTTAATGTTAAAAATTACTTTTCTATTGCAAGTAATGACTTAAACTATTCTTTACAAATAATAAACTTACATAAAACTTATATAAAATCATGTTTTAGTGAACTTGTATTAGTAATATTATTAATTATTTTGACCCGATCAAATTTAAAATCGTTTGTATTGTTTTATTTTAACTTCAATTCCTAATATTTCTTTTTTTTATATTCATATTATCCTTATATATACGACTTATATAATAATATATTTTCTATATATAGGTATTTCTAATAACGTTTTACTCTTCTGTGTGTGTGTGTGTATGTAGACATGTATATATATATATATATATATATATATATATATATTTATATATATATATATATATATATATTTATGTGTGTGTGTGTGTGTGTGTGTGTGTGTGTGTGTGTGTGTGTGCGCGCGCGCGCACGTGTGTGTGGGGGGGGTGATTAGGTCACACTCGAAAATATGTTTCGAGTACCGTATACGTTTTAAAATAATGTTAGTTAAAACGCTTGATAAACGGCAGATTTCTGAAAATTTAACACTAATTTGAAAAATTCTGTTTTTTAGTCGTATCTCTGTCTGTCAAAACAAGCAAAATCATTTAACCTGATGTTTAAATTATTCACTTTTAAAGTCTCAATGTTCCAAAAGGTGAACGAATATTTGCTACCATTGTATCGAAAATTCTTCTGCTTGAATTCAGTCCCGGCTGTAGGCTACACTTAATTCTTGAAGCAATATTTACAAATTCCGCAATACCGAGTAATAAATCTGACACGCTCGTTTAAAAACGTCTGGCTGTAATATTTCCTTTCTCAACGAAAGTTTCCAGATAAGAAATTATGAACCACGACCATTGTCATTGTAACGTAATAACAATGGGACTTTACAGTCGATTATTGGAGCAATGTTTTACGAGCTATCGCTGGCAGGAACATTGATCCTGCTATTGTTACGTCATTCAGATTTCAGTGAATGTAGACTCCATTACCACTTCACCGAGTGATAAGACAATACAACATTATCAACAGTTTCTTCCCAATGATGCAAATAAAAAACAATAAGGAAATATTTTAAAAATTGACGAAGTTTGAAAACTGTTTCGTAAAACGTTACCAGTAAAAATAATACGAATATAGAATTTATTTATCACGATTATTTTCTATATAGCCAAAAGTTTGTTAAATCTATTTATAAAACATAATTTTCAAATTATTTACATGAACATAATTAAACAAAACAAAATCTGTATAAAGCAGTATTTAGTTGAAGTTCTTAACATATTCATCTTCATTTCTGTTACGAATATTTGAGTACATTTTTCTTCCTTTCATAATCATGTTGCAATGTTAGGAAAGGCAGAAAAATGTATTCAAATATGTATAATATTTAGAAGTATAAGAGAGTTAGGTTAGGTTTGGTCAATCACCAAACACGATTAAATTGAACATATTATATTTCTGTTATTTTATATACGAAAGAATTATTCTGAAGTGTACTAAACAACATTACAAGTATTGTAACTGATATATATATATATATATATATATATCATTTAAAACAACATAGGTTATTCAAATACAAGAATATTTATTAATTTATATCCATTTATATCCATTTTGGATATAAATTAATAAATATTCTTGTATTTGAATAACCTATGTTGTTTTAAATTATTAAACAAGAAAACGTATTTTATATATATATATATATATATATATATATATATATATATATAAAGAACTAAGTCAAAATACAAATACAAGAATTATAATTGAATTTACAATTCAAAGCTTTTCGTTGGTTAACAGTACCAACATCATCAGGAATATTAAACCTTGGTTTAATATTCCTCATGATGTTCTGTTAGCCAACGAAAACCTTTGAATTGTAAATTCAATTATAATTGTTGTATTTATATTTTGACTTAGTTCTTTATTAATACACAAGAATACATATTGCGATATATATATATATATATATATATATATATATATATATAGGCCTATATATATATATATATATATATATATATATATCATGTTTACATTGTCTTTGCATGATTATATTGGTTGAATTTATTTACTTGTTTAAAACCATTCCAAAGTGTTCCTATTTTTACCCAGCCTACGCTTTTAAAATTATAAAGGTAAAACAAACTTTACTAAAATTAATTCTTCATTGCCTCTAAAACACGCACGCACATACGCCCGCGCACACACTCTACATGTGACCAACTAGGAAATGGAGCACGACGAGGTTTTCAGTTGATTAACTTTCCAAAAACAAACTTCCAAAGAAAGGTTTATAAGAATCCAGGAAACAATCTCGGATCGGAAAAAAGCCGACAACAAGATGGGCGTGAAACGGAGCGCTAACCTATAAATTGATGCCATTAATAGCCAATTTCCGTCACCAAATGATAGAGATTAGATGCCCGCGGAAAGAGCCTGAAGATCGGACGTCTTTTTCGGACGGAAAGAAAGTTACGGGTTGGCTTTAAATAGACCGTTTAATCACCATGTGTCGTCGAGGTAATGCGTGGTAATTAATTATAACTGTAAAATCTAAATCCTTATGTATTTGGAGTAGATTGTGGTTCAATAATAATAAATAATGCTCAAAAATACTTTATTCAAGCTCATAATCGCTATATATATATATATATATATATATATATATATAGGTTATATGTATATAAAGAGCTAAGTCAAAATACAAATACAAGAATTATAATTGAATTTACAATTCAAATCTTTTCGTTGGCTAACAGTACCAACATCATCAGGAATATTAAACAATTAAAATTGTTTTTAAAAAATGAATTAATTTTAAAAATTAAAAATGAATTTTAATTGTTTAATATTCCTGATGATGTTGGTACTGTTAGCCAACGAAAAGCTTTAAATTGTAAATTCAATTATAATTCTTGTATTTGTATTTTGACTTAGTTCTTTATTAATACACAAGAATACATATTGCAATATTTATATTTTTTTATTCGTAATGAAATTTGTTTTCATTCATCCAATCAAATTCAAAAACATTTTGTTTCAACCTTTAGTAGATGACAGTTGATGTTAATACAGTTTTTCAAATATTTATTCATTAATTAAATTTTGAAAAGTTGATGTCTTGGTCGGATTCGAACTGAATGACTATATATTTGTAATCCAGCACCTCGGCACTGATTTGCTATTAGAAATCAATTACTTAAAAATCTATATGAAATTATAAGAGAAAGGCTCCTTGGAATAATGAAGCATTACAAGATTGATAGAATGATAAATTATAAACCACCATTAGCTTCATAAATTAGAAAAGAAAAAGAAAAAATCGAATAAATACTAACAAACAAAAATAATAGTTCAACACCATATCCGGTATAGAGAGGGAAATGGAAAACTGCAAGAAAATTCGATTTCTATTTTGCCACTTAATATCTTATGCATATACAGAGTTATAATAATTGTAATGATAAAATAAAAAGTAACTAAAATCAAATTATTGTTTGTTGACCTCTTTAGGAATTGACTTCAAAATATTTGTTATATTACTTGTTTTTAATTAATGTATATTACGGTTACCACGTGACCATCCTCAGAGGAACAACAACGAAGAAAATAATGTACATTAGATTAAAATAAAGTAATTCTGGTTTGAGGTCTTAGACTGTTACTTGTTGTAAAATCTAAACTTCAAAATGATTAACTATTATCAAGTCCGCAACACAACTGTCTCTAATATTTTCGTATAATTTAAAAGCAAAATTAAAACCTGGCAAAGGTTAAAAATAACACCATATAAAACCAATAAATATATCATTTCGAAGCGGTTAAAAATAAAATTTTAAAAAATTATGTGACTAAATTTAAAATGGTCTGTATTATTTGTTTTTATTATTTACGTCGCTTTTTATACTTTGTTTTCATCTTTTTTCATAGTATTTCTTTCTTTTTTTTAAAGATTAAATCACTTTTTTATATTCGTTCTACATATGTTTCTAAATTTGATTTGAATCTTTCTAGTTATCATTTTAATGAATCTTTTCTTAGTATGTAATCATTTTACATTTCGTTTACATTTTACATTTACCGTTTCTAAATAACTGCATTCTCAAAATAATCATAGTATATATTCGTGTAGGTTTTTCTGCCTTTCCTAACATTAAAATATTTTCCTTTGTTGACTCGCTCTGGAATGAGCCAATTTTAAAACCTTCTAATGAAAGTACTATTAACATTTGGAAACAGGTCATTCCGTAACGCGTCAACAAAAGAAAATATTGTAATGTTAGGAACGGCAGAAAGATTTACTCGAATATACACAAATATTCCTAACAGAAGTGAAGAGGAGTATATTAAGAATATCAACGTTAATAGTACTTTAAAACTTTTGACTAATATTAAAGTCTCTGATAATGGAGTTATTCCGAAACGCGTCAACAAAGGAAAATATTGTAATGTTAGGTAAGGCAGAAAAATTTACTCGAATATACACAAATATTCCTAACAGAAGTGAAGAGGAGTATATTAAGAATATCAACGTTAATATTACTTTAAAATGTTTGACTAATATTAAAGTCTTTGATAATGGAGTTATTCCGAAACGCGTCAACAAAGGAAAATATTATGTCAGAAAAATGTAATTTATTTATTTTCATAAATAAATACAAATGTAAATCATATTTATTTAAAGCTAAAAACCTTCTTCTATTTGATGAGAATAAACATCTAAGGTCTAAGAGGAATATTCCCTAATGAACGTAAACACATTTCTTACACTACCCAAGCAGTTAATTCGTTTAATTTTTACTAAAAATTATTGTTGCCTCGTTTTTTGCACTTCTGGAACTCAGTCAAGTTCCACATCTGTGCTGTGTTTTAACGAGGTTAGAGCAATAACCATGGGCTTATTTAACGTTAATTGCCATTGATTGGGAACTTAACTAAACTTTATTGTTTAATAAAAAGTAAAATTATTAGCTAAATTTTATTTCTTGAGATTGGTTTTGCGTTGGGTATGATTGTTTCACCAATATCACATTGTGAGCCAGGGAAAATGTGCATTTATAATTTATTACCCTTAAGAAGGCTAAATGCACTTAGTTTATTTCCTTCAGTTAATGGCCGGACGCTGGAAGTAGACTGAATTGAAAGTTTTAAAACATAAAAGAAAGTGGTTAGGCTGCCTGTCTTGATTCAGCTATTGATTTTAAGATAATATAAACATATGGAAACTGGTTTCAACTGGTTTGAAGTAGATTTCGGATGCGCTATTTGTAAAAAATATAATATTTTTAAAGTGTTTATAAAATCTAACATTATTATTTTAACTGCTCGTAAAGTGACCATCGACTCGGAGTTATTCTTGACCGAAATTATATTTCGTCATTTGTGGAAGAGATTTTTCTATTCCTTATATTAGTTCACACTCTCATTATAGCGGAAGGACGGGCATAACGGTGAGGCTGACGTTGTATGAATTTTAAAACTAATTTTTATTCCATCTGTATAGTTGAAAATTATTTATTAGACACAATTGCCAATGTACTGCATTTGAGAAAAATTTTGTTATGATTGGAAAAAAGTTACCTGAAAAAATAATTTTACAAAAAGCAAGCAAGTAGCCATTAGGACCTCAAAGGTTTCGGTGTAGTGGCCATATAGTAAAACAAGGGTAAATAAATTGAGGAGACTGGTTTTTATGTAGTGAAGATTTAGTTTGAGTAAATGTTAATCACACTTAGTAACACAAAGTAATTTCAATAAAGTTGAGTACACAATTTTTTTTGTAATATCTATTACGAGGGTTATTCATAAAATAAAGTTCCCATGATTCTTAAACATAGTTTTATTTCTGTTTCTTAATGTAATACATCATTTTAAAGCTTAAAACTTACGCTAATTTTCCACATAACCACCACTTCTGTGGACAACAACGCTCCAACTTTTCTATCCCCATGTTATCGAATTCTGCCGCCAAACCTTTGAAGAATCGACTACCCTCTTCCTTGACTTCATATTCGGTACTGAAGCGTAAGCCACCCAAGTGTTCCTTTAATTTTGGGAATAAATGATGATAACTTGGGGAAGATACAGACTGCAGGGGGGCACAACAGCCCAGCCAAAATCTGTCAGCAGTTCTTGTGTCTGATGTGAAACATGAGGTCGATCTTTGTAATGGATAAGGCTCACACCACTGGGCAATCTTCTTCTCCGGCGGTTCTGGATTGAGAGAGGAGGAGTTGATAGGTAAGACAGTGTTACCACATTTTTTCTAATACGTCGCATTCTTTCTTAGCAGCATAAGGAACCTTATTTTATAAATTACCCTAGTATATGTTAAAAATATTTTATAAACAATTTTAAATGATTTTAATAAGTTTTAGCATATTTTTAGCACAATTTTCCCATAAATACCCATCATCATCTTCGACATCAGAACTCAATTCAAGGGCCACAAATAAAGTCCCCGGTTTTGGATCATACATTTTATCTTGGTCCTGAATATAACTACTTGGAAATCTAACTCACTGTTGATGCAACAACAGCTGGTGGAAATGGTAATGGTGTAACGTGTGTTGCAGATACTTCTACTTCCGAGAAAATATGTTTATTGAGTGGTTCAATCCCACATTTCTAAATCCATTCATTCCATTTAGTGGATCGGTAGCCTTCACGTAGGCTACTCTCAAGAGATTACTTACCTTATATTGTGTTACTGTTTACGTAGTATTCGTACGTAAAAACTGTTCAGTGGTACCTTGAAAAGCACATCTATCAGCTCCAATTTATTGCTGCAGTGGCACACCACAATTGTATGATTAGGCCTTACCATGTTATGTTAATGAACTCAGTATTTTACTATGGGTGGAAGTCCTTTTATCATAAACAACATTTTATCATTTTATGTAGGTTTGACATAGATCAGAATATGACTGAACCTTTGTACAGAGTTATCATAAAAAAATGGTGCGGTTTCTGTAATTCGTAGGAATATTGTAGGGAAATTTCTAGATGTCATATTGGTATCTCTGAAAACCTCCAATCCAAATGTTTGTTTATAGGCTGTTCTAACATCAGTTCTTGTATTGTTGTTTCGGCTAGTTTAGTGAGTTACTATGTTCTCTGACAAAGATAAAGCGAAGTGTGATTTACTGACGGCTGAATTAAAATCCGTAATTTTAGTTCAACGTGCGTTCCGAAGTGAATTTGGAAGAGATCCATCACACAAAAACAACATAATACGTTGGATTAAACAATTCGAAGAAACTGGAACAGTTAAGACAGAAATTAACCGAAAGACCAAGTGTACCAGACAAAACCGTTGTCGAGCGACAAGTGCACACATATTGTAAGTTATTAATAATGTAAAAAAAAAAATTTAAGACGACAAAGTAGATTAATAAACAACATTAATTGTAAGTAATTTGGTTTTTTATTAAACCATGTTCGAAACCGCGCCATTCTTTTATGATAACCCTGTAAATTTATCTCTGTTTACATCCATTCGATTAGATGGAACGTAAACACATTTTCAGAGGGAGATCCATCCGTCAATTCAACCGCCATCCTTTGGCGAGGAAAGATATTTTCTATACTCTTTTTACCTTTAACAACCCTAGGTAGAGCAAAGAGGTATATTTACCATTTTTAATAACAAAAAAGGTCAAATGAAACATTGAAAGAAATATTGCAGTCGGGCGTAAGATCGGAGAGTATGAAAATCACTACAATTGTAATAACTCGCGAAGTCGCAGTTCTTTCACCCTCTAGTGTTTCACCACAACTAACGGGACTATGAGGATTACTTTCCAGTATTTACCGCAAGATAGCACCACCGTAAGGGCCTAAAGACACCTAGATGTACAAGATTAACACTGATTCACACTTACTTGAAAATGCCTTTCATCAAACAACACCGCCGACACTTAGCAACAAAGTTCTACAAACAGGCTCACGCACATACAACATCGACACTCATTTCCTCACTGGGTAGATATGACCCCACCCACGACACACACAGACGGCCGCTGTCCTTAGCTCACACCATAACTCCAAAAATAAAATATACATACTAATAAATTCTGCTTCACAGTTATGTTCCAGGTGACGCAGGGGCATATCTCCAGGGCCGCAGCTTAGCCCCAACGGAAGTACTAATTTGATTGCATGCCTTTTCAGTTTCGAGTTGTCAGCAGAAGAAGAGCTGCGTGTCATTCCTGCCATAGACTCACTAACAAGGTATTTGCAAGGTAATACCTCTCCTTATCTCTTAGCATAAGATGATACAAGCCCCCAAGGTTCTTCCATGATCTGTCGCAGGATTTTTCCAGGCAGGGTTTCTTTCTTGCCAGGTTTTTTCATTCCGCTGTTAGCACAACACTTACCGTATTGTTTCATTTCACTATCTCCTGATTCTCCATGGAAAGAGTTTATGAGCTTGGTACATGGGCAATCAATTCCGTTTCCTTCACTCGCGGTAGGGATACTAACCGCATGCGCATGTGAGACGGAGGTAGCTAGCTAGAGGTTGGCTACCACGAGAGCTGGGAGGGTTTTGGGTTCCCAAACCCAGATAAAAAACAACCTGCTGGCCATTAGGCCCGCACTTATGCCAGTCTTTACCCTACCCATCTTGTACTTCAATGTTAATAAAATACTTTTTATTCACCCACTCACGTTCAAACACATTTTTTTTAAAACTTGTGCTGGATGATATTTGATGTTAATACAGTTGTTTTTGCAATAATATTCCAACATTAAATTTAATGATTTTACAGAAGAGAAAAACTTTTCACAAAAGAGGAAGGCTATGCAATATAATTGTTTCGTTTCACTTGGCTTAAAATAAGTAACAATATATGATTTTATAAAACAGCTGATTGTGTGTTACAGGCTAAGTGGTAGAACATCTGTTGTAACTCATAGGTTATGTTACTTTATTTATAATAATTGTAATTATTAAATAAAAATTAACTAATTTTTTTTTACTCAAGTAGGAATTGACAGTGAAATATTTTTGTTTATATTACTTGTAACGTCAAGATGATTTCAAAATTTGTGCTTGTTTTTATATTTCCAAAAACTCTCTGATAAGTTTCTTTACTTCCAGTCTGACACGTGCCTTGTTTACTCGTACATCTCGTACGTGGATCTTGTGTGTACAAACCAGCATTGTTATCCAACGAGCAATCAGTTCACGACAAGACAGTTTAAACTCGTCTTTCGAATTGACAAATGTACCAGTTTGAAAAAACCAACCAGAGGAGAAACTCGTCAGAGAGTTGAAAACAGATAAAAGTGTTTCCTTATTTCTTCAAGAAAATAAATTAAATTTCCAAAAATGTTTTGTTGTTTCTAAGGCTATCGATATATTTCCCAGTTATCCCCCATGAAGCAAAACATAATGTATATGAGTAGTCGATGAAGGACTCGGGAAGAGCATAAACTCCTCTGAAGTATCTACAGGAGGGTCGTGGTTTATGTTATCTCTTCTTGAATTAAAAAAAAACTATCATTGAGTCTAAAAAACTTTGCTTGTATCAAACCAGAGACCCGAGGTTTGCATGGTGTTCTTTAAAAATATATATACCGGGAAAAGTGTTTATAGAAACATTCAACATTTTCTCCTTTTTAGTGTTAATTATTCGGCTCAAAAACGTGACTCCGAGTCAAAAATGGAAGATATATATGTATGACTAAAATTAATTACAAATCGGAAATTTTCTCTAAGTTTGAATTTATGATTCTTTAAAACAATTTAATTTTAAAAAAAACATTTTAAATACTTCCCTTTATACTTCAATACAAGAATTTCACAAACCCTTAGATTATATTGCTTTGTTTAAAAAAAAAATTAATATTTATTTTCAGTAATTATACATTTTAAAAATATAGCAATTATTTTTGGAAATTCGAACACCAAGTAATTATTCCTTAAGATTTTGCACACAGTCGTTCACTAGAGATTAACTTTATTTGTATACTTATACTTATACTAGTTAGGTTAGATACGGACACATATTGCAATATATACATAGCCTACATATGTTTACGCCGATTGTTCGAACCCTTTCTGAAGACCTTTTCACTTTGTAAAAGCAACAGATGCTTGCCCCACTATTAAGCGCTACCCAACACCTTTGTCCTCGTCACTTGCCTCTAGCATTTACTTCAAGACACCTTGCAAAGACTTATATCATACTACACATTTAATTACATGTACAAACATGATGGACGACATGGGGACATACTTTCCTGTACTTGGCCTTAGCTCGACTGACCCACTCACAGTGTGTGAAACTTTCGAGAGAAAAGACCTACGTTATACGTTAAATACTCTCGAAAATTTGTCAAAATATAAAACTATCTACTTATGTTTGTACAAAAACTATAATGATTTATTAACTTATTGCCAATTTAGAATAAGTAATAAAAATAGCTTCAAATTATAAATATCACGTTTATTTTATAGTACTGCAAGTTACCAAGTACGGGGAAGTCATGTTCATTTAGACGCTAACCAAGCGTCCCGAAGTCCCTATTTTTAAAGTTGTGTCCCGGAGTCTCGAAATTCTGTAGAGGAACATAAGTAAAATATTTAAAGTATAATTATACTATGTATGATACAGTATAATACAATTATAATAAATCCGTTGCTTTTGTACTTTCGAGGGTTCAAGTGTTTCTTACGAACGGAGTGGAATTGCGCAAGTGGTCAAAAAATTAGTATACGATTATTTCTGGGGTTCCGTGGGTATGGTCGAAGTGCGCAGGTAGACCTTAGGTCAATTATGCACGGTTAATCGCACCTTTCAGCTTAGGCCTACTAGCCTTCTTTTAGTCAACTCTGAGGAAGAGAGTATTACGTAGATTATAAATGGTAAGGTTTGCAAGGATTTTTATTTCGCACATTATTAAAATGTTTACTATATCCCGACAGTTCAAGCCATTTATTATGACGAGAAGGAATTATTATAAATTTCAAGTTACAATTTCGTTGAGAATTAGCCTACTTTAGAAAATATCTTCAAATATAAAAACTCTCTATTCGTTATTACGTAAAAAACATTTAACCAGCCTAACCTAATAAAAATATTTAATATAGTTTTCAAACTATATTTGAATTTTCATTGACCGCTTTTCTTTCAAGTATTTTTATCTTCATTGTCGTGTTTATTATAAATTATAACTTTTACTTCACATTTTTGCTTTAACTTTACATTTTTGCCGTACGATACGATTTATAAGCTGCGCAGTTCGACACTACCCTCCACTTAACCGCTTACGCACTTCGACCAATTAGAGTAGTGTTTTAATAAGTGCGCAGTTCAACCTACTGGTTTCTTAAATTCTACAACATGCAAAAGTAAGTTGTCCCGATTTCTACTAGTAAAAATCGTACTAGCCACCGTACTTATAGCCGAACACTGGTGTACTAACGACTTCAAATTTGTCTACGACAAACCTGACCATTCTCTTGGCCTGTAATATGTAGCTATCTTTGTGTATCTGCTGAATGAATGGATTGTAAACACCAGAGAGATTTCTGATGCACCTGATAAACAATCTAACCGTACCTACATGAACTTGTCTTAGTCAATGGGTGTGCATTGAGGGTGTGTAAGGAAAGTAGATATTATTTTTAAAATGATCTTAATGAAGTTGACACTCACAATACATATAACTGCATTGATGGAGCTAAGATAAAATATTGGACGACAATTGGTAGGGCCATTGATCCGAGTGAGAGTCTAAACACCAAGGTTAGGCTTCAACAAAAGTGAAACAATATTTCGATCAAAAAAGAGAAATTTTGGAGTGACGCCAATCAGGAAATTCTTGCACGTGTTTGGGTTCAGGCCAATGAGTAATGTGTGCAAAACGTTTTTGTTTTTATAATTTTATATTTGTCTTGGTTGATAAACTGTAGATTGCTTCATACTTGTACATTATAAGTGCGAGAAAGTTAAAATGAAATATAGGTTCTTTTTAGTTATGTGTAAATATTATATTTACATATAATATATAATATTTATTAAATATTATATGATATTTTTTCCACTCACTTATTTCTCTCTCTCTCTCTCTCTCTCTCTCTATATATATATATATATATATATATATATATATATATATATATATATATATATATATATATATGATGAATAGTTACTATCTGGAGTACATCCGTTCATTCTGCAGTCCATAAATTCGCAGTTCCGACGTTTCGCTAGAATCTCATCCAGCATTGACGAGGTGAACTCAACAACAGTAGACTCGCATCATATTTTTCCATCCGTGAAGGAATACGTATCAGCATATATAATGTCAGGGTAAAATATTCAGAAAGAAATTGTGGATAAAAAATAAACAATAATTGTGTATTAATTGGGAATAAATAATAAAATTTTTATTATTTAGTTAGGCAGTTGAGTGATCTAGTGAGAAGAAAACTTTGTGAGTAAATATTCGCGACGACTCTGATAAGGTCCCTAGTAGATGCGACGTCTATGACAGAGTCACAGTTAGCCGCAACGCTATTGACATGGTAGCAAGTAGCCGCGACGATCCTGACAAAGCACCAAGTACCATCCCTGACGAGGCTCAGATAAACATGACGTCTCTGTCAAGGCCCCAGACAGCCGCGATGTCTCTGACAAGGCCCCACGTTGCCGCGACGTCCATGACAAGTCCCCAGGTAGCCGCAACGTCTCTAACAAAGCCCTAGGTAGCCGCAACGTCTCTAACAAAGCCCTAGGTAGTCATGACGTCTCTAACAAAGTCCTAGGTAGCGGCGACGTCCATGACAAATCCCCACGTAGCCGCGACGTCCCTGACAAGGTCCCTCGTAGCTTCGACATCCCTAGGAAAGTCCCAGGTAGCCGCGACGTCTCTAACAAATTCCTAGGTAGCCGCGACGTCTCTAACAAAGTCCTAGGTAGCCGCGACGTCTCTAACAAAGCCCTAGGTAGCTGCAACGTCTCTAACAAAGCCCTAGGTAGCCGCGACGTCTCTAACAAAGTCCTAGGTAGCCATGACGTCTCTAACAAAGTCCTAGGTAGCGGCGACGTCCATGACAAATCCCCACGTAGCCGCGACGTCCCTGACAAGGTCCCTCGTAGCTTCGACATCCCTAGGAAAGTCCCAGGTAGCCGCGACGTCTCTAACAAAGCCCTAGGTAGCCGCGACGTCTCTAACAAAGTCCTAGGTAGCCGCGACGTCTCTAACAAAGCCCTAGGTAGCCGCGACGTCTCTAACAAAGTCCTAGGTAGCCGCGACGTCTTTAACAAAGCCCTAGGTAGCTGCAACGTCTCTAACAAAGCCCTAGGTAGCCGCGACGTCTCTAACAAAGTCCTAGGTAGCCATGACGTCTCTAACAAAGTCCTAGGTAGCGGCGACGTCCATGACAAATCCCCACGTAGCCGCGACGTCCCTGACAAGGTCCCTCGTAGCTTCGACATCCCTAGGAAAGTCCCAGGTAGCCGCGACGTCTCTAACAAAGCCCTAGGTAGCCGCGACGTCTCTAACAAAGTCCTAGGTAGCCGCGACGTCTCTAACAAAGCCCTAGGTAGCCGCGACGTCTCTAACAAAGTCCTAGGTAGCCGCGACGTCTTTAACAAAGCCCTAGGTAGCTGCAACGTCTCTAACAAAGCCCTAGGTAGCCGCGACGTCTCTAACAAAGTCCTAGGTAGCCATGACGTCTCTAACAAAGTCCTAGGTAGCGGCGACGTCCATGACAAATCCCCACGTAGCCGCGACGTCCCTTACAAGGTCCCTCGTAGCTTCGACATCCCTAGGAAAGTCCCAGGTAGCCGCGACGTCTCTAACAAAGCCCTAGGTAACCGCGACGTCTCTAAGAAAGCCCTAGGTAGCCGCGACGTCTCTAACAAAGCCCTAGGTAGCCGCGACGTCTCTAACAAAGTCCTAGGTAGCCGCGACGTCTCTAACAAAGCCCTAGGTAGCCGCGACGTCTCTAACAAAGTCCTAGGTAGCCGCGACGTCTCTAACAAAGTCCTAGGTAGCCGCGACGTCTCTAACAAAGTCCTAGGTAGCCGCGACGTCTCTAACAAAGTCCTAGGTAGCGGCGACGTCTCTAACAAAGCCCTAGGTAGCCGCGACGTCTCTAACAAAGCCCTAGGTAGCCGCGACGTCTCTAACAAAGCCCTAGGTAGCCGCGACGTCTCTAACAAAGCCCTAGGTAGCCGCGACGTCTCTAACAAAGCCCTAGGTAGCCGCGACGTCTCTAACAAAGCCCTAGGTAGCCGCGACGTCTCTAACAAAGTCCTAGGTAGCGGCGACGTCCCTGACAGCGCCCCAGGTGACCGCGACCAACACTGAGGAACCATTTCCTTTTACCTTACCCTGTGCCTCCTTTTAATTATGTACATCTAGATTGAAGATATCTCTGCTCTACAACCATATTGGTAAGAGAGGGAGCCGTTATCCCACACATAACTAACCGACTAATACGATTTCCGATATGGGTATGAGTAAGCGATAAAATTACATATAATTTCATTTACACATTGTCGTTAAACCTAATTCCATAACGGTGTTATCAACACATAAATAACAGCACATCATTGTAATGAATAAATAGGTGATTTTTTTGTTATACTATTTTATACAATATATATGTTTGTAATTGTATTCAGATTTTTATTCCTTATAATATAATTCCACAGTCTACTCGTGAAAATAATATTTTTTTTAAAAAAACTGCCTAAAATGTAATTAAATTTGTATAATTCTAATGTTTATAATTTTCTAATAGAAACTCCATAAAGTTGTCACTGTAGCTTACAATCCAATTTACTACAGTTAATTTCTTCTCACCTAGTTCTTATATAACAGCTAAATAAATGCTCTACCAGAGTTGAACCCTAACAAATGAGTTATACAGAGCTGATTATGTCATAACTATCTCCATTGCTTATATACCTCGAGAGTTGCAGGCTAAATTTGCTTTATATATTCTTTCTTGAGTCACCTGTTTCGTTACTGTCAAGATTATAGATACTTCTGCAACATAAATTTTAACCACAGTGATCGCGAATAGGACATCGTAGTTATTTTCTTTCATATATAATTGGAAGTGTTAACTCTGTCTAAATCATATAATTTACTCGCTTTTGGCAGTTTCGCACTCTGATAATGATTTACAACCGAATTTATCTATTTATTGAAACTTTATTTCTACGTTTTCTTAAAGTTTTATTTTTCTCTATTTTCAACTTTATTTAACTTTCTGATGGTGTTTCTGTCATCAATAGATCCTAATGTACTTTGTACTATTGATGAGGTTTTATTCTCGTGTCATTTAGTCTCTTCATTTTGTACTTACCTCATTTACATCTTTTTCTGCTTTAATGCAGTTAATATGTAATTAAGGGTCAACCATAAATCGAATTTATTTATTTCTGGCATTAAATTTACCCATGTCAGCATGATCTGTAATCTTATTTATATCCTACTTAACTTCGCCTTCTTGACCATGTGTTACATATCAATACATGTGCGCATCATCAAACCACTCATACAGGTCTTTCCTATTTCGTCCACAAACGTTTTAAAATTACTGTGGCTTAATATTGTCTGTATGGAGTACAATAGAACTCCAACTATCCGAATCGTGTTCAAATATCCAGAAAAAATTTAAGATGGAAACGTACTGAGAAATAATGATTCTGGCTACATGTAATGTTAGCCTTTTCTCCGATAAGCTAGTGTAGTCGCAGAACAAACATTATTTGGATGCTGAGTCGCCGTTTCAGTGCAGTTCTGTGTTAGCTGTCGTCTGTCGCCAGGGGCAATATCGGCCCGACTGTCACTAGTCCGTTTTGATTAGTCAGTTAGTGTGTCCTTGACCTGCTACTTTGATGGTACTCTTTCGCATCAGTCTGTTGTTTTGTTTGTGAGTGGGTTTCGTCATACCATGCCTTCTAAAACAAAACAAGTTGTTTTATCGTTATCGGAAACACTATTATAGACTAATCAGATAAAGGAATTCCGTGTAAACAATTGGCTGCGATGTACAGTGTTGGACAATCAACGATTTCAGAGGCTAGGAGGAGCAATCTACACTATTACACTTCGTGTCAGTCCTTGGAAATGAGAGTTTTTCAAAAAAATCAATAAAGCAGCAAAAGATAAAGAATCAGAAGATGGCGGTTTCCAAGTAGCTTTCAAAACCTTATTTGGGAAACCGATTTGTGAAAAAGTTAATATTTTACATGTTTTGTGAGAAATCTTAGAAATAAATATAAAACTATACAAAATAAGTTGTTCTCCCATTTGCAGGTTAATTACTTAAAATTCACCTTTTTTCGAAAAAATCCAATATCCGAATTTTTGTTTTGTTGATATGTACCTGTCACAATTCATTCGGATAATTGGGGTTGTACAAATTCAGATGCTCAATCAGTCTGATGTCCCGCTTGAATTCACGTTCTTCCCCCGTTAAAGTCTCCACTCATGCATCTACTAGAGTTGGTGCTCGCTCCAGCTTTCAATGTTCCGTTAAGCTCGTCTACCGATTATGTTGTGGCCATTATGTCACTTGTCCATTCCTCAGGAAGTAGATTCCAAGGAACAGCCGAGCAATACGGACGTTTTCTATCGAGGCGGTTTCTTGTAAAAATTATCAAGATTAGACTTTTTATTTAAGCGACAAAAATGATAATGTAGTTGTAAGAAGCACTGTAGACACGAAAAATGCTTACGGCAGTGGACCTGTTAGAAAGTACTGGAATCCTTTGTGCAACTGTTTGTGCTCTTTATTTATTCACGGTCAAAGTATTACGTAATCGGACCTCTTTGGAAAGAAGATCTGTAACGAAATAACTGTACATTAAAATTACATAACAGAGCTATATAATTTATTTCAATAATACTAAATGTATCGGTTTGAACGAAGCTGTTAAAGACGACGATTTTTGCTTTACAAGGCAGAAATATAAACTATACGCCAAAATAAACTGTATTGAAACTGAATCAGCTGTAGTGGTCTTCTCTCAGATATAGAGTCATTCTTGGTCGTTTTATAGGAGATTTTGTTGTGCCCGAAACCTAACTTTTCGTACACGATGCCTTAGACAACTTTGCTTTCCTTCAAGAAACTTTTGGCAAACCCACATCTCCCTTAAAGTAAACTTTCCTTACCCATCCCAATCCTTCGACCTTACATCCCCTGACGCTTTCAGGAAATAACAAACAATTGTATAACGAGCATGAAACAACCCCTCTTCCCCAAAATAATGCAAAACCTCCAAGAACAGTACGTGTGTTGCCTCAAATTGAACGGAGGCTATATAGGCATGTTTATACTCGAGTCTAACCGATTTACCTTCTTTTTACTTGTAGGCTATGTGTTTGTAAAACTATGTAAATAAAATAAAACTGTTTCACTACTGCTTATTTTTACGCGTGCGTTATTCATTTATAATGTATCTACAGTGGGTAATAATAACAAGTTTTTCTACTTATTTTCGGAGATTCAAATTAATATTGTTAAAATATCCTTGAGGCTATTTTATCAAACAAATTTTATCTGGAAGGCATATTCAAGTATTACAAAACTTGTTGAATTCTGCAACTGTATCTCTTACCCAACGCAATAATTAATTGTGGGAATCCGTGCAACAATATGGAAAGGAATGTGGGGCCACTTGGACAATGCTGGATACCTTCTTGACTGGACTTATTGAAGCGTCGTAGGCATCCAGCTTTTTAACTTTATAAAACTACCAGCTAACCCTCTACAACTCTATAAAACTATCAGCTAACCCTCTATAACTTTATAAAACTACCAGATAACCCTCTATAACTCTATAAAACCTCCAGCTAACCCTGTATAACCCTATAAAACTACCAGCTAACAATCTATAACTCTATAAAAATACCAGCTAACTTCTATAACTCTATAAAACTATCAGCTAACCCTCTACAACTCTATAAAACTATCAGCTAACCCTCTATAACTTTATAAAACTACCAGATAACCCTCTATAACTCTATACAACCTCCAGCTAACCTTGTATAACCCTATAAAACTACCAGCTAACCCTCTATAACTCTATAAAACTTCCAGTTAACCCTGTATAACCTTATAAAACTACCAGCTAACCCTCTATTACTCTATAAAACTATCAGCTAACAATTTATAACTCTATAAAACTATCAGCTAGCCCTCTATTACTTTATAAAACTACCCGCTAAACCTCTATAACTATAAAACTACCAGCTAACCCTCTATAACTCTATAAAACTTCCAGCTAACCCTGTATAACCCTATACAACTATCAGCTAACCGTCTATAACTCTATAAAACTCTAAAAAACCAGCTAACCCTCTATAACTCTAAAAAACTACCAGCTAACCCTCTATAAATCTATAAAACTACCAGCAAACTCTCTGTAACTGTATTAAACTACCAGATACCCCTCTATACCTCTATAAAACTTCCAGCTAACCCTCTATAAAACTTCCAGCTAACCCTCTGTAACTCTAAAACTACCAGCTAACCGTCTATAACTCTATAAAACTATTAGCTAACCCTCTATAACTCTATAAAACTACCAGCTAACTTTCTATAACTGTATTATACTACCAGATACCCCTCTATAACTCTATAAAACTTCCAGCTAACCCTTTATAACTCTATAAAACTACTAGCTAGCCCTCTATAACTCTATAAAACTACCAGCTAACTCTCTATAACTGTATTAAACTACCAGATACCCCTCTATAACTCTATAAAACTTCCAGCTAACCCTCTATAACACTTTAAAACTACCAGCCAACTCTCTATAACTGTATTAAACTACCAGATACCCCTCTATAACTTAATAAAACTTCCAGCTAACCCTCTGTAACTCTAAAACTACCAGCTAACCGTCTATAACTTTATAAAACTACTAGCTAACCCTCTATAACTCTATAAAACTACCAGCTATCTTCTATAACTCTATAAAACTATCAGCTAACCCTCTATAACTTTATAAAACTACCAGATAACCCTCTATAACTCTATAAAACTTCCAGCTAACCCTCTATAACTCTATAAAACTTCCAGTTAACCCTGTATAACCTTATAAAACTACCAGCTAACCCTCTATAACTATATAAAACTATCAGCTAACAATCTATAACTCTATAAAACTATCAGCTAGCCCTCTATTACTTTATAAAACTACCAGCTAACCCTCTACAACTTTATAAAACTACCAGCTAAACCTCTATCACTATAAAACTACCAGCTAACCCTCTATAACTATATAAAACTTCCAGCTAACCCTGTATAACCCTATACAACTATCAGCTAACCGTCTATAACTCTATAAAACTCTATAAAACCAGCTAACCCTCTATAACTCTAAAAACCTACCAGTTAACCCTCTATAACTCTATAAAACTACCAGATAACCCTCTATAACTCTATAAAACTACCAGCTAACCCTCTATAAATCTATAAAACTACCAGCTAACTCTCTATAACTGTATTAAACTACCAGATAACCCTCTATACCTCTATAAAACGTCCAGCTAACCCTCTGTAACTCTATAAAACTACTAGTTAACCATCTATAACTCTATAAAACTACCAGCTAACTCTCTATAACTGTATTAAACTACCAGATACCTCTCTATAACTCTATAAAACTTCCAGCTAACCCTCTATAACACTATAAAACTACCAGCTAACTCTCAATAACTGTATTAAACTACCAGATACCCCTCTATAACTCTATAAAACTTCCAGCTAACTCTCTATAACTGTATTAAACTACCAGATACCCCTCTATAACTCTATAAAACTTCCAGCTAACCCTCTGTAACTCTATAAAACTTCCAGCTAACCCTCTGTAACTCTAAAACTACCAGCTAACCGTCTATAACTTTATAAAACTACTAGCTAACCCTCTATAACTCTATAAAACTACTAGCAAACCCGGACTAATTTAGTATTTTACTGTGGACAAGATACGTAGACGGTGTACTTGTAATATACCAACCTACCATTCACAACGAACACATCATAATATTAAACAAACTAAATACATACAAAGAAAACATAGAATTCACCGTCGAAACAGAAACATACAGAACAATTAACTATCTTGACATCATATTAAATATAAATAATAATAAAATAGAAACTACAATACAACAGAAAACCCACTTCCAACAACACCGCAATACACTACAAATCTAACCACCCCTGGACACATAAAAATAACACTTACAATAACATGATAAATAAAGCAATAAAATACACACAAGATAACAAACAAAAATTAAATGAAGAATTATAGTTGTTGTCCAGGTAATTATTGTTAGCCAGATCTATAAAGTTAGGCAGATCATTGTAGTCAACCAAATCTAAGTTTTAAGTTAGAGTTTGTTGACTCACTGACGATGATGATGTCTTTGTCACTGAAACGTGTATGAGTCAATAAATGATTAATTTGTGACTCTTGCGTATGTCTTTTATTTGTCTAATCTAAGTAGTTAACTAATTCAATGTGTTTAGCCTTTACTATATAGTTACCCATTTCAAAATAGTCTGCCAGATCTATATATATACAACCAATTATTCAATGTAGCTAGCCTGATCTATATATTCAACCAATTATTCAATGTAGCTAGCCTGATCTATATAGGCCTATTCAATCAATTATTCAATGTAGCTAGCCTGATCTATATATTCAACCAATTATTCAATGTAGCTAGCCTGATCTATATATTCAACCAATTATTCAATGTAGCTAGCCTGATCTATATAGGCCTATTCAACCAATTATTCAATGTAGCTAGCCTGATCTATATATTCAACCAATTATTCAATGTAGCTAGCCTGATCTATATAGGCCTATTCAACCAATTATTCAATGTAGCTAGCCTGATCTATATATTCAACCAATTATTCAATGTAGCTAGCCTGATCTATATAGGCCTATTCAACCAATTATTCAATGTAGCTAGCCTGATCTATCTATATATATATATGTATATATATATATATATAGTTAGACAGATTTATATAGTTAACTAATTCAAGATCTATACAGTCAGCAAGTTCTATGGAATTAAGTTATTGCTTTCGTAAACAAAATATTAAGTTCATTGAAGTTTTACATATGCGCTTTTTATTATTTTTAATTTTACTGCATAGCGATAATTTGTATTCGTTACTAATACTCTCGTCAGTATAAACGCTTTGTAAACAAAACCAACATAAAGTAAGTAAATACTATTCGTAAATACATTATAAAAAGATAAAATAGGCTGTGTATAAATTCCATTCAAGAAATCAGGTGAAAGTAAACATGTAGGACCGTCGACAGTGGACAGGCCGAGTGCGTGAGTGGGAGTCTATGGTTTTACCTTTCTTCCACCTAGAAATAAGCTAGTTAATCTTCCATAGCACACTACAGCACTGCGGTTATTAGAGCTAATTACATACGCTCTGCCTTGATTATAGCCTACTGAGACAGGCGCAGTACTCCATATACCTCAAGTCACGGGACAGCCTATTTGCTGTACTATATAATTACCGGTTGTACTACTAATTAGCTAATCTAACCGAGACCAGGCACTAATCTTATCAACCGAAGTGCTACGTGTACATCCGCGTCTCAATTCCAGCGGCTGTAACACTTTGCCTACCGAACTCCACGAGGAGTTTCATCCACGTATAATTCAAGAAAGTTTTTATTTTCATGTACAAACATGAATTATTTTTTGAAGTGGTAACTCTTATACCAATGTCTATAAAAACGTATTGGATTAACGTTAATATATAATTTTGCGGCAGTGTAATTTCCGTCAGATTACACTATGAGTCACCTCACAGTAAAATAAATTATAACATATGATTTCATGCAACAACTGATTTTGAGGTTATGTTGTAGAACAGCTGTATTACACGTAGGTTATGTTACATTATTTATTTAACATCATCATCTTTCGTAACCCACATCATTGCTATATAAACGGATTACTGTTATTATATCTGTAGATACGTTTGTTATATGAGATAATATACAAATCTTGATCTTACATAACACATAAAAATCGCAAGTTTAAAGTAATAATTAGTCTTGTTTTTCGAAACATAAAAAAACGGGTCTTATAAAAAAATAGGAATTTCATGTATATGAAAATAGATTTATGAACGTATTTGCCTCTTTCAAAATCCTAAGTTGGTGCTTCAAAATAGTTTTAATTATTGAAGTGAAAACTTCCCATAGCGACGCCTACAAAAACTTATTGGATGAACATAAACATTCAATATCACATCAGTATAATTTACGTCAGATTAATCCCGACATGTTACGCTATCAGTCCTCTCAAATTGAATTAAATGACATATTATTTCCTTATCAGCTGATTTTATGTTGTAGAACAAGTGTTTTAACGCGAAGGTTACGTTACATTATTTATTGACCATTGTTGAAGAAAAAGGTTATTATTAAATAGTTTTGATCAGTTAACAAATATAATAAATTTTGATAAATCTCAATACAAATAATTCAGTATAATGATAATAATGGGTTGTGTCTTTTTAATCTATTTTTTTTTAATGAAACTTTTCTTAGACGCTTCTGATGAAAAAAAATATTTAGGTAATTTCTCATTACGCAAAATTATATGTTTTTCTGAATCAAAATATCTGTAGACGTGGTTACAAAATTTTCACTTTTGTCATCACCCCCCACCCCCTAGTACCACAACCTAATTTTTTAATATTATTAGTTTTATTATTTTTTTATAATAAAATTTAAGTTATTTTATTGTTTTATTATCACTGTTGGATATATTATTTTATTTTTTTAATACATTTTTTAAACGTTGAACAGTTATTGAGTAATGAGGAATATATTTTAAAAGCACAAAAATCCTTCACAAAGTAATTAGAAAACTCATACCCTTTGTATTTAAAATATCCAAATAGATTGGATGATTTTTTCTAAAGTTTAAAATAATGTACATTTTGTGAAAGTAAAAAGAAACGAAAATTAGTGAAGCTGATAACGGAAGCTGAATCTGTCTTCTAAAGGGTAATAGAAGAAAAATGATTAAGAAAAGAAGGTTGTAGGGCGTAAGAGATGATATTACAGTATACTTTGAGATGAAAGCAAATGGGGGGGGGGCAGAGAATATGGAAAATTGGGTTGCAAGGAAAGTTATGATAGTAGAGTTTGGGCGATATAGTTTAATGAAGAGGGGCGTATGACTCGTCTTCACTAATGTAAGTTAATTAAAGCAAAAGTAAAAATGATTTTGTTAATTTTAGTTTCTTTTATTGTTTGGATATATTTTTATAGATTATTCTAATGTAACCATCTAATGTAAAAATATGTGTGTAACCATTACAGTATCTTGTATGCGCGTGGTTTGTTCAGACACTCGAGAAAAGCTGTATAATTCTGAAATGCTTCAAATAACGCATATAATTGGCTAAGCATTCCACATTCTGCAACTAATAGAGATAAAGTTAGCAATTAATTGGCTCGTTTGTTTATCCGATATCTCATGTGATCACAGAGGCACTAATTGTAATGCACACGTCTTTAAAATATAGCGGAGAAAGTTGGTTGAAGCTGAACAAATGCAAATCGCGTTTCGAGAAATAATATTTTAAATTATTCCATAAAGCTAATATTGTTGACCTATATGTACAATGTCCCTACGCTTTCACCACATGCTACACGGTGTAGTTACGTACTGCACTCAGTGACAGTTCATAAATATAACTGGTCACAAGTAAGCTGGCGCGCGATCTTAAAGGCCGAGCAAAGGCGGGGGGAAGGGTTTAAGAAGCAAAAGACCGTTTCACAGACATTGCAATATAAGGTTTAGTATTTATAGAACAATAATGTAGGTTTAACAAGGCCTAAAACCTGCTATAAGTATTATTATTATTTGCTTTGTCATATTATCAATATCATTTACATAAACTTTGGAACAAATTTACTTATATCGATTTTCTAAACGACCACAACGCCTGCAATTTCTTAGCGAAGGTCGTGATGCAACACGCACTACAAAAACCAATGTTTTTTGAATAAACTAGTTCTTGGTTTTCTATCGATCGATAGTTTACGAGTGAACGGATATACTACCCTAGATGCGAATTGATGTTTTTTAAAACTTTAATATTTAATGTATTCGTTAGCTGGAAATTAATCTCAGTGAATCATATATTAAAAGTAGAACATAGGTTTTATTGAATTTCAGTGAGTATTATAAAATAGAGAAACATAATAACAACTTGTAATTTAGTTGAAATTATATAAAAATTATTTTAGATTTTTTTAATACCAAATAGGCTATAGTTTACACCTTAGTGTGTTAGTTTTTATATTTTTCGAAATAGTTAAATATAAATAATTGTTTTAGAAGTGAATGTTTAGTAAAACTCTGAAATGCATGAAAAACCCCAATATTTTTCAATTCCTTCTATTAGTTCACACTGTCCTTAAATATATATATTCCCTGGTGAAAACCCTATCTTGGTTATCATTAGTCACCAAGATTTAATGCAAAATATTTTAAATAAACCAATAAATATCAAATAAAAACCAAAATACAAAACAACAAATACATATAATTCAACAACAACAAGAAACTATATAAAGATTGGCTTATAAAACTTAACAATAATATGTAAAACAACAATAAATATGTAACAATATTTATACAAATGAAAATAACAATAAAAATATTAAGCAATAAATAACAACAATGAACAACATAACAGTAAATAAATAATAACAATAAGTAACAATTTAATAATAAATAAATAATAATAGCACTGTAATAAGAGCATAAAATATACAAAGTTTAAATAAATAAACAACAATACACATAACACACACACACACACAAAGAAATATAATTAGAAAAAACAAATAAATATTATATTTGTTGACCTAAGTAGCAGTTTACAAGAAAAAAATTGCTTATATTACTTGTTAATGTTTTAGGCAATAACTTGTTTCAATGTTGTTGTTTAAATAAAAAAGTGAATAAAAAAAGTATTTCTTATTAAGTGAAGGATTACTGTTACATTTCCCATTTTCTATTTAATTATTATTAATTGTTTTCAAATGTAAACTAAAAACATTTTTAATTAATGAAATTCATATTGTTGTACTCAGAAAAAATGTCGATATCACATCATCGTCACACTTAAACATATATAACTTGTTATGCAGTCACAGTAAGTGATAAAGAAAATTACATTTTAATTAGACATTCAGGAGTCAGATATGCAAGCTGCACAACGTGGAGTACACTCAGGTCCGTAGTAACAACATTCTTCCATTGTGGAAACTATTATTTAGTGCTCAATAAAACTACTATTAAAGTTATGAGAATGGAGTTGTTCCGAAACTGGTCAACAAAGAAAAATATTGTAATGTTAGGAAATTCAGGAAACTGTACTCAATTGTTGTAAGTAGGCTACACAAAAATGTAGAGTTGTAAGTTGAAGTTTGTAGTAGCAGTACTCACTGATGATGATGATGACTTTCTCATTGAAACGCATCTGAGTTATTAAATGATTAATTTGTGAGTTTTGTGTACGTTTTTTATATGTATTAACATAACCTCATAAGCAAAGCTCAAAGAATAGCTGTACTCAATTGTGTTATTATTATATAGCCTATTTATTTATTTTACTTCTATCTTGAACAAAATTATTACTTTTATATTCTGTGCACACGTTTATTGAAATTTCGACCAAAATAAACATCTCTAATAAGTGGTTTCACGGTGGCTCCATGTGAAAGCTGAAATTCAATTTTCTTCAATTTGCAATTCACTTTTGGTCACCGAAGTCTGCGGCAAAGTCATGCACCATGACCATCTGTGAAATTAATATTTGACAACTGTGAAATTGTGAATTGTCTCTAGCGTCTGGCGGTAAGAATTATTTCAAGAAGACCGCAAAATGGCGTATTGTGAGACGTTTTTGTATGTTTTGGTAGTTTGAAACCTGTTGTGACTCGCCGAAAATTAAAGGAAATACGGAGGTCTTAAAAAACTACATGATGCCTTGAATATTTTAATAGAAACTTCATAATATTGCGACTTGCACTGATTTATAATTATTAAAGTTTTTTTTTAAGTAACTGAGAGAAACCCGTTTCAACTGCATCAGCTAATGATTTGGGCACTGAGGCGTTTTCCCAAGTGCCGTTTTCGAAAACATTTACCCTATTTATGTTTTTACAAAACTTAATAAACTACAAATTGGTGTAAGTCATGATAGTGAAAAGTTTTAACACAGTTTTAATACCATAACAAATGCACAGCAAACTCCATAAACTTAAATGTTTTAAATATAAATTTGTTTAAATGAGAAAAGCAGTTGATAAAAGAAGACTAAATAGAACGAGGCAGGTTATAGAGAGGAATGTAACTAGAACAAGGCAGGTTATAGAGAGGAATGTAACTAGAACAAGGCAGGTTATAGAGAGGAATGTAACTAGAACAAGGGAGGTTATAGAGAGGAATGTAACTAGAACAAGGCAGATTATAGAGAGGAATGTAACTAGAACAAGGCAGGTTATAGAGAGGAATGTAACTAGAACAAGTAATATAAACAAAAAATTTGTTAAGTTGTAACACACTTTAGACGGTGTTACATATTAGATTTGCAAATTTCAGAAAATAAACGAGAATAAATTCAAAATTGTAATAATGTATAACTATGTAAAAAAATTGTAATGTATGATAAATATTTTTAATGAGATCTCTGGCTGATAGTGACATCTAGCGAGAAAAAATTAAAATAAGTAATCAAGCTAGGGATATGCGCCCCGCGGATGCGCGATAGGTAGGTAGGTCGCTCGCAATTAATTTTTCTCTCTCATTTGGCCAGGATGTAACGGGGAAAGGACGTCTCCAAATAGCAAGAAGATGTATTTAGTTTCTTTTTATTTTAATTAATATAAAGTATTATTTTCTTTCAATCATGGCATAAAACACGGCTTACGATACCAGATACAAGATGGGTTGCAGACTTATTCATGGTTATCCCGATGCTTAATCACAAAGACGAATCCAGGCTTTACCGAGATTTACCACGAGGTGGAAGGGAAGTTGCGACAAGTTAACACAGCTAAGTGGGCGATTTAAAACTTTTAAAACTTAATTTCAAAATTTAAAATGTTTCGGAGCAGAATTTCTAAATAATGAACATTGAACTTTTTAATTAATAAGCATAATTATAATTACGCATCTTTTGGTGCCAATATGTTCACATTTAATTATTAAATTTGATTATACAAGAAAGGCAAGTAAACTCGAATATATGTTCATTTTCAGCCATTGATTAATTTATTAATTGAAGGATTGCTATCCTTAAAAATTTATAAGTAATATTAAAAATGTTTCATAATCTGTAACTGAGTGTTAAAGAAATTTATGTGTCATGATTTTAATTTATTTCATCTGTCTATCTTAAAATAAAAGTTTATGATTTGCTTTAATTGAATTTAAAAGTCATTATTTTACCAGCGCACAATTCCTTGCATTTCAAAGAAATAAACCTTAAGAATTAATTCAAGAATATTCTGCTAATTTTAATTGTTTAACTTGGTAATTTAAAATACTTTAACTGTAACGGATTTATAGCTTCTATTGCGTTACAGACAGACGTTTCATTACGCCTCAACTGTAAGCTAGAAGTGAATATTAAATGTTTTAAGAGTTATAACTAAATAAAATCCAATTTGTAAAATTATAATCCGTTACACAAAATGCGCAACTCTGCTGATTTATTTTTAACCGTTACATATTGCGCGACTCTGCTTATATAAATTTGAAATGTAAATTTGTGTGTTGGCAAAAAGAAAATTTAAAAATGGTTGAAAATGATTGATTTCATTAAATATATTCAAAAGGTAAATTTAACAGTGTAAGTTTGTAGAATTTGTAAAATGTATAAATTGAAAGTAAAAGGACGTAGCTTGTGTGAACAGTTTGGTAACGTTAGGGGAGAAAACCAGTTATAACCAGTTTTTACTTGTAGTGTAGAGTTTCAAGGTTAGAGACTCTTGTTTAAAATATTAATCGTAATATGTTTGGTAGAGTTTAGATTTTTAAAAGTTTGTGCATGGCTTTGAGAAAGCCAGTTGTAGATTACCAATGTTGACACAGCTGCTAGTTCCAATGTCAGGCAAGTTAGATTTGATTGTCCGAGTTTGTATAAACAAGTATCTAGCCTGAAGTTCAATGTTTGCATAAAGGTTGTTTAAATATTTCGAGTTTGCTTGACTTATGGATAAGAAATATATTCTCGTGAATTTTCTGAAAGTAATTCTATTAAACAAAATGATTTAAAAATAAACTTTTGTCAAAAGAGGAATTAAAATGTATAATAAAAAAAAAAAGGAAAATTATAATTGAAATTAATAGTAATGTGATTTTAATAAGGTTTAATAAAATGTAAATTTATGAGTTAAAAATTTAAAGGTATTGAAATTTAAATGTATACGTTGTATAGTAATCATATAAAATTATTTCAAGCAAATTTATCTTTTAAAATAGTTGAGATTTTTTAAAATTTTAAATTTGGAAATATGCGAGTTTATTTAAAAAGAAGAATAAATTAACAAGGAGAATGCGAATGTGCCTTTGTACAGAATTTATACGCCACGACAACATTCACGCTGTATGTCAAAGTGCACGTTGACATACTATAGATATTCTACATGAGAAAGACTAGGACAATTCTCAAAACACACAATACTACACCGATTCAATGACTTGTGGGGAATCAACAGACTATACACTTGACAAAAATTGTGTATAAATGTGCAAGCGTAGGTTCCGTTTAATTTCAATTCTTGTTTGTAAATATAAGAGCTTAGCAAAAAATGTTAATTCAATTGTTTACACAAATATTAAAAAGAAGTTTTAATATGTAATAGAATTCATATAATCCTTTGTGTGTCAACATGCTAGCTATATAATTTTTAAATTAAAATATGGGTTTTAATTTAAGAATAAGGTAATTGGATTTTCAAAATATGGGTTTTGAAATCCTAAAGTGGTATAAGATGTACGAAATATTGTAGAGATAACGAAAGGTTATGAGGCAATAGTACATGCTTAAAGTTGTGAAATTGAGAGGAGAATATGTAGATAAATAGCCTCGATAATGTTGAAATTTATTGGCTTACAGGAAGTAAGCGGTATTCATAAATCCTAGAGGTTGGATTATGAAGAATATAGCTAGATCATGTGTTAGGTAATGTTGACAAACAAAGAGGAATTTTGAAACAGAGTAACTTTGAACGAGTAATTTTAACAGAGAGTTTAATTTAAATAAAGAGTAAATTTATTAAGACTGAATAATGTCGTTTTGAAATTAAAAGAGATCTAATTATATGCTTATGAAATAAGAAAAAAGGTTTACATGAAGTTTGATTTAGAAAGTAAAGATTTACAAGTATGCAATGTTTTTTTAAAAAAAAAAATTTTTTATATTGTGAAATAAATAATTTAGAGAATTAATAAAACAAGTTTCAAAGAGTTGATCAAAATAAGAAATGTGTATGAAAGGAACTTTTTAATCTAAATTAAATTAATTCTTTTTAAATCTAAAATTAAATTTATTATAATATATGTATTTAAAATATAAATAGAAATAATGAGTAAACATAGTTGATATTATTTTTTGATTAATTGATAAAAGTGTTTTAATGAAATAAAGGCAGTAAAAAAACATTATGTAAAAGTATTAGAGTGTCAATATAATATTTTATGATATGTTTTCCCAAAGAAAATAATTTGATTGTTAACTTAAGAGTTGTTCGTAAATCGTTACATTTAATAAAAAAAAAAGGGGAGAAATGAAATGACACAATTTTTTTTTTTCAAGAGGGGGGAAAAATATGTAACACACTTTAGACGGTGTTACATATTAGATTTGCAAATTTCAGAAAATAAACGAGAATAAATTCAAAATTGTAATAATGTATAACTATGTAAAAAAATTGTAATGTATGATAAATATTTTTAATGAGATCTCTGGCTGATAGTGACATCTAGCGAGAAAAAAATTAAAATAAGTAATCAAGCTAGGGATATGCGCCCCGCGGATGTGCGATAGGTAGGTAGGTCGCTCGCAATTAATTTTTCTCTCTCATTTGGCCAGGATGTAACGGGGAAAGGACGTCTCCAAATAGCAAGAAGATGTATTTAGTTTCTTTTTATTTTAATTAATATAAAGTATTATTTTCTTTCAATCATGGCATAAAACACGGCTTACGATACCAGATACAAGATGGGTTGCAGACTTATTCATGGTTATCCCGATGCTTAATCACAAAGACGAATCCAGGCTTTACCGAGATTTACCACGAGGTGGAAGGGAAGTTGCGACAAGTTAACACAGCTAAGTGGGCGATTTAAAACTTTTAAAACTTAATTTCAAAATTTAAAATGTTTCGGAGCAGAATTTCTAAATAATGAACATTGAACTTTTTAATTAATAAGCATAATTATAATTACGCATCTTTTGGTGCCAATATGTTCACATTTAATTATTAAATTTGATTATACAAGAAAGGCAAGTAAACTCGAATATATGTTCATTTTCAGCCATTGATTAATTTATTAATTGAAGGATTGCTATCCTTAAAAATTTATAAGTAATATTAAAAATGTTTCATAATCTGTAACTGAGTGTTAAAGAAATTTATGTGTCATGATTTTAATTTATTTCATCTGTCTATCTTAAAATAAAAGTTTATGATTTGCTTTAATTGAATTTAAAAGTCATTATTTTACCAGCGCACAATTCCTTGCATTTCAAAGAAATAAACCTTAAGAATTAATTCAAGAATATTCTGCTAATTTTAATTGTTTAACTTGGTAATTTAAAATACTTTAACTGTAACGGATTTATAGCTTCTATTGCGTTACAGACAGACGTTTCATTACGCCTCAACTGTAAGCTAGAAGTGAATATTAAATGTTTTAAGAGTTATAACTAAATAAAATCCAATTTGTAAAATTATAATCCGTTGCCACAAAGTCAATTCCTACTAAGGTCAGCAAAGAGACATTTTGTTTTACTTAATTTTATTAAATAATTACAATTATTATAAATAAAGTAACATAACACATGGGTTAAAACTGCTGTTCTAATATATAACCTATAACATTAAATCAGATGTTTTATGAAATCATGTTAATACTTATTTTAAACCAAATGTAACGAAATAATTATATTGCATACCTTGCCCCTTTTGTGAAAAGTTTTTCTCCCACATAAAAACTAAAATTAGATGATTAAAATTTAATTAATGAATTAATTTTTTTTTTAACTGTATTACATCAAATGTCATCTCATACAAGTTTAAAAAATGTATTTGAACTTGAGTGGATGAATAAAATGTATGTTATTAACGATTGAAAATTTGAACATGATATATGTATATATATACATATATATATATATATATATATATATATATATATATATATATATATATATATATATATATATACATATATATACGTTTTCTTGTTTAATAATTTAAAACGACATAGGTTATTCAAATACAAGAATATTTATTAATTTATATCCAAAGCTTTTCGTTGGTAAACAGTACCAACATCATCAGGAATGAAAATTACAATAATGTAAGCTATAGGCCTCTATTGACGCCTCCGCTATGAGGACTATAGCTTACATTATTGTAATTTTCATTCCTGATGATGTTGGTACTGTTTACCAACGAAAAGCTTTGGATATAAATTAAGAAATATTCTTGTAATTGAATAACCTATGTTATTTAAAAAAAAAAAAAAAAAAAAAAATTTATATATATATATATATATATACGGAGAATACAAGCTAATAGTCATGGATCTAACTTTGGTGTCAGGTCTACAATAACATGCCTCCATTCTGGATGAGCATGAGGTTAATGCTGATTGTGGGTCTCATATGTATAAGGTTAGGTTAAGTTAAGTTAGGTTATATTAGGTTAGGTTAAAAAATAAAAGCTGTGCCTATGTTATATGAATTTGTGGTAAAGGTTTACTGTTTCTCCATAGCATTCGATTTTTTCGTTTTCACATATGCCTATTACTAAAAAAAACATTCGAAACAAAAAAAAAGTGGTTTTTAAGATCGAAAACCGTTAATATTGGTTAAAATTGCTTTTAAAAAATCACCTTATTTTTTAATCACACTCGTTTAATAAGTAATTTTTCAGGGCTTTATTTTAATTTCTCTATCAAAATACTATAGGCCTACAGCTATATACAAATATATAAAACGTATACCTACAAAGTATCAAGCTAGGAGTGGTATGTTATGAAAAACAATTTAAGTTTCCTAATGTGTAATGAATTATTATGCACTTAAACAGTAGTTTATGACTATCCGAACTTTATATTTATTTAGTAAATTTGTTAAAACTTACTGTTTTAACATGTCTTTTACTAATGTAAGTTCGGATAGTCATAAACTATTGTTTAAGTGATTAATAAGATTCACCGAACGTAATGGACTACAAAATTCAAGAATTGTGTAATGAGGTCATAACGATTAGTGAAGTCAAACAGTTGACGCCTATTTGACTATCAACTGACATCGATATGGGATAATAGTGCAGCCTACGTAGCCGCTTGCTGCATATACAGTATATTTTTTGTTCATATATAAACACACACACACACACATATATATATATATATATATTTTAAAACAGCCTAGGTTATTCAAATACAAGAATATTTATTAATTTATATCCAAAGCTTTTCGTTGGTAAACAGTACTAAATTCATCAGGAATGAAAATTACAATAATGTAAGCTATAGGTCTAAAACATATGTTAAATTAGAAATAGAATTGTTGCTAAATTTATACAAATTGCCAAATTTATTTTGTTGCTGTAACATTATAAACATTGAATATAGTATCAAATTTAGAATGTATTTGTGCATTCTATTTGTGCATGAAATTAATAAATATTCTAGTATTTGAATAACCTATGTTGTTTTAAATTATTAAACAAGAAAATGTATTTTATATTTATATATATATATATATATATATATATATATATATATATATATATATATATATATATATGTTTATTTATTTATTTATTTATTTATTATGGAACATATTTCTATTTGTAGGTGGATGTACCGGATTTAGATACATGCTGAAACAAAAGCAAGTGCAAATCATAGGAGTTGAGACTGCAAAATGAATACGAAATTAGAACCAAGAAAACATTGCTAAACTGATAACTCCAAGCTATTTTTTATCGACTATAAATAAGTATATATTTTAATAACATATTTTAAGAAGAAGAAAACAATTGAATGTAAAGAGACGTCATGATGTGAAAAATATTCCATACATACAAATGTTTTACACATTTTTAATTCAATGTTTTATTTAATCATTTGTTTCAACAATGTTTTATATATCGCCAAAAATAACAGAATTTCAAAACAGCTAATTCTATATCTCGTAGATCCCTCGTTGATTCATTATGCATTCTATAGGCTGTATAGTGTTTAAGTAGAAAATTAGCAAACAGAATGTCACAACGTAAAATGATTTTAATGCCCCATTATAAGGATAGGCGTGTGCACGGCTGCATGACAGCTGTTGGACTGAAACTTAGTTGTAATCACACTTTTTTGTAGAGTTTTTAATGGATATTTTTGCGTCATTGTAAAACCTATACACACATACTCACGCACGCGCGCGCGCGCACACACACACACACACACACACACACACACACACACACACACACACACACACACACACATACTGCTGCATGCGCGCTTTAAAACTCTTTGAAGGAAAAAGAGTAATATAAAATAAAAATTTTTCTACTAATAAAAGTCAATTCTTACTTAAAACAACAAAGAAAAATTTTACTTTAGTTTCTTTCTATTTTTTAATTACAACTCATATAAATATGTATATAGATAAGTCAGAATAACAACATTAAGTGGCAAAATAGAAAGCGAATTTGCTTGCAATTTTTCATTTCCCTGTCTATGTATGGTGTTGGGCTGTCATTTTTGTTTGTTAATATTTATACGCTTTCATTTTTCCCTCGCTCGGATTATGTTGTAGTTTTTTTTTTTCTTTCCTTTTGCATTGTCCGTTTGTGAAGCAAGGTTTGAAACGTTAATCCAGTTTGTTTGTTTCATTCATTTCATTCGTTTTCAATCCTAGAGCATTATTTATGATATTGTGTGGTAACCATGGCAACATTTTAAGATTGTGCAATGGAGGTTTCGACGACAACCAGAGGGGGGTAAAGTAAAAACTCCTATATATAGAGAAGTTAATTTCTAGTAATAGGAAAGTTAGATCAGTGCCAACTTTGAATATGGACTGAAAATAGTCAGTCGAATACGATCTAGACCTCCAAATTGTTATAATATAATTATTGAATAGATTTTTGAAAAACCTGTAGGCCTAATAACATCAATTGCCATCCACTATAGGTTTAAAAAAATATATTTGAACTTGATTGGATTAATAAAAACGTATTTTATTAACGATTGGAAATTTGTACAAGATATATATATAGCCTATATATATTAAGAGAGTGTGATCTAATAGAAGGAATTTAAATTAGTATAATTTTTAAATACATTCTTATGTTTATATTTCTTTTTTATTTCATTTCTTATATTCTTTAATTTAATAATTAGTTCCTTAAATAGAAACTATAGACCAGGGACGTCCAACTTCCAAAGCCTAAAGGGCCAAAATTAAAACCTTGAGTGTGGTCGCGGGAAACATGGTAATACTCTGATTTAAATTTAAAATAGCAACAGGAACATAAGTAAAGTTACAAATAAAGCAACAGGAGCTCAAGTAAAGTTACAAATAAAGCAACAGGAGCATAAGTATAGTTACAAATAAAGCAACAGGAGCTCAAGTAAAGTTACAAATAAAGCAACAGGAGCTCAAGTAAAGTTACAAATAAAGCAACAGGAGCTCGAGTAAAGTTACAAATAAAGCAACAGGAGCATAAGTAAAATTACAAATAAAGCAACAGCTGCTCAAGTAAAGTTACAAATAAAGCAACAGGAGCTCAAGTAAAGTTACAAATAAAGCAACAGGAGCATAAGTAAAGTTACAAATAAAGCAAGAGGAGCTCAAGTAAAGTTACAAATAAAGCAACAGGAGCTCACGTAAAGTTACAAATAAAGCAACAGGAGCTCAAGTAACGTTACAAATAAAGCAACAGGAGCATAAGTAAAGTTACAAATAAAGCAACAGGAGCCCAAGTAAAGTTACAAATAAAGCAACAGGAGCATAAGTAAAGTTACAAATAAAGCAACAGGAGAATAAGTAAAGTTACAAATAAAACAGAAATTAATAATATTTGTTGTCTTTCTCAAGACTCAGCTGTTTGTTTTACACAAATAAGAAAAAAATACTTTTAATAGTCAACACAAACACTGAAATGGAAATAAAAATATATATTATTTTAGTGTGAACGTTGTGGTCGATCAGCTGCATCCCCAAATATTTTTTTTTTTAACCTCATAGAGGTGAACACACTTTTACATAGGTATGTACTTTCAAACATTGGTGAGATGGGAATTTCTCTTTAGAAAATAATTTTAAAATATCATGAGACTTTTCTTGCCTGGTCATTAGAAACATATCAGCTTGCATATCACATAATTCGAGTTGCAAGTCAGGTGGTTGGTTGTAGCTCCAAGAGGATTATTGTAAAGCAGTAGACTACTTTGAGATTTTTAATTTCCTCAAATCTAGTATTGAACTCATCAATTACTTCTTGGATTTGACAAATGTAGCTTTTAAAATCGTTATCTTTGAATGTGTCAGCTATCTGTGGACGGCTAGGAACGTGTAACTGTCAACTGTTTTCTTCAAAGCCACATAAATGTCATTTCCTAGTGTTCTTTCTTGGAGAGAACACAAATAAAATAGTTCCGCCTCACTAGAGATATCTTCAAAGATAGTTCGTACAAAGATTAAGAGCTGACTGACATTTGTTTGGTCAGCATTTTCATCCAAACAAAGTGAAAAATATCAGCTTTTTTAACCTGGCTAAGCCCAGGTTTTTCTACTTGCTCACCCATAACAACAATTCTTCTTTGGATGGTTTGATGTGAAAGTGCCACTGATTCCAATTTCTCCGCTATTTTAGAATCCTGAAAAGCTTTTGCCATTTCAATGTCACAATTTCTAATTAAAATACCATAAGTAAAAGGTTTCTTTGTCCTGGCCAGCTCAAGAGATACGGCATAAGATGTAAACAGTGAATACGTTTGGGGAATGCGATATTTTTCTAACCACATCTGTTTGTTGTTTAAGCTTCTTTTTCAAATCTGCATCTGTATATGTGGCATACCTATTTTCATGCAATGTTGAGTAATGCCTTCTCACATTATATTCCTCAGGCACTGACACAACTTTCATGCACACCAAACATTGCAGTTTTCCATCATTGTCTACAATCAAGCAATCACTCTCCCAACTTTCTTTGTAACTCAAAGTTAAAATTCTGACCGTCTGCTGTACCTCAAAATATGAGTAAATATTTTAATTATAAATGCAGTGTTTGATTTAAGTTTTTTCATTAAATTATTAGATCCCTGACAAAATAAAGGCATTTTAAATCATTTTCTGTCTAATAAGATTTCGCGGGCCGCATAAATGACATGGCGGGCCGCCAGTTGGACATCCCTGCTATAGACAACCGCTTTTATATTTTTCTTAAAACACAAATTTATAAATGTAAACTATTTTTTATTTAGTTAGACATAAATGAACTGTACAAGTCAAGCAGTTTTAAAAACTAATTTGTTTATCGTCAGTATTTGTTTGGTTAAATGTTTTGACAGTAAACAACTTTTCATAATTACTCGTCTTGTTCAGTTTATTAGAGCCATTTTTTTTTTAAACATTATACACGACATTTAAGTCAGATAAATTATGTAACAATTTTTTTTAACAAGTTTTGCCAATCTGTCAAAATAATTATACGTTGAACAATCTTCTTTAAAGGGACATCTCTAGTGGTCGAGCGAGGATTGGGTTCAAGGACCGTTAGGGCGGACTGACGGGAGTATTTCGGAAGCCCGAGTTACGCAGGAGCGGAAACGCATGCACTCGTACATTATAACTTGACCAAATAATGGCATGCTCGCCTAAAAGAGAAAGTGAAATGAGACATGGTGTATGGGTCTTTTAACAATGGCACATTGTCGTTCAAATCCATCTGACGTAACAATATGGGAAATAAAATCTAGGTTTGTTTCAAGGTTGAACTGTATTGGATCGAAGAACACGCCCATCTTGTCTTCCCACTCGACGCAATAGTTAAGTGTTAAGGACGTGATAGTGACGTTAAAATATCAAGGTTGCGTTGAATTTAAAGTGTACTGAAACAATTTTAACTTACAAAAGCGATCTTATGACCATTTTAAAATTTTAAACATTAATTTTCAAAGTAAAAATCTATATTAACTAATGTTTCTTTAGCACTTATTATCGCGTCTTTCTCGAGTCTATAGTACAATTATGTGAATAATTTAAAATACGAAAAATATTTTTTGTCTATTTTTTTTTTAATTCTTTTCACGCTATAGAAATTTTTATGCAGTAATAATTATTTTACCAGGGTTCAGTAGAATAGATCAACGTAAATTATTCTAAATTTTATTAAATAAATCAAAGTAGTGTTAGAGGGCGATGACCCTTACAGATGTGAGGCCCATCGTCCCTTAACACCGTAATCTTCCTCGAAGCCTGTTCGATGTTAAATCTCGGTCAACTTGTCACACTCTAGCGGAACACGCTTGATTGTGATGGTACCTCCCAAAAACTGACATGGTTTTAGATCCTCGCGTTGTATCAACTAACCATGGGTTAACAAAGAGTGGCCGATGCGAAGACGAGTAACCACTACTTCCTCTCTACGATTCGAACGAACCGAAGACCTCCATGGTCAGACGGTATTCTTGATTTCCCTCAGATTTTTTTTCATTTACAGTTTTCCATTCATAATTACAAGCAAGCCATATTTCACAATTCACTTCACATACAAAGTTAAATTCCATAAAACGTTGCGTCTATATGGCACCATATTTGTCCCTTCCTTTGCTCTTGTGTTTCCGAGTATTCCGCAGGGACCCAGCAGAATGGAACCCTCAAGATAGAGGATAGACTCCTGCGTAGTCTGCAGTGAGTGAATGCAATAAGGCCCTACACTGGGTCTTCGAAGCAGAAATCTTGAACACCGTAGGTTTTGTCCCTTCCTTTGATCTTGTGTTTCCGAGTATTCCGCAAGGACACAGCCAAATGGAACCCTCAAGATAGAGGATAGGCTTCTGGCGTAGTCTGCAATGAGTGAACCCTACACTGGGTCTTCGAAGCAGAAATATTGAACCCCGTAGGTTCTGTCCCTTCCTTTGCTCTTGTGTTTACGAGTATTCTGCAGTGACCCAGCAAAATAAAACCCTCAAGATAGAGGATAGGCTTCTGGCGTAGTCTGCAATGAGTGAACCCTACACTGGGTCTTCGAAGCAGAAATATTGAACCCCGTAGGTTCTGTCCCTTCCTTTGCTCTTGTGTTTCCGAGTATTCCGCAGGGACCCAGCAAAATAAAACCTTCAAGATAGAGGATAGGCTTCTGGCGTAGTCTGCAATGAGTAAACCCTACACTAGGTCTTCGAAGCAGAAATATTGAACCCAGTAGCTTTTGTCCATTCTTGCAATATAATAGTCGTAAAAACCCCAAAAATATCTTTACATATTTAGTGGAATTTACCAAATCTAACTGATTTTTTTTTTAATTAGTTTTGTAGACCAAGGCCTAGAAAAAAACTCAGGGAAAGCATCTGTAAAAGGGAAACACGTCAGCGCATCTGAGCGTGTGAGTGCGTGGGGAAGCAAAAGTCGGATAATCCACTGGGACGCTTCCGAATCTAGATGGCCTATAAAGTTTCGTTCATTGTCATTACTCCACCTTACAGCTCGAGTTAAGCTGTCTATTCTACTTTGCCTGCCCAAATACCTTTCTAATTTTAATTTTACTGTGGTATATAAATTTATATATTGTGAAGGCCGCACTTCAGGTTCACACCACAAATTTAGCTTCAATGCTTTTTTAATAAAACACTTGTAAATATTTACAAACTTGCCTATAGTAGCACTTAATTATATTTGTTGAGGACGGGCGTTTCGGGAGATGTGTCCCATTGTCAACTCAGGCCGTAACTGATCTCAATGTTTTCGTAGGTTAGGCTATTAGGGTGGGGTGAGATATTATGGTGGTGTGGGTGTACTTTGATAAACTCCTAACACTCACAAAGTACACCCACGCCACCATAATATCTCACCCCACCCTAATAACCTTTCCTAAGAAAATCTTGAGATCAGTTACGGTCTGAGTTGACAATGGGGCCCTCCCGAAACAAATATAAGTCCTACTATAGGCAAGTTTGTAAATATTTACAAGTGTTTTAGTGAAAACTAGTAGCTCACGTTGAAGATGGAATCAACAAATATGTTTTTTTTAATATTTTTAAAACTATACGGGAGAATGAAATACTTCATTATTATTGTTTGTAACAAAACCAACATCCTATGAAACGGTTTTCTTATTTCAGAAGACATCCAGTAACATCGTGTGTAGTCGTTCGCAAACATTTACAAGCGGAAGTGTAAAGGGAATTTCTCTGAATATTTCCGACATTCCCAGTATTGTACGACCACAATAGACATTTCATTAAGTCCACAAAGCAGAAGCGTGATGTCTTTTCGTTCCAACGGTCGTGAAGGACGACAAGTTTTACTTTCTCGTCGTTTTCTTGTCTTTGACGTGTAAAAATGAAAATGTGAAATATTCTGAAAGGGAACAATTACGCTGTAAGTTTCGTAACTTTGTTCCGTGTCGTCCCAGGTGCTCTCTATACATTGACAAAAATATAAACACGAGTTTGCAAATATTGTACCGAGTTTAATTTAAACTACATCCAGATACATGCGGAAGCATGCAAAAAAATTTTGCACAAACTTTATTATAAGCTTCAGCGACGTAATCTTTTTGATAATTTGTCATTCAATTCCTTCTATTAGTTCACACTCTCCTTATATAAATATAAATATATATCCTGTTCAAATTTGCAATCGTTAATTATATATTTTTTATTCATCCACTCAAGTTCAAGTACATTTTTTAAATTCCTTCTATTAGCTCACCCTCTCCTGATATATATCTTGTACAAATTTTCAATTGTTAATCAAATACGTTTTTATTCATTAAATAAAGTTTAAATACATTTTTATCAACCTACAGTGAATGAAAATTATGTTATTAAAGTTTTTCCAAATATTTATTCAATAAATAAATTATAAAATTTTTTGGGGCCATCGGGATTCGAACAACGAATCTGCATGTTCGGAGTTAGCGCTCTTTGGCACTGCGACAATTTTCCAATACCTAGTCAATTGTTTCTCAAAGATGTATATGAATTGTACTACCCTAAACTCTGTCCATGGTTATCACACAATATCATAAAAAGTACTCTAAGGTTAAAAATGAATATAAAGAACAAAATAAAGAAACAAACTGGAAATAAGCAAACAATGATAAAATTTTGCTTTGTTGACCTCAGTAGGGATTTACTTGAAAATTTGTGTTTTTATATTACTTGTTTAAACTTTATGCTTGATGTTAATACAGTTTTTCCAAATATGAATTCATTCATTAAATTTAATGAATAATTTTAGTTTTATATGGAAGAAAAACGTTTCACAAAAGGGGCAAGATACGGAATATACTTATTTCGTCCCGTTTGACTTCAAATAAGTGATAACATGATTTCATAAAACAGTTGATTTTATTTTATAGGTTATATCGTAGAACAGCTTCTTTAATGCATTGGTTATGATACTTTATTTATACTAATTGTAATTATTTAATGAAAAATACCTTAAATAAAATTTGTCTTTGTTAACCTAAGTAGGAAAATACATTTATATATATATATATATATATATATATATATATATATATATATATATATTTCTTTTTAAATAAAATATGCAGGAAGTTAAAAGTGAAAAGGAAGGTTTCAGAGATTTATGATTTTTTGAAGTACACTATCCTAAAGTACAGTTATTTGAGAAAGTAAAATATAATTTGACAAAAAAATTATTAGTATTGAGTACTTAATCGAGTTGTAAAAGCGACATTTCAAAAGTGGAAGTACTGTAAAAGTTCAAGCAAACTTTAATTTTTAATATTATTTGATTCCCTTGCTTGAGTCAATAGTTTTTTCACTAAAACACTTGAACATATGTTGGTATAATGATTTCTTGAGCAGCTATGTTATAATATTTTAAATAATAAACCCAATGATCACAAAATATTTAGGACAGTCTAGGAGAAAAATTGTCACTAGATTTAAAGAACACATTTCCCATATTAAGTACCTCCGACCAGAAACATCTAGTGTAGCAGAACATATAATAGACACAAACCATAGTTTAGATGTCAATAATATTAAGTTAATGAAAAATGTTAATAACATGAGTTTATTAAATGTTTTTGAAAGTATTTATATATATAAATGTAGACACAATAATTTAATGAATTGTGACAAAGGGCCTATTCCTAATTCAGTTTTATATTCTTTGATTGATTAAATTAAAAATCAGCTGATTTTAAGTGACAATGTTTAAGACACAATAAGAATTAAATTTATAACCTCAATATTTTTTTGCTATGTATGTTTTATATATATACGTTTTATATTAAATTATTTTTTTGTTCAGTACTTCTGAAGATAGTTACCTTGTAACTGAAATGTACATCAAGTGAATAAATAAAGTTATTTTGTGGTCATTGGGTTTATTATTTAAAATATTATGTTAGTATGTTACACTTCCTTATAGTAGCACTTTTTTGATTATTGGGTACGGCCGTTTAGAGAAAACAGTTCCGTCTGTTACGGTCTGAGTTGAGGATGGAACACATATCCCGAAACGCCCTCCCTCAATAATCAAAAAAGTAAGTTCATCTATAGTAACATAATTATATATGTTTAAATGTTTTTAGTTCAACTTTTATATTAAATAGAGAAATAAATGAAGAATGATATTTTCATTTTCTGCAGATATTTTAAACAATCATTGAAAATAAAGTTAGGTTTATTATTTCACAATCACTTTACAATATTAGTTCCGAACTTTTCAGTTAGATTATATTTAACAGCTGTTTTCGTCTTCACTTGGAGGTTTTTTGAGATTACAAATGAATCAGTTTTAAATTCATTTTCCCGATCACAAATGTCTTACATTTAGTAGAATTTTGTAATAATATATGATTTCTTACATTAGCTATTTTTATTTCTCGTAGATTCGGTTTCTTCCTGTACGCAAGCAATTTAAGTTAGCCTATATTATTTTATTATAAGTAATTATTTCAGTTAGTTAATACTTCAAGTATTCTATAATTACCGAATAATTACTAATAGTTTAATCTGTGAATTCAAGATGATTACAACAAGTAACCTTTATATTATTTTCTAATATATTTTAACTTTAAAAATACTTGTATAAAACACATCATAGTGAATAACACATCAAGAAAAATCGTCGTTGTTTGAGAGGTTTTGTCGCTGTTAAAATAATTTATCCTTGAAATTTTCCATTTAGGCCTACTTACTTATTAAGTTAATGTATTGCAATGTCTTATTGGTGTAATTCCTTCAAATTTCTTCTTACTCCCTTAGCGGACGCGCTGTTTAACTTCTGGATTAATAACTCGGTCAGTCAGTCGGAGAAGAGGGAGGGGTTCTCGTGGAAGGGCAGCATCTGCCTTGTGGATTGGGCTGGAACTAAGATGAGGCAGATAACCTGATTGCATTCTGTAGGACGAGTTGCGTTCAAATGACCAAATTTCATCTAACATTTGGTTATTTAAAGTTCGTGTATTACGATTATTTGAATGTCGCGTATTTGGTTATTTGCAGCTGCGTATTTTGGTTAGATGATCTTTGGTCATTTGAAGTAGCCCCCTGTAGGGCATCGTTTATTCATTTCTGAAGAGACTGGCGAATAATAGAGTCATTTTAGTAACGTTATTCAGACATTCTAGCAGCGGCGGCTTCTGGATTTATTTTTTGGGTAGGCACAGTTTAGGAGATAGGTCTAGCGCTCTCTCCCAGAAATTGTTTAAAGCTTAAATGATATAAATATAAACAATATTCGAGCTGGCTTGTGAGTGAAGGCTATAAACAAAAGAATAAATAGGCTACGTCTCACAATTATAAAAACTTTAATATCGGGCGCGTTTCAATGTCATTATCTTCAGTGATACTACACAATCGAAATTTAAAAAAATTAAACTTAATAACTTAATCAATAATATTTTAACAAAAGTAAGAACCGGATCTGGGCATTGCCAAATTTACAATCACCGCTACTAATATATTTACATTGAACAACATATAATAATTATAAATATTTAATTTTGATAAACCTATAATATTAATAAAACGTAATAATAACAAAATTATTTAAATTAAAGATAATATTTATCACCAATTTAATTTACAATAATATTGAATTTTGAATTAGTTCTAATTCATTATTATTAATTTTATTTTTATTTATAAATAAAGTTTCCCATGCATCTAATTAGATAAAATTTATCACATTTTTTAAAAGGATAACATTTTCACTTTTAAACATGTGTTTCTCGTCCAAACAATGCTTCACCATTGATTAAATGACATGTTTCAGGGAAGTTTTACTCTCAAGGCACATAGATATAACAAGCTAAACAAAAGCTTTTATTTTCTATTTTATTGTTGCTTGATGTATTATAAATTTCAATATAATATTATGAGCATTTCTTTTCATCTTAGATATATAACATTTATGTTGTAAAAATATTGTCAATTAAGATGGATTTTAATAAATAAAAATAAAAAAGTTGGAGTCGCTACTGCATTGTAGACTGAAGAGCAAATCTGTATTCAAGGTCGGGTAATATAAATAGCACTGTGTTTTTACGGCCCAATATTACTCCTTGTTTGGCCGACCAACTTGATATTATAGGCTTAGTAGAGGGGCTACAATTACCTTGAAACATTTTGCCCTACCTTGGGCTATTAGTTTAGTAGGCCTATATTCCACTGTACGGGCAGGTGGCTTGTTTAGCACTGTTGCCACGTCTGGAATCGACCACGCGAGGAATGGTCGAAAATCTTTTACCCTTGAGCACTAATTGGCAACCCTGAGGAAACGCTGTTGCCTTGTTCGAGCGTAGTGGTGTCAGTTTATCGCCTGCACGTGACTCGTCTGTCGCCCATTTGACAACGCTGCATTTCCAGCCACCCGCCTGACTTCGTGCAGTGGACTTTAGTAAAAGTTTCTACGCACTGCCCCATTCCAACAATTCTCTAAATAAATGTACCTTGTTGAGTATAACAAGACGCACATGCGTTTACCATATTATTAGTAACTCCCTACTATTGTATATTGTATTAATGTATTGTGATATGACAATAGAAACTGTCACACGGGACATGCATGGGCATGTCAGCTTGGAAAGTAGTATAGTTAATTGTCTCAATAAGCTAACCTATTGACAGGAAGTTCCTAAGCGGAAGTAGATGCGTGACCAGGCATTCGCTTTCTCTCTCTTTAAGTATAGCAGCCCAGAAATATGACAAAAGTAAAAGCTTATTGTCTTTCAATTAACTTGGACATTTAGGTTAACCATTACGCATCAGTCCAAGTCTTGTCCTATTGTACTCGATTTTTGACATGAATCTAAACAAGTAATATAAATAAAATTTTTTTTTTTTAATAAATTTCTACTTGGGTTAACAAATAAAATTTGATTTCATTTGCTTTTTATTGAATAATTACAATTGAAATATATAAACATATTTTACTAAACTAATTTTAAAAATACTTAACTAAGAGAATACGTAATTGCTTACTTGCCGACGCGTTTCAAAACATTCGTTCCTTTTACTTCGTTTTCCTCTCGGATAGCTTCGTAAAAGGAACGAATGTTTTGAAACGCGTCAGCAAGTAAGCAATTACGTATTCACTTAGTTAAGTATTTTTAAAATTAGTTTAATCAGTGAATTCAAGATGATTACATCAAGCAACTTAAGTAAACATAGCTTATGCGTTAAAACAGTTGTTCTAACACATAACCTATAACATAAAATCAGCTGTTTTATGGGGTCATATGTTATTTAACACTTATTTTATCATTTGTTGATTCCATCTTCACGTGAGGTGGTAATCACTAAACACTTTTAAATGTTTTAAACTTGCCTGTAGTAGCACTTACTTTGTTTGTTGAGGACGGCCGTTTCGGGAGATGTGTCCCTTTGTCAACTCAGACCGTAATTCAGAGTTAACAAAGGCACACATCTCCCGAAACGGCCGTCCTCAACAAAACAAAGTAAGTGCTACTATAGGCAAGTTTAAAACATTTAAAAGTGTTTAGTGACTTATTTCATTATAAATGGGACAAATATATTGCATACCTTGTCCCTATTTGTAAAACGTTTTTCTCCCACACAAAACTAAAATTAAAATTTATAATACACTCATCTTCATTGCTGTTAGGAATATTTTTATATATTTGAGCACAGTTTTCTCCCTTTCCTAACGTTACAATATTCTCCCCTATTGATGTGTTTAGAGGGATTCCATTTTCAAAACTTAAATCGTACTCTATGACAAAACTTAAATCGTACTCTATGACAAAACTTAAATCGTACTCTATGACAAAACTTAAATCGTACTCTATGACAAAACTTAAATCGTACTCTATGACAAAACTTAAAGAGTAAGATTTAAGTTTTGAAAATTGAGTGACTCTGAAATGCGTCAACAGAAGAGAACATTGTAACATTAGAAAAACGGAGAAAACTGTACTCAAATATATAAAACTGAAATTAATTAAATTAATAAATTTATATTTGGATAAAATGTATTAACATCAAGTATCATCCACTACAAATTTTAAAAAATTAATTGAAATTAATGAGTAAAAGGTATTTATTACTAATTGAAAAATTGAACAAGATATATATATATATATATATATATATATATATATATATATATATATTAAAAACTGCTAAGGTTATTCAAATACAAGAATATTTATTTATTTATATTCAAAACTTTTCGTTGGTAAACAGTACCAACATCATCAGGGATGAATATACAACTGATGATTGTATATTAATTCCTGATGATGATGGTACTGTTTATCAATGAAAAGCTTTGAATATAAATTAATAAATATTCCTGTATTTGAATAACCATAGTTGTTTTTAATTATTATAATAGAAAACATATTTTATAATTTTATATATATATATATATATATATATATATATATATATATATATATATATATATATATATATATATATATATATAGTAATTATTTGATAAAATGAAAATCAAAATAAATGTTGTTGACTAAATAGGAATTGAGTTTAAAACAATTATATATATATATATATATATATATATATATATATATATATATATATATATATATATATATATATATTGCTCACTATAATGAAACTAAGGACAATACAAAACTTTTCATATCATTGAGATGGTTTAAGAAAGATAGGGTCCTTGCTGCCTTGCATGAGCAAACTATTAAAGGTAATGTGAGAGTAATAGGCTTACACTTTAACCACCCATATTTTCTAAATTTCGAAATTTTGTTTTTGTTCATGACGAGCTAGTTGTTAATCACTTATTACAATTTGAAATTTTTTGTGACCAGACATTCTATTAATATAAGTTGTTAAATTGGTAACCTAACCTTAGAGGAAAAGTTTTCGTCTTACGACTTCTTCAGCCTTGTTAAGTGGTAAGACGTATCCTCCAAGTGTAAGTTAACAATTTAACCACTTATATTAATAGAATGTCTGGTCGAAAGTAATTTCAAATTATCATAAAATATGTTTTCTTGATAACTTTACTAGTTTATTTTCGGTGTACTTCTTTTTGTTCCTCTTTTTACATTCCTTTTGGGATTTCCAACTTTTTTCGGTTTTAACTTGAGCTACTAGTTCACGCTAAAACTCTACTCATATACTTATACAATATCTCCAAAATATACAAACATAACATGCATAGATACAAATCTGAAGAAGTAGAAGGAAATGGGCTTTTAATAAGGTTATACGTCATGTAAAATAATAATGTAAAATTAAACGTATTTACTGAATTTCTGTGAAAATTTAAGAAACTTGCCAAAAACTCATTGAGAATTCTGATTCACCAATTTATTTACTCAAATTGTTTTTTTAATATAAAATTCATAGATTCTATACAAAAGTCATAAAACATCTTAAAGCACTGTTTAGTGTTTAGCCAACATCATACAACAATATATTTTGGAATGCATGACCTACAATAATGTTGGCTTGTTGTGGAACTTTCCTGAAAACTCAAAAGCTAAAACTACATTTCTGTATTTCTGTAAATTTTTGCACCTTACATCTAAAAATGAGTTGTTGCATAGGTCTTTAACAATCTCTGAACATATTGATAAAAAATTACATTTAAAATGTCTCTAAGGCAATTTGTTTACATAGCTGAATAATTACATTGAGAACATTTGTACGGGTTTTCTCCAGGAGTTCTCATTTGATTCGGAAGGCATTTTGTTTACATAGCTGAATAATTACATTGAGAACATTTGTGAGGGTTTTTTCCAGAATGAGTTCTCATATGATTCGAAAGGCTATTTGTTTACATAGCTGAATAATTACATTGAGAACATTTGTAAGGGTTTTCTCCAGAAGGATTTCTCATATGATTCGGAAGGTAATTTGTATACATAGCTGAACAATTACATTGAGAACATTTGTAAGGGTTTTTCTCCAGAATGAGTTCTCGTATGATTCTGAAGGCAATTTGTTTACATAGCTGAACAATTACATTGAGAACATTTGTAAGGGTTTTCTCCAGAAGGAGTTCTCATATGATTCTGAAGGCAATTTGTTTACATAGCTGAATAATTACATTAAGAACACTTGTAAGGTTTTTCTCCAGAATAAGTTCTCATATTATTCGGAAGGCAATTTGTTTACATAGCTGAATAATTACATTGAGAATATTTGTAAGGTTTTTCTCCAGAACGAGTTCTCATATGATTCTGTATGCAATTTGTTTACATAGCTGAATAATTACATTAAGAACACTTGTAAGGTTTTTCTCCAGAATAAGTTCTCATATGATTCTGTACGCAATTTGACTATATAGCTGAATCATTACATTGAGCAAATTTGGAAGGGTTTTCTCTACAAATGTGGCTGAGTTTTCATGTGCATGGAAGAATAGTTAACTGTGCTGCTGAATAATTACATTAAGAACATTTCAAAGGTTGCCCTCTAGATCACATTTTCCAGTGTGTTTTAAGGGTATTTTAATTTGAAGCTGAAAATGTTCTTTGTAAGATACCGCAAGAGCTTGTACAAATATGGTTTCTAAAGTGTATTATGTATATAATTGTATTCATATAAATTTTTGGTTACAGTCGTACAATATTTAAATTTAAATAATTTCATTTTTTTGTTGTTCTCATTTGTAGTGTATACTGTACTAAAACCATGACAATATTTTTTTAACTCATTTTAATGATTATGACAGTTGTAATTGATCACAGATTCATCATAAACTCAGTATAAATGTCTTTGTTTCTCCGAGTTGCTTTTATTTTTAAATTCTCTGGCAACTGATTTTAAAAGTAAATTTATATCTGAAATTTCAAAAATCATTTTGTTTCACTAGTTATTGTGTAGTAGGAATCGCACTTTACTATTGCAGATACTACTTTAATATTATTTGTTTTTATATGTAGGTACATATACATATTCTTATTGATTTCACTTGGCAAAAAAGCACTAGATGCTGTTATTTTTCAGAAGACTTGTTTTGCATTAGATCAGTTCATTGTTCAATGTTGTGAGTTACTAACACAACTGTTCCTCAGGTGTGACGTATTATAATGAGTCCATTATGTGTCATTTTTCATAGTCTAGTTGTTAATTATGTATTCGAATATAGTACTGTATTTGATTGTGAGTGTGTTTTGTTATTTAGAATGTGTTGTTGGTTTTTGAGGTGTTCTTATATTGAAAGTTTCAAGTCATTCAGAAATAGATACAGCAATACCTAGCTTGAGGACTACCCACTCAAGGTCACCAGTGCCTTATATTAATTTATTTTAGAAGTTGGTAAAAAACTGGAGGCAGTCTTTCTTTCCAGGCAACTAATATATCTCAATAACTTTTATTTTTACACTTCTAGTTCTTGTCCCATATACACTTCCTATCAGTTATTTTTAATAAACAGTTACATAGGCAAGAAACTTTACTGTGTTTATGTTTACAGTACAATCTAGCTAGTCCGTCCTCTTCACTGTAATGTACTATAAATAAAACAGTTTTTATATTCTATTTTTTATGTTTGAAATATAACCGTTTTACAACAGATTAAATATTTCACTTAGGACAATATTTATTCCTGTAGAGAGTTAAAGTATATTTTTGTTTTAATTTCAGGACTTATAATTACATTATCAATGCAATGCAATGTTTGTTTTTACTGTAAGCTACCCAAACGTTTTATGTGATCAAGATTTATACTATACAGAATTTTCTTGTTTTTATGATCTACACATCTACATCATGAGTTCTAAAATAAGCAAACATTTTCAGTATGCACTGATGATAACAATTGGAATTAATTTCGATTTTTTCAATTTCACAAACGTTATTCAAGAATGTGTTTTAAACAAGCAACAGTTGCTTATAACTGGGACAAAACATAAATTATCCATAAAAATAGCATATTGTGAAACATAGCCTCAATATAATAACATAAAAAAATACTAAAAAGACAAAACTTTCCTTATATATTTCTCTACTTGACAGTTCATTTAAAATACTACAAAGTCAATTTATATTGCAGAAAAAGTTTTTAAATATTTAATTAAAGTAATAAATGTTTATTCCGTCTAATAGTATCTATATATTTTCAGCAGACGTCTTTCGTCATATTCATGGCCGACTCTACTAAACATAGTGCGTTGCTAGATGTGAATCACTGATAAATTTGCCCCGTGTCATATATCACAGTTCACCTCCATGCACTTTTAATTAATCGGCACATTGTTTAAGTTAGTTCAGTAGTAAAAGTTTCGTGTCATTCGTCAATTAAAACCAAATATACGAGTTTTTTTACATCTCGAGAATAGGTCCCAAAACCATATAAAAGTGCCATTCAGTATGTTATTATAATTTGTTTCAATACTGTCTGCCAGAATCTATATTTATTATTAATAGTCGAATTAATTGTCATAGTTAATATCTTATCATAGTAATATATTATCGTATATTATCATTACAGAAAAATTTAAGTCTTAGGCCATACTGAGTATTTAATCAGTAGTGAAATTTTGTCCCTAGAACAGTGATACAGATGTTTCTTACGTTTCGCAACTTGTAAACTGGCAGTAAAGAAAGTGGAGATTTTAGTTCTGTGAGAGTAAGGCATAATTTTTGTTTGTAGGTTAGGTTTTCAAATTCTATATCACAGAAAATGTGATCATAGTTTTTATGTAGTAGTACTGGTTAAATATAACTTACATAGTTTTTAAACTAATAAACCGTTTCAGAAAAGACGTTTTCAAATATATATTTTTGTATTGTGGAATGGCTTTTCAATCTCAGAATGCAAGAGGTAAAAGTATTTTATACACCTATCTCTAAAATTTTTCATCTAATATAATTCCTCTTCTAACTACTAATTTTATCGATATCTTAAGGGTCTACCTAGAACTTTAAAATTAAATGTTATACCTATGCAGGATATCATTTGGTATAATTATTATATATAATAATATATATATATATATATATATATATTATATATAATTATTATAAACTCAAAAACATTAAGCTTATTTTGATGTATTTTTTAACAATACGGTCTTTTATTTAAATAAATGGTAATTATTCCGACGTGCGACTACCGCTATTTTCGTGAATTTTTTTTACTTTTCTTATGTATTTTTCCGTCCTAGACACGAATCCAACATTATTTTTTGTCGCTGACGCCATTTTTTTCAAATATATTTAAAAAAACAACCTAAACTAACCTTTATTGACATACGACTAACGCTAATTTCGTGAATTTGTTTTTACTTTTCTTATGTATTTTCACGTTTTTACATATGTACGTTCCTTACATTTTTAAGTATTTTTGTGAAAGTTACTTTATTTCACATTTTAAATGTTAAATTGTAATGACATGCCTATAGCGTGAACCGAGCGCGCAGTAGCTACAGCGCACTGCACTACGTCTAGATCTGTAATTTTATACATTACTATATACCTACATTAAATATACCTACAAAGTATCCAGTCAGGATAGATTTGGTAATAATTTTATTCAGAATTACTATCTATTTTTATTAAATTATAACCAAACCTATCCTGACTTGATACTTCATAGGTATATTTTAATGTAGGTATATAGTAATGTTGTATAAAACTATAACCAAATCTATCCTGACTTGATACTTCATAGGTATATTTTAATGTAGGTATATAGTAATGTTGTATAAAACTATAACCAAATCTATCCTGACTGATTACTTCGTAGGTATATTTTAATGGAGGTAAATATATAGTAATGTTGTATAAAATTATAACCAAATCTATACGTATTATAATAAATTAATAATGGCAATACGACGTAGACGACAAAAAATTTTGTTGGATTCGTGTGAACGTACGTCAATAAAGGTTAGTTTAAGTTATGTTTTTTTAAGTATATTTTAAAAAAACGGCGTTAGCGACAATAATTAATGTTAGATTCGTGTCTAGAACGTGAAAATACATAAGAAAAGTAAAAAAATTTCACGAAAATAGCAGTAGTCGCACGTCGGAACGTACGTCAATAAGGTTATTTTTTTAAAGTATATTTTAAAAAAACGGCATCAGTGACAATAATTAATGTTGGATTCGTGTCTAGGACGTAAAAATACATGAAAAAAGTAAAAACATTTCGCGAAAATAGCGGTAGTCGCACGTCGGAATAATTACCAAATAAATAAATAAACCCAAAAACCCCAATTAAAATTTTATTTTAACCCTTATTTACATTTGAATTGCAAAGCAATTCAGAGAAATAATTACAAAAATTATATTTATTTCCTGTGCCCACATATACGATTTTAATCCAAAAAATATATCATAACTCTCACTCACGCCCCATAAATAACAATTTTGGAAAATTGTAATTCTCCCCTTAAGTGGTGCTAATAGTGCTGGTAAAAATGTAAATTGCCCACCCGCAATACAATGCATATAAAATTAATCAAAAACAAGTCCTGAAGTTATATTGATAATTATTGTTTGTTATTGCCACAGAAGGTTAATTTTGTATACCTATAAAGTATCCAGTCGGGATAGATTTGGTTGTTATTTTACACGTTTAACTAAATGTACACTTGTTATGCTAGAATAGAGATCACGTGATGAAGTATTACTCTGTGGAACTAGATGGCTAATTAAGTAATTTTGTATAAAATTATAACCAAATCTATCCTGAATGGACACTCTACAGGTATAATTTAATATAGGTATATAATAATGTATAAAATAACAACCAAATCCATCCAACTGGAGGTATATTTAAATATATGTGTGCGTAGTAAGGCAGTTGATACAGACATAGTGATTCATACTACTTCGCATTGAATTTTTTACCCAACTCTAATTTGATAAAATGGTATTTATTTCTCTGAGTTTTCATAATTTTTTTCGCATCTCTGATAAGTTTCTGTGTTGTCCGGTATAATTTAAAGCACCATATCAATCCCTATCTTTAATATGTATAATACTATGTATGGTGAATATGATTACTTTCTTCTTGTGTAATATCTATGATATAAAGAAAAAATCAGAAGGCAGGGACCATCACACACCACAAAAGGATTTAAGACATGAGTTATAAGTTGACAGTTATCATTTATCTCAATGGTTTCTGTTCATAATAATGCTAGATTTTCATAATCTCAATAATTTGCCAAATTTTAAATAACTGATAATTTCCCTTGTCCAAATGCTAAATTTGTTGTATGTCTAAGATTTTTAAAAAAACATCTAAAATTTTGAAAAGTCCCTTAGTAGCACATTATCAAAACAGAGGTTCCCTTCAAATCTCTACCTACTATAGTTTAGGCTGTGTTTAATTATTATTTATTTTTAAAATGTTGGTAATATTCTTTCAGAAAACCTTAGAAATACATAAACTTTTAGTAAGCTTCAAAGCATTTAATCAAATATAAAAAAGGTTTATACTACAAGATTTGAAAACTGGAGGTCTTCTGTTAAGTACCTTGGCACCTGTCCTTTTCCTCTGAAGCTTCCGCAGTCCTTACCAAGGATAGAGCTATCCGCGCTAAGCTCTACCCTCTCCTCTGCCGAAGAAGTACCTTTCCTCTTAAAATCAAACACCACATGTACCAAATACTCCTTTGTCCCGTCCTTATCTATGCAGCTCCTGTCTGGTGGCCTCTTTGCTCCAACACGTCTTGGAAATCTCTTGACTCCTTCCAATCCTCTTTCCTCAGACTCCTCTCCAACTCTCCTTGATTCCTGTCAAATGTCACCATCCGAAACTCCCTTTGCTCCCCATCGCTTGCTGTTTTGTCAGATCCCTCTCAGCGAAGCTCTTCGGTAGTGCCGAAAGCTCATATTACCCATATATTAGGGATCTGGCAAACTCACTTGGACCCCCTCCTAATTTCCGTCCTCGTCCCAAAGTCCTTCTCAATCCTCCATAACACCTCTGCAACTCGCACTTCCTCTCCCAGCCGTCTACCTCTCGCCTCCTAGAATAAGCTACTAGTTTTTAAGTTTTAGTCTTAATATGTTTAAATTGTAAAAAGTGTTTAACTCCTGTTTGTTTATTCCTATTAATATCATCATGTATCTGTCTCATCATATAAAATACTAGTTAAGTTAAGTTAGTTTAAGATCATCCATCACAACTTTGTTATTCCATTTTAGCTCTAAGGCTTATTACACACTTTTACACTATCTTATGTCCCGCAAACACCCTTACTACATACATAAATCGACACACACAAAATGAAAAATGTCACTGAATTTTAAAAAATAACAATATTAGTAATAAAAAAAAAGTAATCGTTATTACCGTCCCACCCAAAAAAGTCCTGCCTTGCAGATGTCCTTCCTACATCCAGCCCTTACCAAAATCCCTGTTCCCATATTCCTACCCGCAGCCATTGTCAGTGACAGAAGCTGCATAACCTCGGAGGCCACCAAACCCCCTCCTTCTCTGACTGACTGATTTGAAAACTAAAAATCAACATAAAACCCACTAACCGCAATACAAAATTCTTTGTTTTACTACAATTACTTTATGTGCATTTCAATTACATGGTAATCATCTTTAAAAGTTCTTATGAAGATGTACTCATGAGAGTACTTCTGAAGATTATTACCATATAATCAAAATGTACATAAAGTAATGGATATGTAGTACAATAGAGAATTTTGTATTGTGGTTGGTGGGTTTTATTTATTTAGTTTAAAAATTAACTGTTTTATATCTCAGCTTCTTATGGCAAAAATTATTTTATAATTTCTTTTCTATGTTTCTTTCATCAGAAGTTATGACTGCCTGTCAAGTATTTTTTTAATATTATTGAAATGTGCAACCCATATAATTATTTGTAGATAGCTTTACGGTTGCAATCAAGCCATACATAAACTAATTTCATTTATTCAAGACAAAAGCCATGATATATATATATATATATATATATATATATATATATATATATATATATATATATATAAATATGAAGTTAATATATTACTATGTGAGTAATTTTTCCACCATTAAGTGCAATAATTTTACCTTGAGTGATGAGGCACCTTTCGGTCGTTGACCATTGTCGAATCACTGATTTTTCTCTGCTGTGGATGTTCGGTGCGTGAAGCCGGCATTTGTTGACGTTACGCGCACTTTTTCTTGATCTGTGTGTATGATATTTCTGTATAGTATGTCTTCTGTATATGTTGTTTGTAGATTCATTAAGTTGTTGTGTATGTTTTTATAAATGTGGTATTTTTCTAGTGAGTTTAGTTCTATTGGGTTGTTATTTATTTCCAGTATGGTTAGGTTATTTTCGTAATTTGTTATTTCGTGTTTATGGGATATTAGGTGTTCTGCAACATTTGATACTTTAGAATTTTTGTTTTTGAATGCTCTATAATGTTCTTCAAATCTTATTTTAAATGTTCTGGTTGTTTTTCCTATGTAAAAAGCGTTACAGTTGTTGCATGTGATTTTGTAAATTCCTGATAGGTTATGTTTTTCTGAATTTGTTATGTGGTTTGTGTTATTAAGATATTTTATTATTTTGTTGTTTGGTTTGTAAGTTGGAGTGTAGTATTCTTTGTTGTATATATTTATTTTTTCTATTTTGTTATTGGTGTATTTATATTTTAGGTAGATTTTTTTATTTTTATTATTTTCGTGTTCTGGTTGTAGTGTTGTGTTGAGGTTAGGTTTTTTTGTGAATTTATTGTATATATTTTTTATAATGTGTTTGTTGTATCCATTTTCTATTGCTATTTTTGTAATGTTATCTAATTCTTCATTTAATTTTTGTTTGTTATCCTGTGTGTATTTTATTGCTTTATTTATCATGTTACTGTAAGTGTTAATTTTGTGTGTCCAGGGGTGGTTAGATTTGTAGTGTATTGTGGTGTTGTTGGAAGTAGGTTTCCTGTATACTGTAGGCACCGAAAGGTGCCTCATCACTCAAGGTAAAATTATTGCACTTAATGGTGGAAAAATTACTCACATAGTAATATATTAACTTCATAAAGTCAGTGCAACGGAAAAACAATGGATAATGTTAAATATCAAAAAAAAAATATATATATATATATATATATATATATACAGGAATTCATAATAGGGTCATCAAGCAAAAACCATTTTCACTATACTCGTACACTACACCAACCACATGAACAAAATTATGTACCTTCAATATTTACTATATCATAACATAAACACAAGATATCTCATAAATAAGGAAAATAAAAATGTGGATATATTAGGTTAATACTTTTGTATAACAAAAACTCTGTGAGATATCCATCACCCATTCTCGATGAAAGATTACTTATTATATGATAATATATCCGTCAAAAGCCTGGAAAGGATAACATTTTGTTTCTATATCAATAATTCACTGCAACTGTAAATTTACAATTAAACAAGGTCATATGATTATGGTTGCTGTTTTATTTTTCTTGAATCCTAATTTTTAAAACGTTAAATCCCTTCATTATTGACTTTCAGAACTAGCTAATCGAAAGATAATAGAAGAACTTCAGTTAAAAAAACAGATGCTTTTGAAACAAGGGGTGGTGTCTTCTCTTGGTTCAACTCCTATATCACCTTCTATGCCTGTAACTTCAACCAATCTAGTAAGTAGTGCTTATCATATAGTTTTCATATTAGTAAAATATTTAATAAAGGTTGCTTAACATTTATCTTAAGTTATTTATGAACTAAAATATTATCTGCATTTAGAATCTTGTCAACTTAAAGATAACTTTAATTATTGAAAAATTGTTACAATAACTTTGTAATAATATTTTAAATTTTTAATTGACTGTTACAACACATTGACTTAAAACCATTAGACACTCATAATTATCAATTATATGTGTATATACTTTTTGTAAAAGTTTTTATAAGTAACAGATACAAGAGCTTTATTCTTCTGTTTTAAAGTCATAAATTTTATGTAAAGAGTAGTGAATAAACATTGTGTATGAGTACTGACAGAGAGTAGATTTACTTCATTAAAGCAAATCTGGCCATGATAACCTAGATCCGTATGCCTTTCCCTTACCATTAGCTGATACATGTGTGCACAATATGGAGATCTCTTGTCAACAATACAGAGACCATACAACGGTCATTTTGCATCCAAATTGGCGGCCATTTATTTATTGCAAACATTATACGGCTGCCACATAATCATCTATAGTTTGCCTCTCATTCACAATCAGCAAAATAAAAATTCTGTCAATAAGTGAAAAGGGGAATATTTTATTCAAATTATACTCAATTTGGAAATTACTTCTCACTTCTTCGTGCAGGCGTCCAGCTTAACTATAGTCGATGGCCCGATGTCCACGATATATATATATGATGCTATGGCCCACAGGTTCTTCTTAACTAGAATATCTTGCCACTTTGTCACAATTGGTCTGAGGATGTCTCTTGTAGGTAATGGGTAAGGGCAGTTCAGCAGGATGTGTTCAATTGTTTCACTCTCCACACCACAGAGTGCACACAACGGAGACTCTATGAGATTAAAACGAAATAGGTACTCATGTGTCACCAGATGGCCGGTTCTTGCTCTGGCAGCAAAAGATGCTGTTGATCGTGCTACTTCCCTATATTTGTCCTCGACTGGTGGTTCTGGTTGGAGCTGGTAAAGGTGTTGAACGGCAGACTCTTTTTCCCAATTTTCACACCAAAGTTTTTGGAAAACTTCCCTGCTTACACTTTTGCAATGTAGCAGGGAGTGTTTGCCTTCATCTGTAGGTCCCATGGTTGAGGCTATTTTCGCAATTTTGTCAGCCTTTTCGTTTCCTGGTACTCTGCAATGGGCAGGTACCCATTGAAGAGTTAATTCCTTTCCGCAGTCCACTAGTTCTAGGATGGTTTTTCTTATTTCTGATATTCGAAACGAGTATGAACTTGTAGAATTACTTAACAATGACTGAAGGGCGGCTTTCGAATTCGATAGGATGCATATTTTTTAATTGCCCTTTAAATTAACACAGCTAGTCAGGGCTGCACTTATAGCCAAAAGCTCAGTATCCATGCTGGAATTGGCTGGAATGTAAAAACAGTCTCCGTTCGATTCATTATAGTAGCCTGCCCCCGATAAGCCCTTCTCCAGGTCAAGTGACCCATCTGTGAATATTTTTATGTGGCTTTTGTATTGAGATTGAATCATGTTTAATGTTATTGTTTTTAATATTTGTAAATGATCTTTCTTGCTCACCTCATGTGGCAGGTTGGGTGCAATGTTTATCTTGAGACCATACTACGGTCATTTTGCATCCAAATTGGATCATTCGTTGCATCCAAATTAATCATCTATAGTTTGCCTCTAATTCACAATCAGCAAAATAAAAATTCTGTCAATAAGTGAAAAACGGGAATATTTTATTCAAATTATACTCAATTTGGAAGTTCTATGACTAAACTTTTAAAACACACTTTGTAATATCCAAGTACTCATATTGACAGCAGAATGAACAGAAATGGTATATTACAAGTTCTTAATAAATAAAGCAGAATAAATTTTACCTCTGTTTTATCTCTAGTAAGTGATTTCTAGTGCTAGCAGTTTCTGCAGTAAATTAGAATAGAATGTGTTGAAAGAAAGAAAGAACAATCATGTTGTATGGATTAACATAAAAATAATAACATATGGTTCAGAAAAAGAATATAATGTTAAAACACTTAACATTTATAAGTAATGTTAGGTTTAGCAATTGAATCTGTATTTATTTCTTCAACAAAAAGGAGAAAAAATCAGGTTATAGTACCAACAGCAATTGTATACCTTGTATATACTACTTTCAGTAAGACCATTTCAGAATGTGTCAGATATTTCAGGAGAAAAAAGTGCACATTGGAAGAAGAAAATAAAGAAATTATACTTTAAAATAAAGATTTGTCAACATAAAAATTTAAACACCTGCTAAACAATTTCAATTATGTGATGATATTTGGCTTGTAAAAATACTAACATGATTATTGTTATTATTGCCACAATTATAACATGGGAAATCAGCTACTGACTTAATCTATGTATACCAGCGGTTCTCAACCTGGGGGGCGTAGAAGAATTCCAGGGGAGGCGTCAACAAATTTTTTAAAAAATTGAATTTGATGTTGGACACAAACACACAATCATTGAAATTTCTTTATAGCTTAATAGAGCTATAAAGCTCTATTTCTTTACTCAATAAAATGTAAGTGAGCGTCTGTCCAGGGTGAGAAACTAGCTGTGACTCAGCATAGCAGGGTTTTTGTTTATTAATAGCGCTGCGGGGGGTAGTGAGCATGTCTGCCACAGTCCCACTCCTGTCCACCACAAGCGCTACTTGTCACACAGAATCCAGTTGTGCATCCTCCTCCGCCTGTGAATGTAGCTTTATTGTAATTATTATAGCGATTGTGTTGTTAATTGTCATCGCCATAACATTGACAAATATTGTGTGTTTTAGTAGTTAGTTGCTATTAAAATGAATAAATCAGTACCAAAGAAAAGACTCTACAGTGATGACTATATTAAATACGGGTTTACATTTATTGAGAAAAATGGTAGTCATTTACCTCAGTTCTTAATTTGTCATGTAGTTCTGAGTAATGATGCAATGCGACCTGGATGTTTGGAACGACATTTGACTACAAATCACGCTGCCCTGAAGCCCAAACCTACTGAATTTTTCGTTTCTAGGAAACGTTGCCTTAAGAGAATGAAACTTGATTCCAGTGGAAGTTTTCGAACGGAAATTGAAAAGGCCGTTGAGGCTTCTTACAAAATTGCCTTGTTGATAGCTAAAGACAAGAAACCCCACACAATCGGTGAGTCACTCATAAAACCTTGTTTGCTTACTGCTTGTAGTACTGTGCTCGGTGAAGACAGCTACAATAAAGTTGCCCAAATTTCTTTATCTAACGATACAGTTAAACGTAGAATTGATGACTCTTTGGCAACGCCGCCTGCACATTTCGCAGCCGAACTTTTCTTCCTTTCCAAAATCTCCTCGATGATACCCAAAGTCTTCCAAAAGACCTAGTAAATGAAATGAAGGACCTAATATCTGAGCATTTGTTGTCTCTGAGTAACAAAATCGGAGCCTATTTCCCAGATATAAGCTCGGAAAACTGGGAATTCAAGTTAACAAGAGACCCCTTTCAAATCAACATTGATATACCTCCTGATCACATTCAAGAACAAACAATTGACTTGCAATGTGATTCCAAAGCTAAATTGGATTTCCCAAACATGGATCTCGAAGATTTCTGGCTACTATATCTTCCTGTTTACCCAGAAGTAGCAATGGAGGCAGTCAAGTTGCTTGTACAATTTTCAGCCCTGGCTAATATAAAATCTAAATATCGAGCTAGACTAGATGTGGAAAGTGACCTGCGGTGTTCTTTGTCAAAATTTCATACAAACATACAAAAAATAGTTAACGAGAAACAGTGCCAGCCCTCACACTAGCACTACAAAAGTAGCGAACATTTTTCTGGTTACATACATTATTGATATTTTGTTGTGATTTTTTCGATTTGTGTAAATAAAATTTTTATTTGAGCAAATATGATTGTATATTCCTTACCCTTACTAGAGTATGTCTAGCCTAAGTTCAAAGTTATTTTACTTAAATATATTGTAAGTAAATTAATCATATATAAGTCTAAATTAACTTAATCCGTGAAGGGAGGCGTGACCTCACACCAAAGTGTGAAGGGGGGCTCAGAGCCTAAAAGGTTGAGAACCCCTGATGTATACCATTTTTGTTGCATGAATTTTTCATTTTCAAATTTTTGAAAGATTGTAACTAGATAACCATAATATTAGATTAACCTTATATTTATGGTGATCAACAGAAATTCCATCTTCTTCAAAACTAAATGTAAAATTAAACGCAAGGGTTTTGTGAAACTTTATATTAAGTTTTAACTGTAATATGCATTAAACCAAGGGTTCCCAAATTGTTTGGCACCACGCTCCCTCCTCTTGAAATGAAAGCCACCCATGCCCCCTCTACAAGTAAATGGTATGTGCATATGAAAAAGAAACAATTATTATATATATTAAAAACAATTTGTTTACTTATACATACTTTGTCAAGAAACCTGATATAACTTTACAAATTTTAATTTGCAAGGTAAATTTTAACTGATAAAGAGAAAAACCTGTTAGTGAGATGGATGAGCTTGCAATTTTTTCACTAGTATGCCTATTTCAGTTTGTATTATAAGGGTTGAAAACTTATATTTCTATTATAAATGTACATTTAATTAAAATTTTCCAAACATCATGGTCAATTAAATTATCTATGTAAAAAAAGTCTGAAGTGTACATTTTTTAGTTTTAAATTTTAATAATTCTGTACTTTAATTTTAACTAAATGAGAATTTATTTTATTATTTTCCAATTGGCCTCCTGCCCCCCTTTCCTTCATGCCCCCCAGTTTGAGAATCTATGCATTAAACTAATAAATATGTTTTATAAGTAAGATTATTGTATTTTAAAATATATTTAAAGTACAAGAATTTTTTCCTTCAGTACAAGGAAGTTATTTGTTTCAGCCAGCAAACATTGCTCCTGATGTACATGTGATGTCTTCTACTCAACGCGCAGCTCTCGCACATGCAAATTCTCAGTCTTTTGGATTTTTTGTACCTCAAGATTCATCGTTTGGAAATTTAATATTACCAGTGTTACCAAGATTTGATTAAATTATACAGTTTACAAAGACATTATGGCTTGTATGAAGTTAAAAACTTTGGAGCAGAATTTACAACAGATTGAGGTTTTTGATAATCCGAAGGTAAAACTTGAACAATATGCAACAACACCACATATTGCTGCTTGCATGCTGCATGCAATTCAGTCAAGTTTTGGTGACATTGAAGACAAAATGGTAGCAGATCTTGGCTGTGGCTGTGGTACATTAACTTTTGGAGCGTCCCTATTGGGAGCTAATTTTTGTTTAGGGTTTGACATTGACTTTGATGCTCTTGAAATATTTAATTCAAATAAGAATGACTTAGAAATAGAAAATTGTGATTCTGTCCTTTGTGATGTTACTAATTTTATTAGTGATAAATGGAATAAAAGTTTTGACACTGTAATCATGAATCCTCCATTCGGAACACGAAATAAAGGTGTTGATTTAGAGTTTGTTCGTGTTGGGTTAAGTTTAGCTACAAGAGCAGTCTATTCATTGCACAAAACCTCTACGAGAAAACATATATTATCTAAAGCTGAAGAATGGAAAGTACAAATAAAAGTAATTGCGGAATTACGATTCGATCTTCCAGCAACTTACAAATTTCATTCTAAACAATCAGTAGACATTCATGTTGACTTGATAAGATTTTCATTCAGCCCATCATAAATTGCTTAGTTTCATAATTAATAATAAGTTTTTATAATATTGAATCTTTATGGCTATTAAATATATTAATTAAAATAAAAATATATTTCAGTAATTTTTCATTTGTGCTTTAGATACTGTATAAATTTCCTATAAAATTTAGTTTGTAAATACTGACAGGAACATATAATAAGAAATCTTGCTGCTGTTCATGACGAGCTGGTTGTTAATTACTTATTACACTTATGATATTACTTGCGACCAGACTTTTTGCTAAGTAAAGGTTGTTAAATTTTTAACTTACACTTGGAGGAAACGTTTTCGTCTTACGACTTCTTCAGCCTGAAGAAGAATAATGTTTGTATATTTCATATTTTTCTATAGTTGTTAGTTTTTTACTATAGTTTAATAGGTAGAGAACATTTAAGTTAGTATGTGTGTCCATGTTTTGTAAATGTGATGCATAGCTGGATTTTGGGTTTAGATTGTTTATGTCGATCTGTTCATTGAAGCGTGTGTTAAATGATCTACTGTTTCGGCCGATATAATAGCTGGGACACTCGTTACATGTTATTTTGTATATACCTAATAGATTGTATTTGAATGTTTGTGGTATAATCTATCCGATATATACAAAATAACATTTAATAAGCCGAGTGTCCCAGCTATTATATCGGCCGAACCGGTAGATCATTTAACACACGCTTCAATGAACACATGAACAACCTACACTCAAAATCCAGCTACACAGACATACATACTAACTTGAATATTTTCCACATATTAAACCATAATAAAAAACTAAAAACTACACAAAAAATATGATCTATACAAACATTACGGAACAGATAAAGAAAATATATTTAATGACCACACTCACTTTGAATCCAACACCCTTTACCATTACATCGTTTTCTTCATAAAAGAAAAGATTGTTTCAAAACGCATCAGCAAGTAAGCTCTCCAGTAAATAAGGTTTTCAAGTAATTATTTGTACATATATACATATAATACATATATCTACTACCTAATTCCAGTAGCTAGTTCAGTAATCCAAAACAATATTGTCTAACTTTTTTTAAAAAATGGAAGATAAAAAACATTTACAAAGCTGTCATCTTTGGTCAGTGAATTCAGTGGACCAAACAGATGTCATATTTGGGGAGGGGGCAAAATTTTACTGATATAAATCTCTAGACTTATAATTATAATGATGAAGCCTGTCACTTCTAATAATTTTATTGTGCCACTTCTAACCATGTATTGGAGAAACACTGGTCCTCAAAAGATTGTATATTTGAAGGAGGTTGAGTTTCATCCATTATGGTAGATGTTTAGTCATGGAGTAACAATGCAATCAGGATCTGGTGCAGAATCCTTTGTTGATGAGATAGCTGACTAATATGCCTATAGAAAATGGAGTGAATGAACAGTTAAATGTATGGCTTATTTGTTTGGAGTTTGCTATAATATGCTCTAGTAGAAGACAGTTTTAAAAATGTGTCCAATACATAGCAATATCAGGACTGTTTGTGACATGGTGAGCTTTAAAGTCGCCCAACAATAAGAACAAAGTTGGTACCTAGCATATTAGGTTTACTAAATCAATATGTTGAAGGTCGTTATTCGGTGGCAAGTAGATACAACAAATAGAGGACCATATGGGACAGCTGTTTAAATGGCTACTGCTTTTAAAGGAGTTATTAAGTCTAGATAAACCACTAATATAGTCAAAGGCTAGAATGCTTTTACCACCTCTAGCTCGATCTTCTGTAACGAACTCCGTTCAAAAAATGTATAAATCTTGCAGTATTACCTCTAGATTCTCTAAGCGACTCCTAACACTGTTGATATTCCATGTGTCATTAACTTTATAAATGAAAACATGATTTATCGTGTGTAGTATTGAAGCGAGTGTTGTCAGTAGTGTTTATGTTGAACCCTTCTTACTAGGTATAGCAAATCCACACTCCCTCCAGGTAAAAAAAAACAATAAGAGGTCAGTTGCGGTCCAAATTTGTATAGCCATGCCAAATGACCGCCCTCGTTTAAAATCAATAGTACTACACTATAGACATGTTTTTACATATTACACATTTAATTGTATAAATAAATTTTCTATTTTCATGTTTTTAAATAATTTTTGGAATAATTCTGTAAATAATTATATTTTATCTATGGACAGTTTTATTTTCTCATAAATCCATTGACTTTTTTTTTTTTAAATATGTTACTTTCTTATGGATCTTTCAAACCTACGCCTGTGTATAGCTCCAAATTTCGTATTTATTTCCATAGCAACGTAATTCCCGTGTATTCTCAGTTTCATCGATATCGTTCTTTATATTGGTTATTATGCTTTACATGTCTTTACCTTTAGGCCAATCAGAGTTGCTTTTACAAACAAAAATTAAATTTATTTGGTTTAGTGTGAAGGCAGAGAGCTATTAGACATTTGTTTGACAGATGTTGGTTTGGTCAGATAGTGAGTGTTTTATTAGTGCGAGTTGTTTACGTTTCGAGTTTGTTGTTTGCACCAAATTTTGTCTATCACTTATTTTATTTATTTATTTTGTAGTTTGTGTAATTTTTGTTTAGGTTATGAACTTGTTTTTCGCTTTAAATTTATCTTTCAGTTATTTCATTTTCATTACTAGAGATATTACGTTATAGATATAATGACAAAAGACACTTTAGGAAGCAATTCAATATGAAATATGTTGCTTTTAGATAGTGTAACCGATCTAGGCGGTGGAACAATCAATATATTTTTATTATGATCTGAATAGAAATGTAAATGAAACCAATGTTTTTATTGGACAATATTTTTGTTCTTTTTTTGCTTTTACCTACTTGTAGGTATTGTTTGGCAAATACATTTCATGATGGCGATATAGACCTTTTTCGTGTTTATATATCTATTTTACTATACTAGTAGCATGAAAAATAATTTTGATATATGATTAAAAAGTATTATTTTCTGAGTATTTATCATCTTATTACACACTCATTATTTTTATTTTTTCTGTTTCTTTATGAACAAGATTAATGTGATAATTAGTTATATCGTCAATTGTGTGTTTTTTTTAGTTTTCCTACTAATTATATTGTTTTGTGTAGTATGTTTTTGTATTATTTTTTGAAATTTATTAGTTGTGATGAACTTTTTTTTCTAATTTCAATAAGAAAATTTATGAGGAAGGAACCGACTATAAAAAATTTCAATTTGTTTTCTTCTGCAACTTTTTGCCATTTGCTTTTTCTTTTATAACAAAGCGTTCGGAATATCTCATTACAGTGAAATGTAAGTGCACTAAACAATTTTCACAAAACTAAATATATCAAATAGATTTATAGTGTATTTATTTACACAAAACAACTGTTTATATACTAAGACAAAAGTTACTTATACAATGAAATTTTCTTGAGTGATAAACCTTGAAACATGGTTCTTTGCATAATGGGACATGACACTCACAATACCAGAAAGATGTGTTTTTCTTCATGGATTTCGCATTTTTTTTCGATCTCTTTGCAGAATACACTTTACGCATTCTTTGTATTTTATTTTTTCTGGTGGTACTAGTATTTTCAAAAAAAAAAAATTTGCCAGCAACAAGCAGACTGTATAATAGGCCACTTGACCTTTGTCAGGGATGCATCCCCAGACAGGAATGCTTTATCAAAACGCATAAGCTAGGTTTCTAATAAAGGTCGTATTTTATGAATAGGACCATATCCTAGTTGTCCCCTCTGTTTACAAAGCTGATTGTCATATTTGTGAAAGTTGCCCATGATCAACATAAATCTGTCACAACTATCACCTGATTACATCATCTTTGTAAACAGACTAATATTTATAAAAACTACACTAAACTTGTAAAAATACAGATCAATTACGTGATTCGTGTTCTACAGTAGTATCAGCGACACGTAAAAGTTCTTGATCCACACTGAAGTGTGAAACCCAATTATGAACAAGCATATTGAAACCATCTAAAGCACGTATCAGCTAATGTACAACGTAATTAGTTGTTCTACTGTGCATACAACTTTGCTTTTATGAAAGTTTCATTCATAAACAATTTTCCTTGGCAGATTCCCAAAACCATCTAAACTGTCATTATATTTATAATGCATTGTTCTAATTTATTAAAACATGGTCACAATTCATAAAACTGATTATTTGATTAGGTTTTATTTCTTTGTATAGGAGCATAGGCAATAATAAATACATATAATTTTTTTTATAAACCTTGTTACAAAGTTAACACTAGGACTATTATAGTCCATAATCGAGATCGTACAATATTGCATTAAGTTAACGTAATATTGTATTTAAAGTAGAAATATAAAAACTAGAACTACCAAAAGTATATTCATACTGCATTATAAAATTTAAAAGACAATTTTTTACAGCATAAAATATAAAAGTGTAAACAATAAATTAAAGCTGAATCATTACGACGCTGTACCAGGTGAACCCACAACATCAATTATTTCAGAACTAACTGCTTTCTGTTTTGAGGTTTCTAAGCTTCCTGTCTGAGATTCTCCAAATAATCCAGCTGGAATTACTAACACCTATAACAAATGATCATACATCCACTATCATTATATAGAACATTTACATGAAATATGCTACTTACAAAACAATATTCAGCAATTAGTCTTTTACTATTACAATACAGTAGAGTCTCAAAAATCCGAGTCACGATATTTTGAGCTTCCGTTCGATCCTATTTCTCTTTAAACCTATTTTATCGATTTGAAAGAAAATTATGAGTTGAGCTTCAAAAAAATGTTTATATCAGTACAGTATTTAAAGGAAATGAGTCAGGCTTCCATGAAATATTCATATAGAGTTCTATAATCTTATTTTGTGCATTCTTAACTATAGTACTATAGTGGGTTTATTACAACTACTATTTTTCCTAATGCACAGGAACGTATTTCTGTGTAATCCGAGTTTTCAGTAATATGAAGAGGGCTCAATTACTGTACCCCCCCCCCAGACTCTACTGTATTTTGTTGATGTATAAAGTAAAGTTTTTTATCTATATCTATTAAAATGGATGTTTGTATGTGTGCATGTATGTTATAGATGTCTAAACCGCTGAAAAGAAATTGATGAAATTTGGAGTGTTTGTTTAACATGTTCCCAGGATGATTGATTCCTATGAAGTTTGGTGTAGATTCATCCACAGGGCTCCGCCCCAAAGCCTTAGGATGATTCAAAAACTTATGTATATGTGTATGTATCATGGACGCCTAAACCGCTGTACAGAAGCTGATTAGATTTGAATTGTTTGTTTAACATACTCCCAGGATGGTGCGTGTGACGTTTGGTGTAAATCCATCCACAGGGCTCAGCCCTAAAGGCTTAGGATGTTCAGTGTAAGTAGGATCGCCGATAATATTCTTGCGAAATTTGAATCAACCAAACCTGTGGAACAGAACCAGACTAACCACAAAAAAACTGACACCTAACTTGATCCAGCCAGATATCAGAGGTGGCAAGTTCAAAGGAGATATGGTCCGATGATTTCATCAAAATTACCTACTGATTTCAAATGACTACAATTTCCATTGCGTCTTGCATTTGCAATAACCATAGACGATGCACTAGTACAATCATTGACCATTGCTGGATTAAAATTGGAACATTCGAGCTAAAAATAAAGGTTTGGTTTTCTGCAAGGCCAGGATTCTCGTTATCTGAATACTTTTCAAGATTAGTTTGTGACCATCCGAACTTTAAATTTTGTAAATTTGTGAAAACTTACTGAGACAGAACGTTTTTGATTGCTATGTGCCGATCTTCATCAGTGTCTCACAGTCATGTGAGACACTGATAAAGATCGCCACATAGCGATCAAAAACATTCTGACGCAATAAGTTTTCACAATTTTACAAAATTTAAAGTTCGGATAGTCATAAACTAATGTTAAAGTAATTAATTAAGATTCACCGAGCATAATGGACTACAAAATTCAAGACCTTTTAAGAGTCTGAAACTGAATCAGCTCTTTACGGCCAATATTAATCTTCCGAATAACAAACTTTTAATGGATATAAAAATTGATATTGTTTTTGGTATACAGTATTAATGCTAATGTTTTTAGAATGAAACAGTGGTCTACCAGCAGAGAGCTTTGGCATCAAGGAAATCATTAGGGGGGGGGGTGTCATCTGCCAGCCGGTAACCATAGTGATTCAGTTATAAATATGTATATATACTTTTTTCAACAAAATCAACTGACATATGGAAATGATGTGGGACACTGATAAAGATTGCCACATAGCAATCAAAAACGTTCTGTCGTAGTAGGTTTTCACAAATTTACAAAATTTAAAGTTCGGATAGTCATAAACTAATGTTAAAGTGATTAATTAAGTGGTCTGCCAGCGGAGAGCTTTCCCATCAAGGAAGTCATTAAGAGAACTGTCATCTGCCAGCCGGTAACCGTAGTGATTCAGCTATAAATATGTATATATATACTTTTTTCAACAAAATCAACTGGCATATGGAAATAATGCTCGTACCTCATTTAAATATTTCATATACATGAAACAAATTTCATCCTATTTTCAGTCTACAAAAACTTCAGATAAACATACCTTTCCATGGTTATAAGCTTCATATTGATGTCTTAATGTTTGTAGTTCAAACTCATAAGTAGCGAGCGCTGTTTTCAGTTCATACAATAAAACCATGTCACTCCGAAGCTCATTAAATCTATTACATATTTCCTCAGTAGGAACTGGATTCAATTCTAAAATAAACAAAATATGTAATACTACATTCCACTTTTAAACTACAGTAGCATTAAAATTTGGTTTAAAGTACTAAATTTACCTTGTCAAAAATTTTGGTTTAATTATTACTAAAACGTTATGTGGTAAAACTGTAGCTATTTTATTGACTATCATTGCGTAAAAGCCTATATCCATAAAGGAATTTTGTTTAAGTTGTCTGTGCTTCAACATTAATAAAACTAATTTATATAAAGAAGGCAACTTCAACATTAAAAGAATTATTTCTCAAATCATAAGTATTACCACACAACTTCACTCTGTAAAGATAAACCATGAATTAAGTAATTATTGCTTAAATGGGTGAATACTTTTGAACCTACTTGCTGACTCGTTTCAAAATAATTGTTTGATTGATGAAGCCAACCAGCTACTGATGGCGAACGCTCAAGGTTGCAGGACATATGATTTATGAGTGTGGAGGGGGGGTTTGGGTTAAGCAGGTTGTTTACTATATACAGGAATAGGGTATTGGATTCAAATACATGGTTAACCCAAACCATCTCCACCCTCATAAATAATATGTCCTGCAACCTTGAGCGATTGCTGGCGGTAGCTGTGATTGTTTCTCAACACGTCAGCAACACAATAGTAACAATTCACTCAGTTACGCAATAATTACTTATAATATAATCAGGTAATTCAAGATGATTACAACAAGCAACTTTAATAAGACATGATTCTCTCCAAGACTAAATGTCTCTAACCTTATTTATTTATCCTCCCTTTACCCTTTTACCACAAGGATAATATTTCTTATTCTACTCTTTTCCTTGAAACATCAAATTTCATATCTTTAAAAAAAACTTCATTTTTACCTGGATATTGTATTATCATTATTATTATAAAAGTGCAGTACAGGATATAAAGCCTAAAGGTTTCTATATGGAGTTTAATAAAGATCAAATATAATACATATTGAAGAATATTTGCAATTCTGTAACAAATATTCTACCTGTAATATTATTTATTTACACCAGTACAAAATATTTACAATATATTTTTACTTAAAGAATAATAATGAACACCCACTGATAATCAATATTTTATATCTCATACCTATTCTCCAATAGTAGTAATAATCATTATCAATGAATAGTATACTCTACCTTTGAGTAGGCTTCTAGCTAACGTTAGGGGCCCTACTCAGAGCAGAAACCCCTACTAGATCCGTGACGGGGTCTATAATGCTGCACGGAGAAGAAATCTGGACAGATGCACTCAAGAGGAATAAAAGCTGGATGCCCTCGGTGCAGAAAACGGGGGCATTAAGAGTGGTGTGTCCTTATCGAACAATCTCTGAATCGGCAGCCCTAGTGGCAGCAGGAATAATTCCTATTGTCCTGCTGGCACCAGAGAAAAAGAGCATTGCAGAACAAAGAAACAATTTGAACAATAGAGATAACAAAAGGGAAGCAAGTAGGATGACGATGGCAAAGTGGCAGGAAAGACGGTCTGTGAACCCACTGGAAGATGCTCAGCCAGGAGCCAGGGTAATCAAAAACCTATCCAGTCTGACAACAGACAGCATGGAGAGGTAAACTTCTACACTACAGAGTTCTTAACAGGCCACAGTTGCTTCTGGACCTATTTATATAAAATGGGGGAGGTGAATAACCCAAACTGCTCTCATTGTCCTGAGGTATCACCCGACAACCCCAAACACACCTTCTTTGTGTGCAGAAGGCGCCAATCTGAGAGATCAACATTGGAAAGCTACGTCGGGCCATTAGACCCGGACAATATTGTGTGCATGATGCTGTATAGTGCATCTGACTGGATAGAGATAGTGACATACATCAAGAACATACTGCGGACTAAAATGAAACAGGAAGATAATCAAGGTCAAGCCCTGTGAACGGGCCAAATGAGATAAGTTTTAGAAATAGAAACCATTGGGGTTAATAGGCCTTCTGACCAGGAAGAATGCTAATACAATACCCGGGTCAGATCTAATAAAGGCCGGAAAAAGGAAGAGTTTAGTAGGTAATCGCCAGGAGTTCCACACAACACGTCTGTCAGAACAGACTTTATGGTTCTTAAACAGTTTGTCATTTGGTGTTTGTTATTAATAAATTTAAAAAAATATTTTTGTACTAATGTATTCAATGAAGATTGTAATGTTGTTATAAATAAAAAACGCATATTAAGTAAACATAACACCTTCCCTAGACATTATTGTTTAATAATAATCAAGGAAGTGTGTTTAAGCACACCTTCCTTAAACAATTTTTATTTTCTTACCAATATTGAGTTCTTGAAGTAATTGTTCAATTGCTTTCATTTTTTTCTGTCCGATATTTGCTGGAAGTTTCATTTTCTGAGATCGTACATAAACGCCACTAGTTTTCATATCTGGGAATTTTATTCCTGCAGACTCCACAGCCTGTTAAATATAATTAAAAATTACCTAATTATTAATGTCACACAACTCTTAAATTAGTAATCTAATCAGCTTTTTTTCTTTCTTTTTTTGGCAAGACTGTTGCTCAGATTATTATTGTTCATAGAGTAATTGTTAATTATGTATTCGAATATAGTATTTGATTGTAATAAGTGTGTTTGTAATATCTCGTAGTTAAGCTACATTTTTCATTGCAAAAAGGCATGTTTTTAAATGATTTCTTGAATAACTAAAAATGTTTATATTTTATCAAAAAACCATACTAAGCAAAACTGTAGTGTATAAACAAACAAAGAGATTGGTGTTTATGTAGATCCAATATGAAGTGAGTTATTGCTTGTTGGAAGTAGCCAATGTTTATGAAACAAAAATTTAAAACCTTCAACTTTAAATAGCAGAAAAATGGTAAAATTTTGACCAAAACTTATATGACCTTCCTCAAAGCCCTTAAAAAAAATTTTTAAAGTAGTAATGTTGTTAATCTTCAACCAAAGATTAGGAACTAATGAAAAGAAAGCCACTTTCTATTTTTTCCAGAAAAAAAGAAACAATGACCCCTCGGCATTACCACCCTAATTAAAATTACATAATGAAATAAACCAATAAATAATCATGATACAGAAATGACACATCAGTACAAAATTGTGTAGGCTTGTTTACTGAATTTTAGTAGTTTTCTTTTATGTTTAGTTTCTTCCTTTTCTTGGTATAATGAAGAACTTTTAGATCATTGTCTATGTTACTGTATGTGTGTAGTATGTTCTGAATACGAATGGCAAACACATTTTGATTTAAGTTGTGTTTTTGTCTTATACATCCTTGTACTGTGGAGTAAAGATTCTCCTTGTTTGGCTAGAAACAAAGTTCCTCCCTATATTAATATAATCTATGATTAGATTTACTATCCTCTTTGTTTACTATCCCATCAACCAAACCTTTAACAAACTAGGCAATTATTATAAAAATTGTTAATCAAATTTGATGTGGTAATATTGACATTAAATATTACAAATGATAAATAAAGCAACTTTTTAAAACAAAGTCATAAGAATTTTAAATTTACACTAGTATCAATCCGTGGCCTTGTCTGATGCTGCAATTTCTTCCTGGGAACTTTCCTTTCTTGTTTACGAGGGTCTGCTTGACTGTCTGCTGCTGTTATTAGCTTCTGCAAATCCTGAGTCTTCTTATCTCTTTCCTTCTTACGAGCTTCTATTTTCCTAAATTCTGAGAGAAGATTTTGTTCTTCTTCCACCTAAAAATCATCATAAGGTTTTACTTTCCTAAATTCTTGTTCAAATTAAAATAAGTTCACTTAATACAAACATTGTTGGTTAATTATTTTAAAATAGTCATTTATTCACGCATGTCTAACAACTTTAAAATTATAACATTTTTTTAAACAAATAGATAATGAAAGAAATAAAATCTCTAATATCAATGAATTGTTTTGAAATCTGTTCCTTCTTTCAAAAAGCGGAAACTTCTATTCTATAAATTGTTTGCTATGTTTTATATTGATGAATGTGTTCCGCTCTCTTTTGAATGAACTTTACCTACACCATTCTATTTCAGTTTCACAATTAAAAGTTCAAAACAAAACTTAAAATTTTACAAGACCTCTGTCTCACGATTCTTTATTCATCGCTTTAAGATAATTATTTTTTAATTAATCACTTTTGGTAAAAGCATACACAAATGGATACAACACCACAATAATAGACAAACTATGGCACAATATACAAAAAAACACTAAAATTAACACTACAGACAGGGAAAACAAATACATCACATTACCATACATTAACAAAACAACAAATAAAATAGCCCGCAAATTTCAAAAAACAGGATACAAAATAGCATACAAAACTAATAACAAGTTACATTACAAAATACAACACGATACCAACAACAAAGATAAACTACAAGCCCCAGGCGTATACAAACTAAACTGCGACAAATGTAACAAATTCTATATTGGACAAGCAAGTCACAGCTTTAAACAAAGAGTCGAGGAACACAAACAGAACACCAATTCTGCATTTTACAATCACATAAAAGAAACAGGACACAAATACACAGACATTTACCATAACCTCGAAATCCTACACGTCAACAAAGAAGGACCACATCTCAACACACTAGAACAATATGAAATGTATACAGATACACAAAAACACAAACATATACAAATACAAACATATTAAATGAACAAACACAATACAAATCACACATACTTTTTGATACTATCGAAAACCTGCCTTTAAAACCATCACCGCTTAACCCGACATCTCCAAGCAGAAGACACTGATGAAGATCGCAACAAAGCGATCGAAAACGTTCTTCTCAGTAAGTGTTCAAATATTTACAAAATTTAAAGTTCGGATAGTCATAAACTATTGTCAATGTGATTAATTAAGATTCAACGAAAGTAATGGACAACAAAATTCAAGAATTATTTTTTATTACAAATTGGAACAACTTCGTGTAATTTTTTTAAATTTTATATTAATAAAACCTACTTACCTTGAAAACTTTTATTTAAACCCTTAACTACATTTCAGTTGCAAAACAATCATTTTCAGGAGAAATTATTATAAAAGTGACTCTTATTAGTTTAGACGTTTTAGTTATTTTAAATTAAAAATTATTTTTTGTTATTAAATAATAAATGTTTTTCCTGAACATACAGCACTCCTATAGGCCTAGAATAAGAGGTAACAAAAATTTAAGTAAACTTTAGGTAAGGCAAAGGAAAAACATGATATTCTGGCATTAGATAAAAATTAAGACAGCATTCTTTAAAAAATTTAGTACAGTTGTTATCCTAATTGAACCTTTTCTCTGATGAAGTTTACTGGGTGTCTGGCTTATACAGGGATAAAACCAAATACAAAATAACTGTGGATAGATTTTGTAATACTTCATTATAAAATTTTATTATACTTCAGATTTTAAAATTATTTATAGTCATAATTTTCTAAAGCGTGTAATCCAAATTTTAAATGTATAAGAATAACAATACTACATATTCTCACAGAGATGATTAATAAATGAAATCGCGAATGAATTGAAAAAGGAAATAAGAGTAATAATGTGACAAATACAAAATATTATACTGAAAAACAAATTAAATAAAGATAGCACACAAATAAAACAAACAGCGAAAAACTACAACAAATGAAAACCTCACACACCCAAGCAAACACTCTGTAAGAATTATTTGTAATAATCCATCATTTACATAATGGAGTGACTAGCATGCTGTTTAAAAATGATCAGATTAACATTTTAAATTTAAGAAAACACTTTTTTTGGGAATCCCCAGCAAGTTTAATTACATTTCGAGGCATTTTGTGAGTTACTAGATCAAAAAAAATAAAGACAAAACATTAAATTTGTAACATTTTAGATGTGCCTTGGAGTAGGGAAAATTGAAATTGTGAAAATTTTTAAATTTTTGGGGTGTGACCAAAAGTTTGTACAATTTTGTTCCCATTCCTGAAGACTTTCTCCATCGCCTGGTATAAATACTTTTACTAACATCGATTACGTGAGAAAAGGAAATAAATACCCCTTTTTTCATGTAATCATAAACATTATAAATAATTTTCCTGTTCTGGCTGTAGATCACTTTTCTATCAACAGCCTGTCTTGTAAATGAGATGTATGACAATGATGGCTCATACATCGCAAAAGCAAAGCTTCACATATGAGAGATTGCAGTTTTGAACTACTACCATTAGGTAAGTCTGTCAGTCTCCTATTTAGCCCAAAAGTTCCTAAATAAGCTTTAAGCTCTACTAGAACTAACATACATACATACATACATACACACACACACACACACACACACACACACACATATATATATATATATATATATATATATATATATATATATATATATAGATTTTTTGGACTAGGAGACTGACAGACTTACCTTGGTAACAGTCCATTCTGTAGTCTTGAAATAGAAACACATAAAAGCACTTAATCAATGATAATTTCAACCACACAGTGGTCTTTGTCAATCAAAGAGAAAACACAAAAAATATGAGAGAATAAATTTTAAAAAAAAAAAATTAGTTTAGACGTTTTAGTTATGTTAAATTAAAAATTATTTTTTGTTATTAAATAATAAATGTTTTTCCTGAACATACATCACTAGGCTAGAATAAAACGTTTTTTATTTCATTCTCTCATATTTCTTTTTGTGTTTTCTCTTTGATTGACAAAGACCACTGTGTGGTTGAAATATATCATTGATTAAGGATTAAGTGCTTTTATGTGTTTCTATTTCAACACTACAGAGTGGACTCTTTTAAGGTAAGTCTGTCAGTCTCCTAGTCCAAAAAATCTAAATAATCTTTACCAACCAAAACTAACCTATAAATATATATATATATATATATATATATATATATATATATATATAAGAATTTTACTTGATATTTACGCAAGTTAACTTGCAAAGATTGATAGTATCTCCATTGTCGAGCATCACAATGGTAGCATGTCCAGGGCAGTCTACTACAATCCCCGGTCAGTGATGCTCGACGATGGAGATACTATCAATCTTTGAAAGTTAACTTGCATAAATACCAAGTAAGATTCTTGTTTAAGTACATATAGTGAAAGTGATAAGTAAATACAAGAAAACAGTGTTGTAAATTTAAAAATATATATAGTAGTTTTAAGAATTATTAATGTAAATACAGGATGCGGCAGCATAAGTTCCTTTTTTGAAAACACAATAAAAACTATTATATGCATCTGAAAATATTTATTTATTTTTTATAATGTAGGTACATGTCTAAAGTTTTTATTTACATTGTTTTGAAGATCAAATCTGTTAGGTGACGTCCCTCATTCTCCATACATTGCATAAACCGATTTCTGGGGTTTGTCATGACTCTTGTTAGCGTAGCAGGTGTTATGTTGGCAATTTCTTCTTGGATGTTGGTCTTCAAATCTTGTAGGGTTCTTGGACGGTTCACATAAACACAGGATTTCAAAAAACCCCATAGAAAAAAATCACAAGGGGACAGATCGGGAGAGCGTGCCGGCCATTCCAAATCGCCTCTAATTGAGATGAGGCGCTCTGGAAAGTGTTCCCTTAAAACAGCCATCGATGCTCTTGAAGTGTGTGCTGTTGCACCGTCTTGTTGGAACCAAGTGTCCCCCAAATCCAACTCTTCTAGCCGTGAGAAAAAAAAAATTCTGTAGCATGTTTACATACCGGTCCGAATTCACTGTCACTGTAACCTCATTTTCCTCAAAAAACCAGGGACCAATAATTCCAGCTGAGGAAATTGCACACCACACTGTGACTTTGGGTGAATGCAAAGGCCTTTGGTGCAATTCTCGAGGGTCGTTGTCAGCCCAGTACCGCATGTTTTGTTTGTTAACCGACCCACACATGAAAATGGGCTTCATCGCTAAAAAAACAATAGCACCCTCGGGAACGACATCAAGAAGAAGCTCACACGCGTTCACCCGAGAATTGAAGTCACGTTCTGAAAGTTCCTGCACTATCGCCATCTTATAGGGATGAAAATGAAGATCATCACGAAGAATTCTTCTCACAGAACGATCGGATAGTCCAAGGGCAGATGCGTGTTTGCGCGCAGAACGCCGTGGTGATCGCAAAATTGACGCTCTCACTGCTTCAATGTTCTCAGGTGGTCTAACGGGCCGAGGGACTCCAGTTCTTCGTTTTGTCGCACTTGCAGTTTGTCTGAATGTAGTGACCCATGTAACAATTGATTTGCGGTCTGGGACGGGAGCCAACGGGGTTAAATTAAAGCCATTCCGAAATGCGCACTGTGTTGCAATAGCCGAACATCCGCTTGAAAAGTAGGCCTCAACGGCAAAGGCACGCTCCTCACTATTCCAACGCATGATGGGACTCAAACTTGTCGGGACAAAACTTTACTGTACCCCCTCTTAAACGAGACCACTAGCGCTCCGCTATGACATCAACTAACTGAATGGCGAGCATTTAAAAAAAGGAAGTTATGCTGCCGCACCCTGTATAAGTATTGTAAAAAAATATTCACTTTTATTTCAAAACTAAGAATTTACCAGAAATTGTTATAAAACATATCCAATTATACTTCTAATATTATCTAAACTGACCTGTTGAGGTGTTCGTTCATACAATCGCTTCAGTTGTTCCTTTCGTCTTCTTTCATGTTCAGCATCAAATGTGTAAGTTTTTGTCTCTTGATTAGAATTTGAACCTGCTCGAATCTACAAAAATATAAAAATGAAGTAAAATCATTTCTTTTCCACACCGCAAAATTAATTTACTTGACCAGTTTTCATTATTACATCAGTGCACATTTTTTAATTTACACAACTGTTTATGTAAATCAAATATTTTAAACTAAGCTTCAATATTTTTTAAAACAGCTGACCCCAAACAAATGGCTAATATATACTTTATTTACAACAGTCTGATGTACAGTGGTAACAAACTTAGCAGTCTGCACAAACCTTCACTTTATGACTGAATTGGGAACTTTAATACATTGGTAATAACACACTTGGGTATTTACTGCATACATAAATTTCGCAGTTTTTTTAAAATTTATATACGATGCATTTTGACACTAGTTGTGCAGCCTAATAATAAAGCCAATTTTCAGAAACAAACTATTGTTTGACCAAATTGTAACATTTCCAATTTTTCCAATAACATTTAAGTCATAATAAAATTACATGACTGTAAAATATTAGTAAATATTCTTAACAGGTAACACGTTTGTGAAAATTCACATTGGCAATCGGTCATATTGAATATTAAAATAGTCTCATTTAAACATTTTCTCTACATAATTCACACGCTAGGTTTCAATTTTGTAGAAATAAAACAACTGGTTTGCGAGTCGAGCATTGTCATTTATTAATATAGTGACGTTTCGATAACATATTCGTTATCACCTTCAGGCATGTACTTAGTAATTAATGTTGATACAAATTAATTAATAGATATAAACTAATTAGCTTATAACTATAAATTGGTTTTCGTGCATACAGACCTGAAGATGGTATCAAATATGTTATCAAAACATCCCCACTAAACTAATAAATGACATGGGTTGACTTGCAAACCAGACGTTTTATCTCTACAAAAATTGAAACATTTACTATTTTTAAAATATTTACATGGCCATTAAATTGGACAGAACTCCATAGTAAAGAGAAATGAGATGCTGATCTATTTTCCTTACCCACCTTGGTTAATGTTCCACAAATATGATAATATCGCTCTTTGAGATCTTCTACACTTCTGTCTGGAAAACGAGCACCATCCCATCTATCACGTATAACTCCAAAGCGTAAATCAAATCTCCGGCACAAATCAAACAAATGGTCAGTTTCAGCACGAGCCCAAGACTCTGACTGCAAGTGCTGAAGGTACTCAGAATCTGTGTAAGTAGGTACAGGTACTTGCTAAAATATAACAATAATTATTAGACAAAAAATACATTAAAAAATTTTTCACATTAAATTAAAATCAACTTAGTTGAACATAATCTAAAGCAGGGATTCCCAAACTTTTTGGTACCACGTCCCCTCTTCTTGAAATGAAAGCCTCCCACGCTCAGTGGCGGACTTCCCAGTAATAGTAATAGTACCTAGTTAAATTTGGTGAATGTCATAATGTGAACCTCAGTTAAATCAGTGGTGGATCCAGCAGGGGGTGCGCTCCCCCTGAGAATTAAAAACTTCCTTTCATTTTATTGTTTTTTAATTTTATCGATGGAACCAAAATTGATTTTTTAATTTATTTTTATAAAAATAGTTTTCAATAATATCTTATCTTGGAATTTTTTTTAATAAATTGAAAATATCACCAAAAATGTTTAAAAATTTATACTTGTGTAATGTCAGTATGTGTAATGTCTGAGTGTGCATGTGTGACGTCACGTGTGTGTATGTATATATGTGTATGTGTATTACACGCGCTTCGAGCTGCGCCTGACGGAAAATTTAAAAATTCCATAGTACATGCCATCGGATGTTTTAGGTATCTCCAAATAAGGAGATAACGAAAAACATCCGATGCCATGTACCGTATCTCGCGGTAAACCACCATATTCCACTTAGAAATTATATTAAGTTTAATTTTTACACAATGTTTTAATTAAAAACTAATATCCAAAAAAGTAAAAATATACGTTAATTGCTCTTCATAATTCTAAGAGGCTGAAAACATTACTTCTTAATCTTGTGTGTAATAAATAACACTTTCTAATCTCAAAAGTGTCCTTATTTTCAATTGTCTTCACCAATAAATATGAAAGTGAAGTAATGTATGTATATTTTCAAAATATATTTCATTAAAATATAGTGCCCAATATATAGTACATTATTATTTAATATGTACTTTACGTTTATTAATATTGCATTAGGAACTATGGTCGGCACAGTAATTGATGATTAATTTAAACGTAAAATGCATTATTGCATGAATACCAACATATTTTTTAATCTCAAAGCGCATCATTATTAAAAGGTAATTATTTTTTTATTATGCATTTCTTTGAACAGGCTTGAAAACGGATTCGTATGGTGAAAAATTAAAAGCATTATATTACAAATTCGGCCGGCCGAATTGTGCCGAGGGATGGCACCATGGCAAAGTCCACCACTACCCCACGCCCCTTCCTTTTACACAAGAAACGTGATATAACATTTCAAGTTTTAATTCACAAGGTAACTTTCAACTGATAAGAGGAAAATCTGTTAGTGAGATGGATGAGCTTGATTTTTTTCACTAGATGCCTATTTGAGGTTGTATTTTATTAAGGGCACAACATGAAGTTTGTTCTTTTATTTTGTTTTTATTGCAACAGGTGCTGAAAATATTTTTTCACACAAGTAGGTGCTTGAAAAAAGGCAAGTATAATCAAAAAAAAGGCTTGTGATACACTTTTCAAGTGTTTTATCAAAAATTGAAATTTGTCCATTGTGGCTTTGTTGGCACATTGAACGGCATTCATTCTTTTTGTGACACTTTTGTACTATGATTCTTTTCAAGCTATCATGTTGATATAATTTCAAGTTTACAAAATTTGCACAATGTTTATATATATTTCTTTTATAAATCCATACATTTCATTTAAATTTTCTGAACATCATGGTCAATAAAATTACCTATGTAAAAAAATCTGAGGTGTAAATTTAGTTTTAAATTTTAATAAATTGTGTACTTAAATTTTAACTAAATGAGAAATTATCTTACTATTTTCCAACTGTACACCCCCCCCCCCCCCCGACTGGCGTGACACCCAGTTTGAGAACCATGATCTATATATTGATACAGTTTATAGTGTTAATATTTGTAATATGAATTTATTAATAGGTTTATATAATTACTACAAAATTTTTTTTCAAGATATAAATTTTTGGGAAGATAATTACAAAATGCAGGAATAAATTGAACACAGTACTTTATTGTCAAATAGAAAATATAAGTGCCTAATTCGTAATAAGCTATAAATAAAAATCTGCAATACCTTACACTTTAGTTTGACAGTTACAGCAGAAATTTGCTGTAGATGCTAAACCTTGATCAAATGTGAAAAATTCTAAATATACATAAATCTGTATAAAGGGCAAAAGGTTTTGTTTTTAACAGAATGTGACTTGAAAAAAAAATTAGGCTATAAGTAACATATGTTTCAACTGATTCTAACCTAAAATAATCAAACCTATAACTATATGAAGCAACTGTGGCGTAATGTTTATTTTTAAATAAATAAAACCTCTAAACCACAAATAACATTTTATTTAAACCTTATGTACATTTCGATTGCCCAGCAATCATCTTCAGAGGTATTTAAAAAATACAACTAACCTATTTAACCTTATTTAAAAATAATCAAATCTAACCTAAAAATTCTAACCTAACTGATTCTAAATTAAAAATATGAAACTACAGAAAAACAAGGCGATTGGTTGAGTTTTTGTAAGCAAGTTGTGATTGGTAGAACGAATTTGAACAAATCTGGAGATTGCTACAGTTTGGTGAAGGAAATGTTAGTGAAATTTTGGCAGTCATAGAGGACGTGATTTTGAAAGAGAGGAGAGCGCTCCCTGATGAACTAACTCCATCAACGCGCATGCGCGTGACGTCACAGATGGAGGGTTAACTGCAGCAGAGGGGGAAGTAGTATAACTCGTAGGTATACTTGAATAAAGGTAGATATTAATGTTGAATAAAATTATTACCAAATCTATCCTGACTGGATACTTCGTACGTATATTTTAATAAAAATAGATATTAATGTTGAATAAAATTATTACCAAATCTATCCTGACTGGATACTTCGTACGTATATTTTAATAAAAATAGATATTAATGTTGAATAAAATTATTACCAAATCTATCCTGACTGGATACTTCGTACGTAAATTTTAATGTAGGTATAAAAGGAAGAAAACTCACTACGTAAAACTTAAATTTAACTTTGCCATTTTTATTCAAAAGACATTTATAAATTGTTTATAATACCTAACCTATCACAACAAATACGATTCATTAAAACTAGAATGTTTCAAGAAAAAAATTAAGATGGAAGTTCGGGATTTGAACCCCTGTACCTTAACCACTAGGCCACGGGTTTCTACTGATATTGTTGATACAATTTTCTCTTATTACAAGGTGGCTCAAGCTTCCCCTACATTCTCTCCCCTCTCGAGGAACCGAGTTGAAGGTTGCGCATGCGTTTTGATGGAAGTATTTCTTACCAGAGAGTCTACTGCAGCTATTCAGGGGTTGTATGAACTATAAAATAGTAGAGGTTAAAGAGATTATTATTAATTGTTGGATAAAATTAATGTGATGGGGAAATTGTTGTTTTCCCTTGTTTTAATATTTATATAACTACTTTGTAAAACGAGGGATTCTTTAATTTGAAGGCGGCATGAAACGAAGTGCAGACCATATACACTTGCATCAACAAAACCATGGGCGCCCATATAAATGTTTGTAGGGGAGGTGGACGTGAAGTCATTACATACTAAAAAATTAGGTAGCTAAAAAATTGAAGCTTCAACTTTGCTTAACCTATTACTACTTACAAAGTACTACACATTAATCTAATTACTTGTACGTTAGTTTTGTTTTTTAATGCTGGGGTTAAGCTAGGGGTCCCAGTTAAATATTATATTTGTTAACTCTATAATCTGCCAACCTTCTTATTTTTATAAGAATAATAATTCAAATTAATAATAATAATAATCAAATAATAATTCTTAAATTAATTGAAATTCTATAACTTTCATTTGACGAATTAAAGAGAAAAATTCAATATTTAAAACCGACCCTTATACAACGTCCCAAGATTTTTATCTATTTTATTGTTAATCTATATACAGTAAACTCTCGATTATCCGTGGAATAGGGTGGCCCGGTAACACCGGATAATGAATTCACCGGATAATCCGCTATGAACAAAGAGTACGCAAAACGATCGATTATTACCATAAGTTACACAAATAATGACCCCGGTTAATGCAATTCACAAATAATCTTCAGAGGACAAAATAAATACAAAAAATAATTTAAAATGTCGATGTATTTGACGGATTATAACATGTACATTTATATGTCTAACTATTTACAATACGTACATAAGTATATGTCAAAAGTAAGTATGTATGTACATATATAATTTCCTTTACACATAATACTTTCACTTTTTACCAAAAAAAATCTGTTACTTTCGTCTGTTTTTCTGTGAGCATTGATTTAGCTTTAATGTGCGATCCAAGTTCCTTGAGAGAGACATTTTGTCGCACAGTGAAGAGTCGTCTTGCTCTAATTATTGTGTCCGTTGTTTTCATCTCAAAAATTTTATTTCTACCATATACAGGTTTATTTGGGGCATTAAAACAGTGTATTAGACATTAAAATGTTGTTTTATTTATCGGTTTACAATAAAAAAAGGAAATTTACATAAAATATCAACTAAATACAAATGATAAAATACTGCATGACAAAATATAAAATTCAATAAAAAAGATAGAGAAATAAAAATAAAGCATACAAATTCAAACTACCTACTACTAAAATAACCACTCAACGTTCAACTCGGAATGTTTGTTTCTATTTGTCAAGTGTTTCACAAAGCCATAAAGATCGATAATGTATATGACAGATATGGATAATGCATATGTCAAGTCCTAGACTATTTTTTAGCCGAGATTAGCTGACATTTGTTTACAATCTTATGATACACATTAGGTTTTCTGGCATCCAAGCATTTTGTCATTGTCTCTTATATACAGTAGTCTGTTCCCACCACGAGATGGTTCATTCAATCTAACAGGACAGTTATCGTTTATTCTTGCATTATTTGAGAAAGCTTAGTTTTTTTTATTTTTATGATCGTTGTTTTTACCGGATATTGTGCCGCGTTGAGTGGTTAAAAAAAAAAATAATGAATCTGATTGAAATAAAAATAGGATATTTGTAAAACAGTGGCAGACCCCGGATAATCCGCAAACCGGTTAATCCTCCCACGGATAATCGGGAGTTTACTGTATATATATATATATATATATATATATATATATATATATATATATGAACCGATGTATATGTATATCTTATGGACGCCCAAAACCGTTGAACAGAAGTTAATGAAATTTAGAGGGATTGTTTAACATATTCCCAGGATAGTTAGTTTAAAGTTTGGTATACATCTATCCACAGGACTCCGCCCCAGAGGCTTAGGATGGTTCAAAAACCGATGAATGTATGTATGTGAGTACATATGTATCTTATGAACGCCTAAATCGCTGAACAGAAGTTAATGAAATTTGGAGATTGTTTAAAATATTCCCAGGATGGTTCGTTTGAAGTTTGGTGTAGATTCATCCACAAAACTCCACCCCAGAGGCTTAGGATGGTACAAAAATTGATGTATGTATCTTATGGATGCCTAAACCGCTGAACAAAAGTTAATGAAATTAGGAGGTCTAAAAAAGGTAACATATTCCCAGGATGGTTCATGTGCAGTTTGGTGCAGATCCATCTACAGGACTCCGCCCCAGAGGCTTAGGAGGGTTCAGTGTACCGCCTTCCATAAGTCTAATGTTATAATGTATATCCATACTAGCATTACTCAATTAAATACAAAAATTATAAACATAATGAAAAATAAAAATACATTATTACACATTTAAAATTGCTAAATTCAATGTATAATTACTACCACCACCCTTATTGGCAATAAAAGTATGATCGCCGATAATACTCTTGCAAAATTTTAATCCACCTAAGCTGTGGAACGGAACCAGCCTGACAACAAAAAACTGACACCCAACTTGCTCGAGGGAGAAAATAAGTGACAAGTTCAAAGGAGAGGTGGTATTAATTCCACGAATGCCGACGATTTTATCCGATTTACCCTATGCTTCGATTTTAAACCTCTATAATTTCCTTTGCGTCCTGCATTCGCAATAACCAGAAACAGTGAAAATCATTGACCATTGCTGGATTAAATTTGGAGCATTTGTCCTTTTCTCACGTACAATTATATGTTGCGTTTTCACGTGTTGGGACACCTAAAAATTTTTATGTTTATACGCCTAATGAAATGACGAAAAACATCGTTTATCCCCTACGAATGCAATAAATGAATTAGATGTTTGATTTGCTTTTCTTTTTGGAGAATGAGTTAATAATTTTCCATTTCCCTTTTTAAAATTATGATTTCGGTCGCAAAAGTGCGCTCCGTGTAACGCTAGTTTATTAAATAAAGCCAAAACATCTCGTGACAAATATTAATTATTAACGTACATGCAATCAAGTGAGGTCGTGAAGTAGGGCGCTCAATACGCGACCTCGGGGTACATTCTATGTGTTACAATACACATGTCTCACAATATCCTAATAAATATCGTAAGTATAATCTCATGTGTATTGTAACACAGATTTGGAATCGAATGTTTGATAGTTTTTGTCATGAGTCAGCTGTCATGATGACAGACGTTCTAAGTTCGGCCTGTTTATTTAGGTTGATTGGCGTTTTGTTTTGTAAATAAAGGGTTTCAAACGTATTTGAACATTTTTCTCAAACTGAAGAGCAACAAAAAAAAAAATAAGTAAGCCTAGATGTACGGTTAAATATACAAATAAAGGAATGTAGATGGCACAATGACGTACAATAAAATCAGTTCTAAGCAAGATTTGCTTTCTAAATTTGTGGACCAGGCCAGGGAAAGAAACGCTGACATATTTTATTTATTTCAAAATATACAGTAGAGTATCGATAATTCGAGGTAGATGAGAACGAGACCCCCTAGGATTAACGAAAACTCGGATTACCTCTTCCGATTACAAAGATGGAAATGAACCCTAATACTATAATTAAGAATGCACAAAATACGTTTATAGAATTGTATTGATTACAGTACATACATAAATTTATGTTTCTTTCTAATGCATTGATCCTCAAGGTTGTTACATTTTTTGGAAAGTTTTAAAGTGTCTTCTGCGTTTGCTTATCCTTCAAACACACGCGCCGGGGTGTAAAGCACCCCACACCATTCATTTCTCTCTGAGGCAACTCCAAAAAATTTTTGTTTTCGCTCCCCTCCTAGGTAGTTGGTTTTCACTTCTTCCTCCACACTGTCACTCAAGGTCAACCCGTTGTGGCGTACCAGTCATTGTGTTTACATCGTTGTTTTAAGTGCGGGGTGAATTTGACCCCGCGTGTGTGTTCTCGTCCAAAGATTTTTGTTGGTACATTTTTAAGTTATTGTTTTTTAATTAGAATAATTTTTTAGTGTGAGTCTTTTATTGGTGTTTAACATATTTATTTATCTTTTTTGTTGTAATTTTGTCTTTTTGCCATAAAAAAAAAATTAAAATTCTGGGTCAAGAACTTTCAAAACCCCATATTGCATCAAGAGCCTTACTGCCAGGACTACCTTTGCATATAAAAGCAGGTGTGAAGCACATAAGTGGTGTTGAGGAAACTCGAGAAATAAAAATAAAAGAAGTTCTGAACGATGCGAAGTTTGCCCGCTGCAAAAAGACCGGAAGACAACCACTTTATGCTGCAACTGCAACAAATTACTTTGTAGGGACATTCCTTTATATACTGTAAAGAATGTGCACCTGAATAAAAAAATACATTTTGAAAATATTAATTTAAAATAATCTTTACTTTTTAAATTTTTTTGACTTTTTAATTTGGACTGAACTAATGTTTACTTCTAAACCAATACTTCTGTACACAGTTATGAATTTAGCTAATTTTTTTTCACCTAATAAAATGTGTATATTTTTTGAAATATTTTATTCCAATGTAAAAAGTTATTTACTAATGTTTACTTGTCTAAATATGAAGTAAATTGCATAGTAATAAGAATTATTTTTCATTATGACGAATAATTTTAAATTTTGAGTGTGGCAAATTTTGACGATTTTCAAGCTGAATTTACATATTTTTTTTCAAATAAACATATTGTTGTATTTATGCTGTCTAACTTTTTGAAAAGTCCTCTAAAGAATCTAGCCATTACAACTTACTAAAATGTATGAATAAATGTTTAATTTTAATTTGAAAAAAAGTTACAATTTATAAAGTCAATTTAAGTGCATTTAGACTATATTACTACAAAAAAAATCTACAAGTGATAAACCCATAAAAATACTATAAAACGTTTTATAAACAGCAACATTCACACACACAATTTTATAAAGATTAAAATTTAGTGATAATTAACTTTTTTTTAAGATAAGAAATGGGGTGGAAAATACCCCGCGCGTGTGTTTATGTCCGAGTAGTTGGCGCGTGTGATTGAAGGTTATATAGTTTTCGAGCTACGGTGTCGCATAGACTTCTTAGCAGAAGCACATCTGTTGGCGTGATGTCTGTTATTACATAGGCATATAGCGCATTGCAGTTTACAAGGCGGTCGTTTTTTCATCGACTAATTTTCCCTTCTTGTACCAGTCGGCGTCGCTTATTGTGATCATATTTGTCAGAAGCATATTTGATAACAATAACCGAACGATAACAATAAACGAACGCTTAATCACGATGTAGTCTACAGCCGTACTGCATTGAACTCACTGTATTATTGCCACAACTGTTTGTTCGGAACGATATGTAAGCCTATCATTACATTAAGTAATTCTAATTCTGTAACACTATAATTAAACTGTACTTACCAAATTTTGATGCTATACCGGACAGTTTTATGTACAGTAGTAGAATTTCTGTAATTTAGTTTTCTACTTGTTAAAATTAGTGGGCATATTTCATGTCAGTTTATTTTATTCCACTGTAGATTTTTTTTTAAAACACTGAATCTAGCATAATTGAAAAAAAATATATAGAACTACGTAAAACACTTGATCAAAACATTTTAACACATAAAACTTCATTATAAAACACTTCAATCTTATTTACACTTCAAATTTACATTTACTTTTTCTCGAAGAATTCCTTTATATGTGACTGTCTGTATTCTTCTCGTAAAATATTGTTTATAAATTGTTGCGTAAAAAATAAATTGCGTAAACAAAGAGTAAGGGAGACATTCTGAGAACTGTGCTAAGTGCTGAAACCGTTATAAAGTATTTGTCATTCTAAAAATAAACATTTTATGAATTGGGCGTCATTGTGTGTTGCACGTGCTGTTTACACTACTTTGTAGACATTTTTACTTGGACTATGCTAGTATACGTTGACGCATATGATTTTGAATGGCAAATTAAAAGATAATAATAAGCGAACAGATGATTACAATAAGCGGCCTAATTACAATGTATTAATATACGTCCGTGTTTGTTTTTCAATGAAACGATAACAATAACCGAATGATAACATTAACCGTGATCACAATAAGCGGCGCCGACTGTATCTCGGTCGAATCTTCATTTTATTGTTGTCATCACTGCCTTCAGAAGTTTCTTGTATTATTTTAATAGTCGTAACATGTGTTATTGTTACTTACTTACGTCCGTCCTTACTCATCCATCGACGTACGTCCGTATCATCAACATTTTCACAACCTGGAAGTTTCTTGATAAGAAATGTCAAATCTGTTGCGTCTTGTGGATCAATGACACAGTTAGCAGTTTTATTACGACACAAAACCTTTTTCCATGACTTATTTAATATTTCTCCTTTTATTTCGTTCCATGATTCGGCTATACAGTGCACAACTTCCTTACTGAATTTTTTTTAGAAAACCTACAAGGCTTTCTTCCCCTTCAGTCGCTTCCAAGAGAGATTGTATAAGGTAACGTCTGTATTTATTTAATACATTCCAGAACACCTTGATCCATCGGGTGGATTAGGCTCGTAACATTTGCGGGTAAAAATAAAGCATGGATATCATCAGACCTCAGTTGATCTTCTAGATGCGGCGTTCCATTGTATAACAATAAATAATTTGATTTTTTTTCAAATCGATAAAATAGTCTGAAATAGAAATAGGCTCGAATTTAACGGAACTTTGAAAAATCTTGACTAGGATTTTCGAGACTCTACTGTATTTGTCATTAAAATTTTATGAATAATATAATATTTGTTTTTAAATCGTAGCTTTGAGTTGAACTAATAATTACCTAACAAAGATTTTAAACAAAACTCCAACAATGTAATTTTCCTACCGAGCTATGTTAAATATATACTTTCGATATATTATATAGAATATGTTAAAATATATTTTCCTATCGAACTATATATTCATTAAATAGATTTTTAAATATTGCTGCATTATTGGTAAATTAAATGAAACCTGAAGTCCTGGTGAATACCAGGAAAAGTGAATATAATGCACGAGTCGCGATTGTTTATAGTGCATACTGTATCTAAAACTACGGTTAAACCAGTGGCGGCTCCTGCCCAATTACATTGGTGGGGCTCCTGACAAGGGGTCTAGCCAGATTTACGAGGTGCGGAGACAATTTTGAAATTTGATACCCATTTAATTCGTTTTACATTCTAAGCACCTACAACTTTTATTAAGTTATACTTATTGATTAATATATTAACATGCTATAACTAATAGACGTATTACGGTGTGATTTACGAAATGTTGTAAGGTTGGGTAGTTAAGTGATTGCCTATTGGTTGCTAAAGCGTCGAGTACTCAACGAGTAGTGTGAATCATGTTTTACTTTTAAAAGTGCATTAGGCCACTGTGTATGCGCATCAAAGGATCTATAAATGGAAACATTGAGAACATTACAAATAAGCCTACAATGCTGCTTCCTAAATCATATAGAATTAAAGAATTGCATTAGCAGCCCTGATTAATCATTTCTCAGCGCATGCGCATGACTACGGGACTCCATCCCTGACCATCCGTAACTAACGCGATGAGTGACGTCACCGCACGGTTTTGGCTGTTTCAGTTTATTCCACGCACACTCAATGCACTAGTCTGGGGCTCTCTGCTGTGAGCCCCGCACGGAGCTTGCGGCTAATTTCGTGCGTCAACTGCTAAATATTTTATGGTTTTAACATTGCTTAAATAATTCTAAGCTCTTCTTAACCTAATTTAAGACAAATGAATATTAATTAAAAATTAATTTTTGTAATTGGGAGGGCTGCGCCCCAGAGCCCTTTTGGACAAACCGCCACTGGGTTAAACATCGCATCAGTAAACTCATTCACAACTTCATATGTCCACCATTTCTTTGACTACTGTTTTGTGCCTTAACGATACGTATTAATACCCAGAGGGTCTATTTGTAGCCAGGACATAGTAAAAGGACTTCATTAAGGCTCCAGATAAGTACCGGTCTTTGTGGTGGGTGGGGGGCGCCTCAGGCCCAGGGGCTCTGAAGGGTTTATATGCAGTAGAGAGTAAATATGCAAAGAAAAAATGAATTCTTTTATTTCCTCAAAAGAGTATAAAATGACGAATAAACAAAATTTGAGCGTAATAGACCTTTGTTACTTTAGAATATACTTAATATCTTTATAAAACGATGAAAATACGTTGAACGATGAAAATGTGTTTTTATAGATTTTGAAATCTTGGGCAACACTTTCTCAAGTGCAAAATTATTGTATTTTATACCCAAATTAATGTAAATAAGAAGAATTCAGAATTTTACGAGCTGCAATAAAATTCGCGAGACTGTAACGGAATTATCAAAATTCCCGTATAATCCCCGATTTCTCCGACACTAATAGTTCCCGTGTAAATCGCGATACTCCCGTTTTTCTCGATCGGTGGTCACCTTCTTATAAGGGAAAAGAAACCTTTGAATTGTGGGATTCTGTTGGAGCGAATTGGAAAAACCCTGCCTACCATATGACTTTTTGTAAGTGGGGATTGATGTATAAACTAGGGAGGTTTGGAAGGGTAGAGCGAGGGGTCTGTAAGGGTGGAGTGACTGACACCAGGGAGCACTTTCTTTTGGCCGCCCTAGATGGAAGTGTGACGGGGGTGGCTGTATTGGGGTGGGTTTCAGCAGGAAGGGGTTAGTAAGTAGAGTGGACTTTCAGAGAACTGAGTGGGAAGATTCTAACCGGAATGGAAAGGGACGAGTGTGTGTGACCTGGTGGATTTCGCAGTTGTAGGGAGTGATAGTGGAATGACTGTGGAGTGTCCACGAAGTCCCCTGTCACATGAAGGGGAACCAAAACCGTAGGAGGCTGTCATAAGCCGGTGACCAGACAAGGGCTTATTTGTTATACTTCTATTAAGGTCTCAACCATAATGTTACTGCGAAATCGTGAGAGTCCCGCGATAAACAAGGGCTCACGAATAGAGTAAAGGCGTCTTGAAGGCAGTAAATGTGCTGGATAGTGGATGGGCACCTTCAAAATACTTTTGTACAATATTCCTTGCTTGGAATGAAGAGTTTCAAATTGTGAATGGGAACAAGCTGAGGGAAATCAAGAATACCGTCCGACCATGGAGGTCTTCGGTTCGTTCGAATTGTAGAGAAGAAGTGGTGGCTACTCGTTTTCGCATCGGGCACTCGTTGATAAACGCATGGTTGGTTGATGACTCCCCCCCCCCGCGTCAGTTCAGCGGAGGTACCATCACAACCAACAATATTCTGCTTGTGCAATGAGTTGACCGATTAATATATGCGTCATGATCTCCGAGGGGGTTTAAAGGTGGTTTTAAGGGAGGATGTCACGGCCATCGACCGCTCCATCGCGTTCCTAACCACCTACATTTATTGGATGAAATTTATTATTTTGTTTAGTTTTAGTATATTTATTTCGTACAATAATTAGTATCATACATTAAATTAATTTTAGTTTTTGTGTACCTTGAATTACCTAGTTTAACTGTTTAGGGTGTTTGTAGTAGGTATTAGTGTTTAGGGTTTAGTTTTTAACCGAAAAAGGAGGAGTATTCGATCTATATGTTCTATTTGTTTTTTAGATTATATCATTCTCTGGGCGATGATAACCACTTTAGGTCTTTCCAGAAAAAAAGTAGATGTGCACCTTCAAAATCAGGAACAACCTACTTTTAGTAGGAGGACCCGCACGACTTCACTGTAGATCTTAATAAACATGGGGAAGAAGACTAGAAAAGTTGAAACGTTATGACGTTAAACATTAAATGCCTTTTGACAACGATAAGTTCCTATAATAAACCTCTCCAGCTAAACTCTGCTTAAGATTAATTAAATTATCAAACAAATTTAAAAATCAAACAAATAATTTATTAAACGTTAAAATTACTGGAAATTTACAAAAACAGAGTTCTAGATACACAATATCAAGAGCACAGTGGTACAATATATTACAATAAAAATATTGAAAAGAACCCCAATACCACAAAAATAATCAAAAATAACAAATAAGACAAGTTACTTAAGATTAAACCCTTATGTACATTTCGATGACCATGTCATCATCATCAGAGGGTCTAGTTACAAAACACAATCTAGCACACAAGAAGTTACAAACTAGAATGATGACAAACTATCATTCTAGTTTGTAACTTCTTGTGTGCTAGATTGTGTTTTGTAACTAGACCCTCTGATGATGATGACATGGTCATCGAAATGTACATAAGGGTTTAATCTTAAGTAACTTGTCTTATTTGTTATTTTTGATTATTTATGTGGTATTGGGGTTCTTTTCAATATTTTTATTGTAATAGAGTTCTAGATCATTAACATTGCAAAAAACGTTGACAAACAATCCCATTGCAGAATAGTTTAGAAACTATTAATTTTTCTTAACTTAAATTTCAACGTTTAATGTCGCCGTCGTATCTTCATTGGTCATCTAACTCTTTATTAGTGTCTCCAGAAGCATGATCACATCATCGCTGAGACTTTCGGGACTCCTCGAATGTTTCCTGCTTCTGCTCCGGGTTTCCTTCCGATCTTAGTCGACGAAGATCGGAACGAAACCCGGACCAGAAGCAGGAAACATTCGAGGAGTCCCGAAAGTCTCAGCGATGATGTTGATCATGCTTCTGCTCCGGGTTTCCTTCCGATCTTAGTCGACGAAGATCGGAAGGAAACCCGGAGCAAAAGCAGGAAACATTCGAGGAGTCCCGAAAGTCTCAGCGATGATGTTGATCATGCTTCTGGAGACACTAATGAAGAGTTGGATGACCAATGAAGATACGACGGCGACATTAAACGTTGAAATTTAAGTTAAGAAAAATTAATAGTTTCTAAACTGTTCTGCAATGGGATTGTTTGTCAACGTTTTTTGCACTACGAGCGTCATCGACTTCAATGTTATCACCATGTCTCCTTGAACGTCTCCTGCGCCTGCTTCGGCGTCCCCTACGACGTCTTCGGGCTTCGTTTATCTCAACGTCACTTTTGTTTTTACAATTCCATCCGCTAACCTTTCCGGTTATCCTTTGACGACGGGCTTTCATCGCTCCTTTTAAAAGTCACTTTGTACCTACGACCGGCAACTTCCAGAAGACCATTTTTTACGCATTTTTCCAATGTCTTTTTAACTGCAAATTTACTGAAGTCGCCATTGCTGGTGGCTCTTAAATAAGCGCACACTTGAGATGTTAGAGCACCTTTCTGTTCCTTTAGTGCGCTCACCGTCTTCACTGCTAACTCAACAGGCAGTGGTTGAGACATTGCTAAAAACGTTTACCAAAATTTTGATTCAACTTAAAAATTTTTGCAAAACATTCATTGCTAGGCAATACGACAATAATTTAGATTTGTATTTTTTAACAAATAATTTTAAGTCATTGTTGCTCTCTCTTAAAATATTCTCGGAAAAACCTTAAGGGAAACGTTTCTATAAATTCAAATAAAATATATTTGCTAAAAATGTGAATTTATTGTTTTATCAATAATTAAAACTAAGGAAAGGATACTAGTAATGTTAAATAAATTAAAATTAAGTTGAAATTTTTGAAAAAATCGGAACTTCAGTCCTAAATCAGGGATTAAGGACTTTCACGAGTCAATGAAACATATGTTCCGACCCAAAATAATTTACATTTCCTTAACAAACACAACACCATGTTATTCAGTATAAAATTAGAGACATTTTTAGTGACGAAGAGGATATTAAGAGTAGAAAATACATTCGTCGCCATAAAGAACATTTTGAATAAAGAACAAAAAAATCTGCAGGAAAGTTTGACGATAAAGAGAAACAGTACTATTAAAACCCTTAAATGTCTGTAAATTCTTTGAAAATTTTGAAGGCACATATAAATTTTAAATACCAGTACTGTACCAGTAGTTACCAACTCACATCTATTCTACATCATCAAGTGCGGGTAAATTTAATTGCAGGCTTTTAAAATTTTATTCTAGTTATTTTTTATTTCAAAATTACAATTAATATAAATATGTATATGCATATGACAATATCACAATATCAAGTGGCAAAATAAAATACGAATTTCTTTGCAATTTTTCCATTTCTCTCTCTATACAGTATATGGTGTTGGACTATCATTTTTGTTTGTTGTCTACAATTTCACATTTTAGACCTTGTATTGCTTCATTATTGCAACGAACATTTCTGTTAAAATTCCATATACATGTTTAAGTAGTAGATTTTTAGCAATGAGAAAGTTGGCTCGAAGGCAAAGTGCTGTATTTCAAACATGTAGTCATTCAGTAGACGGAGACATCAACTTTTTTAAATATATTTAATGAATAAATGTTTGAAAAAACTGTATAAACGTCGATTGTCATTCACTACAGTTTTAATAAAAAGTATTTGAACTTAATTGGATGAATTAAAAAGTATTTGATTAACAATTGAAAATTTGTACAAGATATATATATATATATATATAAGGAGAGTGTGAGCTAATAGAAGGAATTGCAAAAACATCAGTGTATCCTATAGTGAAAGCCACGGATAGAGCCGTCCACTACTGTAATGTGTCTGTGTCTGCCATAAAACCCATCAGAAGTGAAGATAAAAACATCAGTGTATCCTATAGTGAAAGCCACGGATAGAGCCGTCCACTACTGTATGTGTCTGTGTCTGCCATAAAACCCATCAGAAGTGAAGATAAAAACATCAGTGTATCCTATAGTGAAAGCCACGGATAGAGCCGTCCACTACTGTAATGTGTCTGTGTCTGCCATAAAACCCATCAGAAGTGAAGATAAAAACATCAGTGTGTCCTATAGTGAAAGCCACGGATAGAGCCGTCCACTACTGCATGTGTCTGTGTCTGCCATAAAACCCATCAGAAGTGAAGATAAAAACATCAGTGTATCCTATAGTGAAAGCCACGGATAGAGCCGTCCACTACTGTAATGTGTCTGTGTCTGCCATAAAACCCATCAGAAGTGAAGATAAAAACAGTACTGAAGATAAATTGACAACTCCAGACAAAAAACGTAAACGATCATACCATCGCAACTGCGTAGTGGACTCGTTCGATCGCCGTGTAATTTTAAACGTAATACAGTACTCTCACGTGACAAAAACGCAGTTCCGACTATTAGGATTATCCCTCCAGTGGGAGAGAATATCTCTTAAGGGAGAAAATAGATATTGAATGGAGCGAAAGATCTTTAGAGAAGAGTCCTGTATAAGATGACGTTTAAGGGGAAAAGGTGCAACAAAAAACGTAAAATATTAGTAGAGAGGCCGGAGATTGTAAACTGGAGGTTGCGTTTTTTACAGGACGTAAGAAAAAGCAGACAAGTTGGAAGAAAGATATTTTGTCTAGACGAGACCGCGGTAGATAGCACATTTCAAAATGTTACCAAAGACATGATGTAACGTGGTTGTTGCTGGAAGTGAATGCTTGAAAACGTTTAATAGCTGTTCATAGAGTTTATAAAGCAAGCTTTTGAAGAAGGCGGGACTGGTTTTCCAAGCTGGCTTATCCATAGGAGATTACCACGGAAACATGGACTTAGCAAATTTTTCAAAGTGGATTATAATGGACAATGCTCCTTACCATAAATCCGGCTGTGCTTTTGTGAATAGAGGGGCCACTACAGTTTGTCTAGTCCTCCAGACACTGTAGTGTCTGGGACTTATCGCGCTATCCAAATTATACAGGTTGCCGTACCCCATCCTCACCACAACAAGGAAGAAACCTCCAACACAGTCAATCCTCAAGAAGGACATGCTTGACTCACTTTTATCGCCTAGGCGGTGTATGCAGTGCATTCGTTGTTCGGCTGTTGGTCCCGTTCTAGAAAGATTTCGCTTTTATTGCCTAGACGGTGTATTCGTTATACGAATGTTGGTCCCGTTCTCGGAAGATTTCGCTTTTATCGCCTAGTCGGGGTATTCGTTATACGGATGTTGGTCCCGTTCTCGGATGATTTCGCTTTTACTGCCTAGACAGTGTACTCGTTATACGAATGTTGGTCCCGTTCTCGGAAGATTTCGCTTTTATTGCCTAGGAGGTATATTCGTTGTACGGATGTTGGTCCCGTTCTCGGATGATTTCGCTTTTACTGCCTAGACAGTGTATTCGTTATACGAATGTTGGTCCCGTTCTCGGAAGATTACGCTTTTATTGCCTCGGCGGTATTCGTTGTACGGCTGTTGGTCCCGTTCTCGGATGATTTCGCTTTTACTGCCTAGACGGTGTATTCCTTATACGGATGTTGGTCCCATTCTCAGAAGATTTCGCTTTTATTGCCTAGGCGGTGTATTCGTTGTACGGATGTTGGTCCCGTTCTCGGATGATTTCGCTTTTACTGCCTAGACGGTGTATTCGTTATACGAATGTCGGTCCCGTTCTCGGAAGATTTCGCTTGTATTGCCTAGGCGGTGTATTCGTTGTACGGATGTTGGTCCCATTCTCGGAAGAAACATTCAAGGGACGCGCGCGCCTAGAAACAATAGTATCAGGGGAGATGTACTAACTACCAAATCATTTAGGGTCTTCATGCAGTAATAGTAGTAATATTCTATTAACCTTCAATTATTTAAATTATATACGTTTATACAATGATAATTATACGGAATTTAACAGATATTGTAAGTAATAGAATAAGTATCCAAAATGATAAAAGTATAAGCCAACACCCCAGGATGGTCGCAGCCCCCTTACCCCAGTGTCTGGCCCTAGCAGCCAACTCTGTGGACGAAGGAGAAGACAACTACAGTGAGATTTCCCGCCTCTACTGGTCAGCGCGCCGGCAAATGGCTAACCTGCCAAGTGTGGGCGTTGGCTAGTAAGTAAGTACTAATTTTACTATGAAAGGGTGCACAAAATAAATTATATATGGATTCGTTTCTGTAGAGTAATTTTCTGTTAATCTGACGTTTGGTCACAGAAAATGTTTTTAGGAATGACCGTAGCGTTTTGACCTATCTTGAGCCAGGGCGATTCTAGTGTGCCTATAACATTTCTTGTTGTTAGTTGATGTGTGGGGGGGGGGTGAATGTGTGTGACATAATTTATCTTAAAGATTATAGTAAACTATAAATTTAACTGTATTTATTGCTTGATAAGGCACAACTAAATTTTACAATCATGGATCGTAGAAAACGTACCCAAAAGTGAAAAAATGCATGAAAAGAGATTGAAACTAAAAAGATAAAATGTTTGCCCGTCAGAGCCTTCTTCACCCCGTACCACACTAACCTCGGCACACCGGATACGGCACGGCGAGGCGAGACGTTTTTACTTTGCCTCTCCCCGTTTTGCCCGATGGTTAGTAGCAGAATAGGACACGCCATGGAAAGGCATCCCCAGCTCCAGTGGCGTGAAGTGAAGTAGTGTGTAATTTGTATGTTACATATTTCGTGAAAATGAACGCAGAAGAAGTGACTGGAACCTCGTCAAGTTTATGGATGATGGTCCCAACAGACAAATTTAGCTGCACCCCATTAACGAAAAGCGAAACCTACCATCGTTTATCACAGAATTAAGACCCGAGAAAATGTTTTAGTTATTACCTAACCACGAATTTTCATTATTCTTGAGTTAATTACTTCAACAATCTGCAAAAGGAGCGTAATAAAGGACGGGGCGATCCCCGCGCATTAGCAGAGCGATTTGTTTTATGCATTTTGCCCGACGGACGAAAGTAGGCGAGGCAGTACAAAACACCTTAAGGCACTTCCTCGCCTTGCCTGATCCAGCGTGCGGCACCTCCGTTTAAACCAGGCATCCTCACTACGCGGCCCTCGGGACGATTTTTTGCGGCCCTTAGACGGTTAGGATTGAAGTCAAAATATTTTATAACTTAAATAAATATTATATTTATTTACTGAGTGTTTTGAAAATCTGTCGTTGTTTTACTAAACTTAATTAATTACTCAAACTACTGAAGTTAAAAACCCCGCCCGCTGTATCTTTGCCTCGGGCTTTACTGATGTTTAGCAAGCAATAGTATCGGCAACACCGCAACGCAACGCAACTTAACGTGTGACGATGGAGACGTGCAAAAGGTAAGAAAGAAGGCACTGCCATATGTTTGATATGTCGTGAAACTGTACCATTTCGCTTGGTAGAAAATCCATGGGCAATGAAACCAGCTTATGTAGCTCATCTTTCTGTTTTTGGATATGAAGGGATTTGAAAAATGAATTAATCGATCTTCAGAACGATACGGAACTAAAAGTATTTTTGAAGAAAAGATGAAGAATAAAGCTCACTATGAGTTTCGGAGGGTTGTTGAAAAAGACAAATTTTCTAACTTACTTGAATGTGCTCAGAAAATATTGTGTGTTTTTTCATCTACTTATGTCTGTGAATCTACATTCAGTAAGCTGAAGTTTGTAAAAGAACAAGTACAGATCTAGGCTAACAAGTGAGAATGTTGAGAACATTTTTAGAATTTCAGTTTCTTCCCAACCTGCCAACATGGATGCCATATTAGAGGACTGTGAAAGATTTCACCCATCAACTTCAAAGAATTAAGTAAGTAAAAAAAAAGACATTTTCAAGCTTTTTTATGCGCAAAACAGTATATTTATGTTGGTAATGTAATAAACGTATGTTATAATCATATTGTTTGTCAGTTATTTAGTGCCTCTTGTACTTGCGGCCCTCAGGAAAATGTTATGCAAAATATTTGGCTCTCAAAGTATTCCTAGTGAGGACCCTTGGTTTAAACCAATGCAAACTACGTCGCTTTAGATGCCTTAAGTCAAAACGTCGCCCCGTGAATAGCCGTGCCGTATCCGGTGTGCGACAAGCCTTACTATACATTCGCGGCGCCGCTCCTTCAGACATTAATTCCACACTCATATTACCCAGTGTCGGCTCGTGTGCAAGTTGCACGATTGCACAACCCCAAACAATGATCAATAGCATAAAGAAAATAATTTTATTTATTATATAAGATTTATGTACATTGCTAAGAGCGATTATTCATCAGATAACATGATCCATCGTTATAAATAATAATAATGTCAGAACCGCAGCGACCGCATGACCGTTCGCTCAGTCGTAGACAGTATGATTCGGCCAATTGCACGCAAAACCAAGAGACCTCACTCCTAGTGGAGAAAGAGCATTGGGTACTAAAAACAGACTAAAACAGTCGGGCAGTGCTCCATTAGGTTGCAATCAAGCTGCAACCTCGGGAGTTGATTAAAATCGGCTCCCTCCAAAAAGACCCATCTCTGCTACGCTCTGGGTATATTGACAGTCACCGTGAAGAATGAATTGAGATTGGTTTGTTAATAAATGAACCTATGCGATCCAGTGTCTTAAATAAATAAAAATAAAATAAAAAATGCCATTATATTTTCTTCAGTAGAATAAATAACAAAGTATAATGCAGTATCTATTAATTTTCCCTGTAAAAGCTTCTAAATGATTACGATTTCTTTGCCTTAAAAAAAAACTACTGTAACACTTTAACGATTTGCAACCCCCAAAGGTTTTAGTCACCAGCAGCCACTGACATTACCACTAGTTTTGAGAAAGACGTTAATGAACGAAGTAACATCTTAGATAAATATTGCTATACATTCTGATCTGGTAAAATTTCTTGATTTAAACAAATTATAAAAATAAATAAATGAAGAAAGAAATGCTATACATTCTGATCTGGTAAAATTTCTTGATTTAAACAAATTATAAAAATAAATAAATGAAGAAAGAAGTAGAAATAGTCAATATTTTCTGTCATGGTGACTTGTCACTGATATTCGTTTGTCACTGTTGTAGTAGAGACAAAATATAGAAAATGCCAGTTACAGTGATAATGGATCGATCAGAAGTTGTCTCTGTTGTGATTGGGAAAAAAGTCCCAGTTGCTGGATGAAACGTTACTGATATTTTACCGCAGCTGCCATTGGTTGATTTGTCGCTGTCACTGGTTCTAGTCTACGTTATAAGTGAGTATCAGGTTTCATAACAGTGACAGTGTTATGTACAGTAGACACAATTTCGTACTTGGTAGTTTGTTCATAATTTTGTACAAGTTTATTTTTAAATAAAATGTGGCTTCCAAAAAAGAAAAAAAGCAAGCTGTGGAATCATTTGACCGGGGTGGTATCCTTTCCTGTTAATGGCAGATACAGAGCTGTCTCAGTATCCCTTGTCAACAGTAATAAAGTCACCAGTAAAAGTCACTGATCCAAGCTTGCCGCTGTCACTAAAATCACCGATCCGTTAAAGTCACTGCATCGACCATCCTTAGAATGAAGAGTGAAAAATCCAAAGAAACGAGACAAACAACAACAAGATTTAGTTAGATAAAGCAAGCGCCAAAAGAAGACAAACCTCCAGTCAATCAGGGAAGGATTCCAAGGGTATAATACTAACCAAGATGGAGGAAAACAATGAAACCAATGCGATGTAAAAAAAGGTTAGCAATTCTTCTTTGTCTCAAGCAATGATAAGGATAAATTAAATTCTTTTGAGGTTGAATTAATTAAATAAAATTCAATTTTTTTAGTATGTGGTTATATATAATTTTCATTCTTTCATAATGCTTTTGGAAACTTTATGAAAATGTAAAATGGCTGATGTCAAATTGGTTCACATGTTATAAGACAAATACAACGAACATAATTACAGTAAAACCTCTCATATCCGGAACCTCCGACATCTGGACGTAATATGAAAATGAAGTAAACGTCTTTACTCCACAAGGTTCCTTTCCATCAGACCAGTTGTCTGTCACTAGCAGTTGACTTTTTATTCTTTCCCGACTACAGTTGTGTTTTGAGTCTCCATATTGTTCAGCTTGCATATATATTCTACAGGATTTTGTGTGATTAGGTAATTTAGTTATTTGTAATCTACAATATATAGTATGGCGGAAAAATATGTGTTTCTATATCACCTTAAGATGTATAACAAACAGTTATAATCGTGAGTTGAAGAACTGTTTCTGAGTGCCTAAAAAATTTAGACTTGCTAGATGTTGTTTTATGCATTGCTCAGCATGGGATGCAATCAAGTCGATAACACTAGTTGAATCATGGCAAAAACTATTGGATCATAAAACAAACAATGAGAAGATTAAAAACGTATTAGAAACGGAAAACTTTGTTAGTGAAACAAATGAAGAAATTGTCGATCTTCTCTGAAACATTCCTTGTTGTAATGACAGGAAGTGTCGGAGTGAATGAAAGAGGATTTAGTCCATGAGTTTACTACTAGTGATATTATATACTTAGTGAATACATAGCTAGCGCCTGAGAAGACGACGATAAAAAACATACTATGACCCATAGTGAAAATTTCCAGGCATTTGAGCAGCAGATCGAGTCAAACAACAAGACAAAGCCCAATCAACTGATCTTTTACTTTTTCAAAGATGGAGGTATATTTCATCAAAGAAACTTGTTCAACAAAACAAGTAAACTACCATTACATTGTTTTTTCACCAAAACTGACATAAATGTACCTTTCTATGTACAGTACAGTATTAATCTTCGAGGGCACATGCATAGTTTTTCTCCGCACTTATCATTATTTGTTAAGAAAATGTCTTTCCAGTAGTCAAAAGTTTATTTCCGGCTCATTAATCCACAACCTCCATTCTAGAAAACTGCCTAACCTATTTTTGCTCATTTTTTCCTCATAGTTTAGTGTGAATTTAATCTTTGTCACGTGTAGTCAGATTGTTTAGGTTTTGTCCGCAAGCGCCTTTTCGTGTAAGTTATTTGTGTGGAGTTCTTCGTGCGGCAATTTTGTAACGGTGTAGCCCTTTTTGCATGGGGGTAAGTTTTTATCTTTATTAAAAAGGTGTGTTAATTACTAATTAACAAATTAATTAGCCTTACTAGGGCTCTAGTTCTAACGTCATAGCTCAGGCAGATACTGTCTGTCTATGGCGGTCTTCTTATCTTGAAGGTAGAACTAGGTTACTTGTGAAATAAGAATTGAATGTTTTAAAATACAAAGTTATACAATTTATTAATCAATGACAAATTGCAAAAGAACAAATGACACCGTCGAGTAATTAACCTTTAATTACTGCTAACTATTCCATACATATTTTAATTACTCGTTAACTTTTCAAATTTATATATATATCGAGAAGGTAGAAACTTAAGTTTTTCAATTTAATTTTTAGAAGTGAATATTCAAAGGCGATTTCTACCGTTCATGTGTTAACCGTTTATCAATTAAAATTCAACTTAGTTAACATTAAAATACATTTTCTTTATTATTTTCTAAAACGTACCTGGTTGTGCACTTGACTTGTAAAACACTATAACACATACCATTAATTACTGCACATGGCTTTTGTACACTTAACACATCGCTCTTACAAATCAGCGCTCTTAAACAAAAATGATATAAACTTTTACTTATTTGAAACACATAAATAATCGCTTCTGACTTCTTCTTTAGTTGCATTTATAAAATTTGGTACCGGCCTTGACATCTTAAATTTTGAATACTGGAAGCTTTCAAATTTCTAAGTTATGTCCGAAAATGCCATCGCGTCCGTCTCGTTCAAAGACTTTTGGAGAAGTGGGGTCGTTGCAAGGACGAGCTAATTGAAATTTTCAAACAAACTCCCACCCTTACTTATATATATGAATATTCTAATAGGTTCAGAAGTATCGCCTCATGCTTACGTCACATGGCGTGAGGTGGTTAATTACCTTAAGTTACTAACTCGTACGATATTTTTCGATTTCGCCCGCTAGGACCGCTTACTACCTACGCTAGCTTCACAATGTGCACAATAAAACAAAAATTATATATATAAATGAATTTATATGTAACACCTTATTTTTAAGAGTGTTACAATTTATATTACAAAAGACTATGTGGAGTTAAATTATTACTGTTGCATGTCTTTTTAGTCTCTAAGTTTCACATTTTACTGTTGTTCCATTTGAAGAGGAGAGAATTAGTAAAATTCTATGTGGTGTCGAAAAAGAAGAAAATCAATAAATATTTTTTTACCAGAAATTTTGTTAGACAGCTCTTTGAAGATTCTAATAAAAACGAGTCTTTTTCCCAGATGATGAACCTGACGAAGAAGTCAATGAAATTGTAAATAAAACAAATGAAGGTATAATAGGTGAATCTGAAAATAACCAATTTTTTGAAATGTTGTCCGATTTTGACGTTATAAAGAAAATCATGCTAAAAATCTGCCAGGAGGCTGTTACAGTGCAGTTTTACAATAGAAAAGAACCTTTTTTTAGTAAAAAACGAAAAACGCTGTGGTATACTGAACCATGAAGTCAAGAGAGGAGAGCAAGAAGAAACATAATTCTTATTAGAGTGGGTCTTGTTCACGCTACACTTGTGGTGACTAATAACCTTAGAAATGAACAATTATGAATTGTTTTTTCAACAAAAACTGTAAGATTTGCTAGAACCTGTTATGTTATACAGCCAATATTTTTTTTCATCCACTAAATTTTAGAGTTATATATTTGAATTAAAATATTCGTTATTTCCACTAAATATTATAACTAATTTTATATTCTTATATGTAGGGCCTACTAAACCTGTTAATATTAAAATAATTTGTTTATCATGTGTTGTTTAAGGCATAATACAAGCAATTATGAATTTATTGTAAAATAATTAATTTAGTAAACAAACAAAATTTCAGGGTATTTAACTTATGTATAGGAAGTAAGTACAGTAGAAACTCTTAATTCGTCACCCTATTCGTTACAAGTGATAACAGTAACAAACATCATCTGCAGGTTTGCACTGTCACATACTATAGGCACCGCCCTTCAGATAAGGGCGATACCAGACAAGAGATCACTTAAATTCTTTGTTCTCACACATCTCATATGCGTGATAAAATATAGTAGAAGTCTTCAGTAATTGAGTGACCACAGCATAGTAGACAGCATTGAATTGCATTATAAGTTACAATGTAGTTTATACAAATTGTATTACACAGTTCAGTTTTCGTTTCTTTTCTTCATTTTAAAATTTTTTCCAACAGTAAGTATATAAAGGGGAAATGTCTAAATGCGGTAATCATTAAACTTCAACGTTGGTTGTTAAGTATGTCATTCTACAACGGTTACAAAAAGGGGAAACTGCGATTAAGCTATCGTTAGAATTGAGAATTTCTAGAGCTACCGTTATTGACATAAAGTAAAATGACAATAAAATTGAAGAGTTCATGGCAAAATGGAAGTTTACGATGAAGATATTAACAAACAAAAAATAATGACAACACCCATTTACATTCAACTTGAAGCAATGTTCATCTGGTTCCCCACCAACAAAGTCAAGGTATTGCACTATGCAACCCAATTTAAATTCAGAAAACTCTTCAAATGAATTTGAAATCCTGTTTGACAATTTTAAGGCTAGTCAAGGATGGTTAAACAAATTTTAAGGAATACATGGAATTCGCCAGCTCGACATTGAGGGTGAAAAATTAAGTTCAGACAGTGAAGTGTTGGTAAATTATTCAAATAAATTTGTTGATAAAATTGAAAGTCGAATTTTGACTCGTGATCAAATATGCAACTGCCATGAGACAGGTTTTAATTGGAAAGTTTTACTTTAACAAAGCCTTGGCATCTTCATCTGAAAGTTGTGCTCCTGTGTTTAAAGTACAGAAAGAATGAATTACTGTTTTAGTGTGTGGGAATGTCAGTGGGAGTCATAAATTACCACTGGCTGTCACTGACAAGTCTAAGAAGCCAAGGGCATTTAAAAATGTAACTGTAGACCTGTTACCAGCAAAATATTCTTCTCAAGAGAAGGACCTGGATGGATAACCCGCGATATTTTCAATGTATGGTTCCATTAATCTTTCGTCCCTCAAGCAAAAAGTCATCTTAAAAATAGAAATTTACCAGAAAAAACCCTAATGATAATAGATAATGCTCCAGCTCATCCAACTGACCTTGAAACAGCTGATGGCATTACAGCTATGTTTCTTCCATCAAACACCTCTTGTTTGATTCAACACTGGATCAATTTATTAATGAAAGCCTAAAGCGACATTAGAGACAAATATATTTACAATATTTAATATTTTGTGATAGCAAGATGCAAGGACAAGAATTTTGGAAGAAAAATACGATTAAAGATACTATATTTAATGTTTTTCACACATGGAATTATATTTCTGTTGGAACAAACTGTGGCCATACAGACAAGAAATTGACAAGAGTGAAACTGTCTATAATTTAAATAGCACAAATTTCATTTCAGAATTAAAAGGAATATGTCAAAATATAACTGGTACCGAAGCAATATCTGACGAAGAATTAATACAATGGACGAGAGAAGATACCATGGATGTTAGGTACAAAATTTTAACAGGTAAAGAAATTGCTGCTTATGTTAAAGATAAAGATGCATTTATTAAAGAAACTAAGAAAGACTGAGTTTGCCCAGAATATTAAATGATTTATAGTGAATTAGATGAAATGCTAACAAAATCCATTGGGAGGTATAACAGACAAAAAGACTCCGAACTGAGGAAATTGATAGTACTGTATTATTAAGACAAAATTGGCAGCTTCCGATACAAAAAAAGAATTCTTTAGTACAAAAGAAAATGACAGACACTTCTTTAAAAACTAACATTTAAATAGATTTAATATACCATATTTTTCTTTCTAGTATTATTGTTCTTATATAAATGTTATTTTGTTATGTTTTTTATGAAAATAGAATAGCGTATTGCAATTACGAACTATTCTGCAGGCTACTAGTGCTTTTGTAGTGTTGTTGAGTTTTTCAACCGACTTAAATCATGTAAGTACAAAATTAATTACATTACATACCTATTTACGTAGTATGTTTACCCACAATTGCATGACAATTTCACGACTTCTGTAATTAGTCTTTTTCTCAAATTCACCCCCCCCCCCTCAGTCCCGAACGTGACGAATTAGAGAGGTTCTACTGTAACTTGTTTTGAGCTAATTTTCATGTAAGAAAAATAATTTGAAAATATAATGAATTAAAATTTAAAATTAATATCACTCAAATATTGTAGAAATATAACTCAACTAATTTGAATTACAGGTTGAAATTTTATGAAACATAAATAATTCAACCTAAACAAACATTTTTATGCTGGATTACAGTATTTATTGCTACTTTATATACAGTGATCCCTTGTTATTCTCGGGGGTTAGGTTCCACATCAAAAATGTTAATTACAGCAATACGGTGCACTTACAATACGTATGGTATTTACGTACTACATAGTTACATACATATTTTTATTGTTTACTTACGTTTTCCTACAATTCAAACTAGTTCCACAAATAGACATGACGTCCAAATCTACCACACATAACAATGAAATGCGACACCTGTTTAATAACTGACAGGAAAAACAAAATCCGAGTTAGTTACGGCCACTGAATATGATTATCGATGTTTGGATTTCAAAAACTATTAAATTAACAGTAAGTAAATAGAAGTGATACTGAATTTGTGTATGGCGCTAGATGCGAGCTCCGGATTTACTTATCGTTGTTTTTCAGTGACAATAACACCACTTGTTATAAATACGGAACGCCTATTGTTTGAGTAATAGGCCTAGTAGTATACAGTATAGATTTCTTTGTGATAAATAACTACAGTACTGTACAAAATAAATAGGACGAGAACACATTATCCTACAACCTGCAAAGTAACTATAGTACCTTGGTTTTTTTTTAATACGATACATATTAGCGGGATATCCAGTAATTTTGCCAACCTCGAATACCGAAACAGCAAATAGTGAGGATCTTTTGTACAATAAATATGATTAAGTACGAGAGCAGCCTAAATAGAGGAAAATAATTTTTTTTATGTATTAATTTGTAATCAATTAAAAGTATAAATTTTCATTACAGGAATCTTTATTTGAAATAGGTGAATTGGTTAAATTAATGAATATACCTTATAAGAAATGTGCAATTTCTGAAAGTGTCAAATAATATTTTATACCTTTAAATTTGTTTGTTATTAATGGTAATATGTTTGTTTTACAGGTATTAGTTACAAAACATGTTAATTTAAATAAATAGTTTAACGTTTTTAAAATTACTATATGTCAAAATAGAGAAGCAAAACTTTTATATTTAGACAGAAAGCTTGAAATTGTCTCTTAAATTTAGTGTATTTCCGATACAGAAATTCTAGTTAAAGAACAAAATAACAACGATAATGACTGAACTACTTTAAAATTCAGAAACAATAAAAAAATAATAATTATGTTTACACTCAAAGAGATTATTGTTAAATAAAAATTGTTGACTTGCGAGTCAGGTACAACTATTTATTTATACAAGCAACTTTTCAATAACGGATACGTTATCATCTTCAGGCCTTATTCATCCTGCACTCTATTAAAAGATAGCCCCTTTTAAGATAGGTAAGATAGGATGACCTTACTTTATTTTTGATAACAGCGCATATACACTTTCATTAGCTTACAGCACCTTCGTCTATGTGTACTAGTGATAATCCCAAGATACCTTGACTCCATTTGTTAATACTAAACTGCACAATAGAGTATAATTCCTTTACTAAACACAACTTTCTTTCATAATCCTTTCTTTCCCAAAAAATATAGCTTAAAGGGTTAAGTCTCAGCAAGTTCGGTTTTTGTTTAAAAGTCCAGTGAATGGTTCTCTGGGAGAATTTGGTAAGCAGTAGCAATGGTTCTGACATTGGTCAGAACTACTTGCTTCAATTTTTACCTCTATCGGTCGATTTACAGGTGAGAGACCAGATATTACACCAGCCAAGTGGATACGATTTGTTGGTAAGTTTGACTGGCGCAGTACAAGGGGTTATTAATCTGTTTAGCTTAAATAAAGAAATGGTAATTGAAAGACACTATAATAAAGAATGATATTAACTGAAGTGATCATTATTTAGGTTTCTGTGAGAAAGTTTATATCCATAATACTTTTGAATCCTAATGGAATTTTGATTACTGAATTTATAGAGCTCGAAAAGATTATCACTTCTTACACACAAAAGAAATAAAATTAGCCTATTGTTATAATTTAAATACAAAATCTACAATAAATATATTTTAGGGAACTTCTATAAAGTTCTACAACAATCTACTTGCTCAAATTACTGGATATTCATAATATTACCTTATTAAATTTAGCAAAAGGGTATTCTTTGCCTTCATCAGCTACTCTCCGCCAATGATGAAAGACAGCTCCGTCTTTACGTGCAGGATTAGTAAAAGGCATCCATTTCCATGGCCTCACTTTTTTCATTCCTAATTTAGCCTTTAATTGCTTATACCCTTGGCCTGAAAAAAATTATATTATTATAATAGCAAATTGTCACTTTAATGATAGTATTTTGAATTTCTTATTCAAAATTAAGTGGCTTGTGTTTTATTACAATATTTTTTTATTTCAAAATGATAATTTGTAACAACTGTGGATGAAATTTAAAATAATTCTAGGTATCTGTACCGCAATATATGAAAAATGTTAATAACTTTGAACTAAGAAAGTAACTGAAATGATCAAAACAAAAATACCAAATGTCATAAGAGAGTTAAATTTTTTTAAAGTTTAATCTATTAGAACCTAAACCTTATATTAAAATTTATAGTCAACACACACACACATATATATATATATATATATATATATATATATATATATATATATATATATATAACCTCGGACGATCACAGATTTTCCAGTATGTCACAAAAGAACTGACTGATACAGAGTACCAAATAGACTGAACAAGACAGTCCACTTGACATAAAACCAGACAACGGGTCTATCTATCATGTCCAGAATGTCTGATAAAAGGACAACTTATGATATATAAATATCTATCCTAATCTATGCTGCAGTAGTGATAAATATTCTTTAAACATCATAGTTGAAAAACTGTCGTCTTTATGATATGAGTGATCAATGAGTCATGATAAACATCACTCATCCGCAGGAAGTAATGGTTTAATCTTATAATCTAATTTGGAATCTCCGAGTCTCATAATATTTCTAACTCTACCACTACTGCACACTTTAATAATCTCAACAAAACCGTCATACATGAACAAAAATATAATGGCCAGGTCCTGAAGGAATTTGTAATGCTTGTTTCTTATGACTGTAAAATGATCTCGTCACCATTTTTCTTAGTGATAGATGTGTTATTTTAAAGTTACTAACTTTTCAAGCCTTTCTCCAGGATTCACTAGGACAATTTCACCAATCCTGGTCTAGTATGTCACCAACTATATCTGCCCTCCTTTAAAAATGAGACAATCAGATGTTTTCAAGCACATGATGAGCTGAAGCAAACTAATTTAGGGAGACTCCATGATTATTGTTAACAGAAATTTTTAAAAAAGTTCCTTTAAAGATTAAGTGTTTATCCTTTAAATAAAAGTATCATTAAGGCGAATTCCTTTACTAATTTTACTGGATGAGATTTCCTTAAAATGTATTTTCTTCAAGCACTCCATGCAAAGGTAAAAATAATGGAGGATTGAGATCAAGGTTCCTAATTTAGATCTGAAGGAGGGAGATGTTGATTTATAAACACTGGACATCATAAAAGTGAGTCATGTTCATATAAGAGTCATTAGCCTTAAACGGGAAAAAGGTTAATCCCCAAACTTTTATTCTAGAGAGAAAAAACTTTCAGTGTCTTAATACAAGGTGCAGTAGATAAGTAATGAGACTCAATCTAGAAAAACAAATTTATTGATCCGATTTGTACAAAACGTTAATATTCTTCGAAGTAGTCGCCTTGGGCGTCGACACATCGTTGCCAGCGCGTTTTCCAAGCTTCATAGGCCCCACTGTAGTCCGCTGGAGTTATCCCTGTTAGTGCCTTTGTGACAGCACGTTGGATGTCCGGAATATCGTCAAAACGATGCCCCTTCAGGCATCTATTTACCTTCGGGAATAGGAAGAAATCAGGAGGACTCATGTCAGGGCTGTACGGTGGCTGTGGCAGCACTTCAACTCCAATTTGGGTCAAATAGGAGGTCACGAGGAATGCTGTGTGCGCCGGAGCGTTGTCGTGGTGGAGACGCCAGCGTTGAGCAATGTCCTGTCACTTCCAATTGACGGCTTTGTAAAATCGCTGAAGGACTTCTTTGTACAATTCGGCATTAACAGTTTTTCCCTGAGGGAGAAACTCTTTGTGAATTAACCCCAGCTTGTCAAAAAACACAATGAGCATTGTCTTGACGCGGGACTTTGACATTCTTAATTTCTTCGGCCGCGGGGATGCCGATGTGTGCCACTCCGAGCTCTGGGCTTTCGTCTCCGGGTCGTACTGGAATGTCCACGATTCGTCGCCTGTTACTACGTTATCTAAAAAGTCTGGATTATTTTCCAATTCATTCAACATCTCACGGCAAACGTTCATTCGTCGTTGCTTCTGTTCGGCGGTGAGCACTCGGGGAACCAATTTTGCGCAAACTTTCCTCATCATCAAATCTTGTGTAACAATTTGGTGGACCGTAAATTTATTCACAGAGACCTCATCGGCGATCATTTTGAGATCTAAACGACGATCGGAGTCCAGGACTTCTTTAACTTTGGCCACCGTTTCATCCACACGACTCGTTGAAGGGCGTCCAGATCGTTCCAGGTCTTCAACGGATTCCCTCCCGTTTTTAAATTCATTAAACCACCGGAACACTTGAGCTCTTGATAGGGCATCCTCTTTGTAGGCCTCCGTAATCAGAGCAAAAGTTTCCAAAGCAGTTTTGCCCAAGTGAAAGCAAAATTTGATTGCACACCTGTGTTCTATCGAGCGATCCATCTTCAGTGTTTTCACAAGTGTCACGGGCACGCAAACAACGTATACACGAAGGTCAACCCTCACTGCGCCAGAGCTACGACGCGACTGCGAACCGGTTCTATTGTTAGCTCAAATCTCCCATCAACATGTCTGCCGGTGGAGACCGCACTGCGAGCGACTGAGGCGCAGCGCGGCTGCCAGTCTCATTACTTTTCTACCGCACCATGTATTAAGAACTACTAGTTTTACCAGATCTGAAAGGCAACATGATTTCATAATGTATAATAAAATTAGTTGTGTGAATAGAAAGAAAATGTTTACCCAGTTCATCTTTTAAGTTCTTTTATTGCACAGTGTAAGTTATTACTAATTTATCAGTTCATTAGAAATGAAATTAACCCATTGCAGATTAGATTATTCAAGATCCGAGTAATATAGTGGCATGAATTAAGTCGTCCCATCAAATAATCACAACAACTGAATTGTATTACCTCAAAAAATATTTTTGGTAATGAAACTTAAATATTACTAAATTATTTAAAACTTAGAAAACTCAATAATTTGATTATGTCTGTATATGTCTTAATTTATATGTATATAAAATGTATTCATACTTATATGCCTGAATTTTGTTAAGGTAACAATAAATTATACAAACCTGTATCTGTAGGAAACAGCGGAGGTGCATCTTTGTTATCATTATACAAGAGAGCAAATACTTCCCTGTGCATTCCTTCAGGACGTTTAGATGTTTTAGGAACAGCTTGCAGAATTAATTTTTTCTTTTGTTTGTCCACATTTCCAATAATAGCCTCTTTTGTTAATTCTGGCGTACCAGCCCTATCAATTTCAAGTATATCTCTAACATCAGCCATTCTGCAATTCTGAAACAAATGTCTCTCTTACAAAATAATATTTCAAAAATATAAATCATCACATTGGAAATCAAACTTCCAATATGAAATAAATTAAAAGTGTTGGTAGTATTTAATAATATAATTTATCATTATTGAATTTTATCTCAGGTGCTAATGCAAAAAAACAAGTTTATGTAATAAGTTAATCCAATTCCCTTTTAATTTTTACAAAAACTCTAGTTTTTAACTTATATTTCCAAAGCAATGTGATTTTAAGATGACTAACATCACCGAATAGAATGTACAAAAACTTTTTATACCAGACTTTTGTAAATCTGGTTCATATATGTAATAGGTCATAATTTGATCTCTTAGACCAACCATATATAAACTAGCATTGAAATATATATGAAAGGGAGAGGTTCTGGCATTCTTCATTGTATTTCAAAGAGAAATACCCACATTATTTTTGAATTTTGTGGAAATCCTCAATTTTCCCTAATCACCCATATCATTGTTGGATTTTCTTTAGTCACAGTCCTGGATTTTGTAACTTACTCTTTAGACTTGCTCTTTGTAAAATACCCAGCCACTTTTTAAAGCAGCAATATATAAATTGTTTACAATCTGTTCATAATGTTCCAGCATATTATGTCAATTTGCCGGGAATGTGAATGCTAGGGGTTGACTATTTGAACAGTTATCCATGTAAAAGCTACAAGCAACATTAAATCCCAATTTGAATAGATGCAAAGCCACCTTTTATGAATGACTTTTACACGATAGTTACCCATTCAAAGTACAGTAAAGTTCCAAAAGTCCGAAATGAATGGGACCAGACCCATTTTGGATTAACGAATACTTCGGATTAGGTAAAATTATTACCAAAATAAACATAATTATTAATAATATTATATAATATAGGAAACAGTACTAAAAAGCTACCGTGTACCCTAAAACGATAAAAATATGGTACAGTACAGTATAACTATGATATTTAACACTTTGAGCGTACTCGAACTCATACTTCATATTGTTGATGGTGGTCTTAGCAACACAATTCATCGCTAACTAGAATGATTCCGCTGCTCAACTGTTCAAATGTTTGACAACCCCAATTAGTTGGAGGGGAATCATGTGACTTAACAAATCTCTACATTTTGCTAGAGCAATAGCGTCTAGCATTACTCTTTTTACTTCTTGCAATAGCTTCCAAAATCTGTCTTAATATATTGCTTTTTATGTGAATTTAGTGAAATGGCTTTGAAACAGAAACATACTTTGGTTACACTACAAGATAAGTTTGAAGTGTAAAATGCTTGCACAATGGTAAAAGTGCGTCAAAATTTGCCATTGAGTTTGAGTGGAGAATTGTACGATCACCGACTGGAAGAAAAACCACTCAAAAATTGAACGTTTTATATTTCTTCAACAAGTGAAAAATTGTTTCAAAATAACTGGACATCTCAGATGAGAGTAAAGGTGAAGGAGATGATGACAGCGAGTTGCGAGTATCCCACTTGGACGCTGCGTCGACCTTTGATGTAGCTCTAAGTACGTAGAGCAACTGTCCACCTCGACCTATACAAAAAAGAATAGGAACCCGCTTACGCACCTTGAAACAAATATCAACAAAGACTAAACTTGCCGATGGAAAGGGACTTTCGGGTAAAAACCGGCTAACAAAAGTAGCTGTAGATATACTGCAACTGTTTTATGGCCTATCAATAAGAAGAAACTGCCATAGCCTATCAGAAATGAAGACAGCAGTTTAGGCTACTTTTACCATGTCATGTCTAGTAATGGTGACCCGCATCACGAACTGTGCTCTAAAGAGCCTACAACCTGGTGTAAAAACCATATTTCACTGTTTGAAGGCAAAGATTATGATCACATTTGTCCATTGCACTTGTCCATTTTAAGCTGCAGATGTGGCCAGTGCAGTGCTTCACGCCTTTGGACCCGTGTAACTGTGCTCTCTCTACCTTTCTCTGAACACTTTTTTTCTTTTCACTTGTCACACGACAACAACAACAACAAAGATTATGATCATGATGCCCACTTTCATCTACCTGAAATTATTATGAAGCAGATAAAACCAATATTTAAAGATCTTGCCAATCCTGAATTATTGCGAAAATGCTTGGCCGGGAAGACTCAAAATCCAAACAAGTCCTTGAACAATGCAATTTGGGCCAGAGTACCTAAATGTACCTTTGTAGGACTGAATGTTTTAACATTTGGTGTCCATGATGCAGTGTTATCCTTCAATGATGGATATTATAGCAAGTGTAAGGTGTTAGAGGAATTAGGCCTAAAAGTAGGTAGACATTTTGTGACAGAAATGCAACGTATGGACAACAAACGTATATATAAGTGACAAAGCGGCAGAAGATTTTGAGAAGAAAATAAGACAGAGTAGAAACCTACTCAAAAGAATACTTGAGGACCAGTTTGATGAGGCTGAGGACCCAGACAACCCATCATATGCAGCTGGGGAACACTAAATTTTTTGAGTGCACTTACTACAATCAACGTACTGTTGGTTTTTATTGGTTTTCTGAAAATTGAACTTTTTAAGTTTTAATGTCATGTATCTTAAAAACTACTAAAGATAATTGAATTAAATTTTCAGGTTAATTTATTTATGTTATTACCTAGTGCCCTGTTGGAGTTTATTAAAATTATGCCACTAGGTTTAATATTTCTTTTGTGTATAAATTTTGGCACTTTTGAAAAATAACTGGTAAATTTTTTTTTTTTTGCTACAATTAAAATTTACTTCTCCTAGGTACTAGATAAAAGACCCCTCTTAAGGGTAAATTAAAAGTAAGGCTCTAGGTTTATTATTTTATTAGCTACACGACTTAAATGTAACATGGCAGTTTTATGTCGTCAGCACTTCCCTTACAAGATGCATGCAACATGATTATATCAACATTAAAAGATTCGACAATCGTTAATACCTAGAAAAAATCAAAAATGTTCAAATTAATCGGACAAGAACCTGAAATTAAAGAATGTGTTGGGGGGGGGGATTAAAGGACAGATTTGTGGAATGTGTTGTTTCCCCATGTGGTGTTCAGCCCTTGAGTTGGACACAGAAGACAGTAAAATAATATTTCTGGATGACCACACAGATATATTTAAAAGGCAAATCTGTGAGTTACCTTGAGTTAATGATTTGACAAAGAGGTTATGAATATTGTTTGAATAATGAAAAATTGCTAAAACACTAACGTATGTTGAATAAAATGTTTTTCACGGATGTAGATGAAGGTGTCAGGTGCGTACACCACTTTTTCACTAGAACTGTTCACTAAAACACATTTAATTCAATAAATTGAAATTATCAGAAAAAGAATAAATTACAAAAGTTTCACTGGCCAGTTGACCACGTGCTAATGTCCATAAGAATTAACAAAAATATTAATTTAATAATTAGTTAATGACCTGTGTATAAGCTAGGGCAGTCATTACAGTACAAAATTACTCCAGGATAAACATGATAGGACAGGAGTACAAGATCACATGTAGCAACTGCCCCAGCTTCTACATAGGTCAAACAGGGAGAAACTTTACTACATGATACAAGAAATACATATAAAAGATACAAAAAACACACAACTCAAAACAAGTTTTGCCATCATATATAGAACTTACTACTCACACACACTAACATAGACACTGATCTAAAAACAGAAAATTCCAAATTATACAAACACCACAAAAACTATGTACAACACATTCTGAACAACAAAACATACTCACGATCAAATACTATAGTTGAACATATAATTAACACTACTTTATGAACAATGACACATCATGGAATACCAGTACACCACTGAGTAATGGTTTTTATGCCAAGTGATAACAATAAAAACAATTTCAAAAAACCTCAAGATGTACAAACATAAAAACTTGAAATATTAATATAGGTTTTAGCCAATATCTATGGTTTCTGATATTTAAAATAATTTTTCTCTTACATAGAATATATTTTTGAGTAACATTTTAAAACAATCAAACAAGTCAAAATAATGGGTTTCATCATATAAATAAGGTTACAAAATAAATATATGTTGAGAATATTTTTGGTTAAAGTTTTGGTTAAAATGCACATTGGGTACCACCTGAGAAAAAATGGTAATTGTGCATTGTAGCAACTACCTACAATATTTTGGAAAATTGTTCAAAACCACCAAATAGAATTTTTTTATCCACAAGAATTTTTTATCCACTATCCACAAGAATTTTTTTATTGACCGAGGAAAGTTACTTTTTTCACTTTAAAGTAGGGTAAAAAATTCAGTGTGGAGGCAGAGTGATACAAATGTTTTGTTATGTCACAGTTGTGCATCGGTCCCGGAGTGATACCACGCATACCTTACGTGTGTAGATATTTGAGAAACGACGCTTTGGCTCAATTTTTATGGTTTGCATACATATATTTGAATATACTTATTCCTCCTATAAACAGAATATCCTACTATAAAATCTCCAGTTAGGATAGATTTGGTTGTAATATTATATCACTATATACCTATAAAGTGTCCAGTCAATATAAACTTGATTGTAATTTTATACACTACCAACATAGACGTCTACATCCGCGGAGTAATACTTTTTGCTAAGTGATGTAACATGATCTCTATTCTAGCTTTACATGTGTTCATTTGTTTGGTTAAATGCATAAAAATACAACAAAATCTATCCTAACTGGATACTTTATAGGTATATTTCAATATAGGTATATAAAAGTAACCATCTGTGGCAATCAGTAAAATAAAAATTATCAATATAGCTTCAGGACATGTTTTTGAACAGTTTTATATATTTGTTACTAATGTCCATTTTTATTACCTTTTTTTCAATAGACAGTTTATAAACTAACTCACTAAGTAAACTGGACATCTATAAAGTGAACACATGGGCTTTATCTTGCAATGCAATAGGGTTTTAGCACATTACTTGTCCTAAGGGTAAAAATATAGACGTAATGACGTGGTGCTAAAAAATTTTTTTTGTTATTATATTACTCGTTTTAATGTGTAGAACACGAATATCAACTTTTTTTCCACGAAAAGTACCGAAAGTTACTGTTTTCACATTTTAAATGTTAGGTTGTAATGGCATGTAGGCCTATAGTGTGAACCGGGCGCGCAGTAGCTACAGCGCACTGCACTTCGTCTATTTCTTTACGTCTATGTTTTTACAAAATTAAAAGTTCGGAGTCATAAACTAATGTAAAAGTGATTATACATTATTAAAAAAGTTAATTTTATACAACAATACTATATACCTATATTAAAATATGCCTACAAAAGTATCCATATATTAAATTATGCTTATGAAGAATCCAGTCAGGATAGATTTGGTTATAATTTTATACAACATTACTATATAACTACATTAAAATATACCTACGAAGTGTCAAGTCAGGATAGATTTGGTTATAATTTTATTCAACGTTATTATCTACCTATATTAAAGTATATCTACGAAGTATCCAGTCAGGATAGATTTGGTTATAATTTTATACAACATTACTATCTACCTACTTTAAAATATACCTACGAAGTATCAAGTCAGGATAGATTTGGTTATAATTTTATTCAACGTTATTATCTACCTATATTAAAGTATACCTATGAAGTATCCAGTCAGGATAGATTTGGTTATAATTTTATACAACATTACTATCTACCTATATTAAAATATACCTATGAAGTATCCAGTCAGGATAGATTTGGTTGTAACTTTCTGCATCAGCAATAAGTCTAAATATTTACCAAAATTACAACCAAATCTATCCTGACTGAATAGTTCGCAGATATACTTTAACACAGGTAGATAGTATGTTAAATAAAATTATTACCAAATCTATCCTGACTGGATACTAGGTATATTCATAGGTATATTTTAATATAGGTATTTAGTAATGTAAAAAATTACAAATCTAGACGCTGCAGCTACTGCGCGGCCGGTTCACGCCATAGGCCTACATGCAACTCAACATTTCAAATGCAAAATAAGTAACTTTCCATACTTTCCGCGGAAAAAAGTTGATATTCGTGTTCTACACATTAAAACGAGTAATAAATTAACAAAAAAAATGTTTAGCACCAACGTCATTACGTCTATATTTTTACCGTCTTAAGTTATGAAGTAAAAGTTTTCAAACAACACTCGTCACCAGGCAAATGACCTAAAATTTAACTCGTAATGTTTTTAAATCTCAATTCCTAGAAATGAATTAATTCTTAAGCAACTACTATATAGTAAATTTTAACATTTAATTAATATTCTATTTAGGCTGTAAAATAATTATTACAGGTTTCAAAGATTCTTACCCTTTTAAACACTAGGTTAGGCAGGTATATTTCATTTAAATACTGTTTAGTGATTAAATTAAAAATCAAAATAAAAACAATTTAACTTATAGTGGCGCTAGATATGTTAAAATGTTACTATATTTCTTTTAATAATAGTATATTTGTGGTTACAAACACACCAAATAATACACTCTTAGTCTTTGTCTTTACAGAGTAATCAGTATGAAAACAAAACACAATCACAGGAAGTTTTGCACAGAGCAGACAATTACTCTGACTATAAGTTAAAAAAAACATTGACTAACTTCAGCTACACCCCTAAATTATAATTATGATATTTTATGGTACTCTAATATTCCATTATATTTTTGTTTAGATGTCAATTTGATCAAATATATGATTCTGGTAATTATATAAATATACACTTACTCACTTATTCCTTTGCAGTCATATTATATATATATATATATATATATATATATATATATATATATATACATATTTAAATGGTAATTGTGTATAAATACATTTATACGAACCTTTTAAAGGCAATACTTACGTTTTATTGTACAATAGTATAAGTGACAAATCGAAACATCCTAATTTCTATAAATAAATACATATGAATAATGGAGACACAAAATTTGTATTATTTATTAATATTTATTGTGCAAATAATTTGTTATAGTAATCTAGTGTTAGTTATATTGAACAGAAAGAATAAAATTTTATTTGTTCAAAATAGGCTAAAAATTTGGGTAATTTTTAATTTTCACTGTAGATTCCATATGCCGGAAGTAGTTCATAGCCTTCTTCAAAATCACTTTTACGTGCCGTGGCATTCATCCTTTTCATAGGGAGTCTGCCATCGTTGGCATCTCTTATTTCGTTTAGGAACTGTTAATCGCAAATTATCCAAAATGGTATGTGTAAACCTTTGTTATTATAGATAAATTATTAAACATGGTATTTTATATTTTAAAATTATATATTTGATGTATATGTTTCAAGTTGTTATTAGTTTTTATTGATTGACAAAAATTACTGGGTAACAGTTGAAAATTGCACCATATGAAGAAATTAGATACAAACGTTTTTGGGCATTCAATCTTTTTTGTAATATCTAATAATTGTTGTAATACTTATATAATTAATAACTATCTTTTACTTTAAACTAGCAGTAGTCGTTTTATTTCTTTTAACTTGTACAAGTGTAATCTTATTATTCTAACATAGCCTATTAGCAGAAACCCAATTGTAATCCTAGTACTTTGACACACGTGGGCAAGAGTCTTAATATAATATTGACTCAAAATTAGCAAAATACCTCTTTAAAATTCTTAATTATTGTTGGAATATAGTAGTCAATGTGGTAGTACTAAATTACCTAGTATTAAAAAGCCAAATCGTATTGTATTTTAGTCATTGTCACCTGACGTTTGGCAAGAATATTTATTCCAGTAAAAACGTTAGCTGAATTTATGTTTACCTTTTCCTATTAGAGTTTAAACAGATAATTGCCTTCATTAAACATATAAAATTTTGTAAATCTATAGACATAACCCATTTTTTGCTTAAGCTTGAAGTATAAATATTTTGCATTAAAAGTGTTTAATATTAAACAAACATTATTAAGACTCAAATCATGAAAATTAGAAATATGTGATATAAGAGAAAAGTGTCCTAATATTTTTTGAATCGGTTAAAAAAAAAAAAAATACTCTAGGTAACAGATTGTTGAAACCATGAAATGACTTTGGTTTTACTCAATCTTGAAACATGTGTAACAGGCTTTGCACCAAGAACTTAGTTTTGTTTTGATATTTGTAAATGTTTACTTTAGATGACACCTACGATATTTTGGCTAATTGTTAAAAATTTCAAAAAAGGAAGATATTCACGAGTAATTTTTTCATTTTCTTTGAGGAAATTTACTTTTTTTAAAATTAAAAGTAGGGTAAAAATTTCTCAGCGGAGGCATAAGTTGTGAATGGGCGCAGAGTGATAGAAACGTTTCGTGAGGTTACGACTGTAGTGCGTGTTTTAGCAATCTAAACTTTATGTAACAAAACCAAGTCTTTAAGCTGTATTGATAACTATTATTTTTGTTACTGCCAAAGAAGGTGAATTTTATATATCTATTGAAATATACCTATTAAGTATCCAGTCATGATAGATTTGGTTCTAATTTTATAAATGTTACCATTTAGGTTAATGTATAAAATTAAAAAACAAATTTAACCTGACTGGACCTTTTAGGTATATTTTAATACAGTAATATATAAATTTAAAACCAAATCTATCCTAACTGGAGACCTTATAAGTATATTTAAATATGTATAAAAATTAAGCCGAAACGTTGTTTCTTGAATATCTACACACATATGGTTGAGTGACGTACCACAGCCGATACGTACAACCTTATGCGCAGCACTGACGTCACGAACATTTGTACCACTCCACGCCCATTCACAACTTATGCCTCTGCTGAGAAATTTTTACCCTACTTTTAATTAAAAAAAAGTAACTTTCCTCAAAGGAAATTAACAAAATTACTCGTGAAAATTGTCCTTTTTTGTAGTTTTGAAATATTATCCAAAATATTGTAGGTGTCCGCTAAAGTAAACATTTACTGTAATATTTATTATGGCATAACTTTTTAGATATTCAATTATGAGGACTATATTGAATTTTTTTTTGTTCCTGTGTATGCTTCTTGAAAAATACTTTCTATAAAATAAATTGATTTAAATGTAACTATAGCTTTAAAAATTTCTAGAATGAGGTTTCCTAATGTATAGTAAGCAATAAGTAATGTCAATTTGCACAATAACTAATATTCTGTAATGATATCGGCAGAAATTAAATTATTGCAGATAATTAAATATTTCAATTGAATGAAATCTATTGAAATTAAAGTTGATTGAAGTCTTATATATATTGTAAAACTCGTTCTATACTCGTACTCTGTTGATTGATTGTCAAATCAGTATACAAATATTGAATGTAGTAAAACATATCTGTGCAAAAACCATAAAAATTGATCCAAAACATGGTTTATCAAATATCTACAAATATAAGGTATGAATAGAGAAAGCATCATGTCACTACTGTATCAGCGTGATGATATTATTGTATTACTCCCCTCTGCACTGAATTTTTTTTATCCGCTTTTAATTTGATTTCAAATAACTAAAATTAAAAAAAAAAAAATTGTTCATATTGTCCTAAGACGCGTTTTTGAACAATTTTCTATTTCGATCTTGGGTGGTTCCCAAAACACCCCAGATCCTAAACCTAATTTTGTTTCTTGTTAATAAATTTTTCTGTAATGAGAACTTTCTACATCGCCAATTATAGCTCTTTTACGTTATCTGATGACTGAATAGTTGTTAAATGTCTTATTATTTTTCAAACCAAACTATTCTAAACAAATATTCTGTAGCTATATTGTAATATAAAACTTCTGGTTTGTTCTATAAGTGGGTTGCTTTGATTGAGTTTGGTATGTGTTGAATAATCCCTTTTATGTATCTATAGTTTCAATTATAATGTACTTGTAAATATTTAAAAAAATATTACTAATTAAATATTTGAAAAAAAATCTTTTTTATTAATTTTTTTACAGTGTTAATCAGTGTTTATACAGTAGTCTTGATAACTCGAATAGAAAACTCAGATTATACGGAAATAACGTTTATGCGCATTAGGGAAAAAAAACAGTAGTCTTAATGAACCATAATGATATAATTTAGAATCCACAAAATAAGTTTATGGAATTTTATTGATTACAGAACTTATATAAATTTAATGTTGGCTTGGAATACATTGTTCATCACGGTTGCTACATTCATTGAAAAAAGTTATAAAAGTGTCTTCTGCATTTGGTTATCACAAATTTTGTTCTACTTTGTCGTGTAGACATCTTAGCAGAAGCACATCAGTTGTTTCTGTTATTCAGTATAGCTCATTGCCGTTTCCAAGGTGGCCGTTCCTTAATTGTGACTAATTTTCCATTCTTGTTCTCTCTCGGTCGAACCTCATCTTAGTCTGTATCATCAACATTTTGACAACCTGAAAGTTTCTTGATAAAAAATGTCAAATCTGTTTTTTTCTTGTAGATCAATGAGAGTAGTCAGTTACATTATGACTTTACTTTTTTCAACGACTTACTTGATGTTTTTTTTCTTTTATTACGTTTCATGATTCGGCTAATCAGTACACAACTTAACTGTAATTTTGTTTAGAAAGCCTACAATTATTTCTTTCCTTTCAGTTGCTTCCTAGAGAGATTGTGAAAGGTACCGTCTGTATTTTTTTCATATACTCTATAACACCCTGACCCATTAGCTGGATTAGGCTAATAACATTTGCAGGTAGAAATAAAGCACAGACATCATCAGACCGCAGTTGATCTTCATTGTGATGCGACAATTCATTATCTAACAGTAAATAATATGATTTTTTTAAAAATAGATAAAGTGGTCTGAAATAAGGCTCAAATTTAAAGGAGAGTTTGGGAAATCGGGTCTCGGGCTTTCAAGATATATATATATATATATATATTCTTGATATTTAACATTATCCATTGTTTTTCCGTTGCACTGACTTTATGAAGTTAATATATTACTATGTGAGTAATTTTATCCACCATTAAGTGCAATAATTTTACCTTGAGTGATGAGGCACCTTTCAGTCGTTGACCATTCTCAGTCGTTGACCATTCTGAATGGTCAACGACTGAAAGGTGCCTCATCACTCAAGGTAAAATTATTGCACTTAATGGTGGATAAAATTACTCACATAGTAATATATTAACTTCATATATATATATATATATATATATATATATATATATATATATATTATTTTTTTTCCTAAAGAAAAAACCAATTTTAATGCCTGTAAAACATTGTATTAAAGTATATATATTATGTTAATGTCTCAATAACAAATTAAAAACACCAATCTTTACATATGATATCAATAATTATTCACATCTGTCCAGCAATATGGTATTGTGCTAGTTTCACTTTATACTTCATATTAAATCCAAATACTTCATTTTATATTCAAAATGTATAAGCTTCAGGTCTTTTATAACCAGATTATGTGTACTTATATTTTATTACACGTATGTAGAAATGTACATAACAAACTTTTTGGTATAGGATTATGATTCTTTAATATGGTTATATTTCCAACACCATAATTTGTCCCTTTTTAAGTAGTATTTGTGTTTTGTGACTTTTTAAATCATTTTTCCATTGAGACAGTGTTTTTGAATAAAATATATTGAAAGGAGCTTCTACTGCATAAGTATTTATGAATTATAATTTTCTTTTATAAAATGATACACACTGGTGTAAAGAGATGTAACAAACATTATTACATGATGCACATGTACAATATTGTTGTATTAATTTAAATTAGCAACTATTATTAGTTCAATTGAAATATAAATAGACAAAGAGCATGGCCAAATAGCAATAATTGATGCCAGATTAAAATTTTACTTGAGTTTTATAATAAGAGTAAACAATGTAAAAGAATTTCAGAAGATTTATTACTACAAATATTATCTAGTGTATATTCATGAGTTGATTGTTTCCTATTAATATAGAATTTTATAATTAGGTGTTTGATGTACTTCTTTATTAACTTTTTATCTATGGTTTTGCTGAAGTTATTGTTAATGGCAGATATCCGAGGTGTGATAAAAAAATACAGTGAATAATTTCTTATTTTAAAAAATAATAAACTTACATTGAATTTCATTTAATCCCCTTCAAAGTACTGTCCCTTGGTTGGGAATGCATTTATTCCAACATTGAATCCATGAATAGAAACATTTCTGGAAGGCTTCTTTTGGAAGGGCATTTAGCTGTTGTGGCCCTCTCAGTGTCAGGAATGGTGTCAAAACGTTTTCCTTTAAGCATAGTTTTAATTTTGGGAAAAGCCAGGAGTCGCATTGTTCTAAATCGGGTGAGTGGCAGTGTCATGAGTTGCATTGGTCATGATAAAGAAGGAAACTGTTTGCCCATTTTTCTGGAAGACAGTCCTTCAACTCTGTGCAGACTGACACACGAGTTTCCTTCATCATTCAAAATTCTAAGAACTAATTTTGCACTCACTTTTCTCATTTGCAAATTATTGGTTAAAATGCTTTGAACGGAACTGTACAAGATGTTTAGATCTTTCAATAGCTTTCGAATAGTCATTCGTCTGTTTGAATGAACAATTGTTTCTACTTTTGGCACATTATCGTCTATTTGACGTTAATGGACATTCCGTACGCTGATTGTCTTCAGCCTACCCATTTCCACTTTTAAATTTTTGCCATACCACTTGTACACAGTCTTCAGAGTTACCACATTATCGCCTTACAAAGATTTTAACATTTTGTGAGCTTTTTTGCCATTATTTTGCAAATTTAAAAACTCAATATTAATATGTTAAGTATCCATGATGTTCGACTAACAAACTTAAGCGTGTTGAAACACTCGCTACCTGTCTCAACAGATCATGCTACTAGGCAAATTACATCAGCTATGGATGTAGTGACAGCTGTTGCTGCTATAAAAATTCATTCACCATATTTTTTTCATCATCCCTCATATAGAGTCTCTCTTCCAGCACATCAGAACCATACTGTAGCAAACTTCAATCTAAGATTATTGTTTTCTATGACAGTATTGGTAGTGCTTATGGAAGTATATTAAAATCAAAGAAGTGAAACGCTGTCACAAGACCTCTATCTTTATGTCTAGGTGTGATAAGCTGTAACTTTTGTGAAACAGTCTTTTGAAATACCGTTGTTTAATTATGTTGAATTTATCCCTTATTGAAATAAGTAGACATTTATTCTTTATTACCCTTAAATTAATAAACATTAATAACTTTTTATAACAGTATATACTGATGTTTTATTATTGCTTGTTTTAGGTCAATTTTACTGTTGATGAGATTCGTGTAATGATGGACAAAAAGCGGAATATCCGTAACATGTCCGTCATTGCACACGTAGATCATGGTAAGTCAACGCTGACCGACTCCCTTGTATCTAAGGCAGGAATTATTGCTAGTGCCAAAGCTGGAGAAACCCGTTTTACTGACACTCGAAAGGATGAACAAGAAAGGTGTATTACAATTAAGTCTACGTAAGTATTTATTTATTATAATATTTTTATTATTTTTTTGTTTAATGTGCTCATCTTTATTTCCTGTTGAATTTTTCTGTCTAATTGAGTATAGTTTTCCACCCTTCCTGAAGTTATAATATTTTCCTCTGTTGATGTGTTTCGTAGGGACTCCATTTTCAAATCGAGAAGTACGATATATGTTTTGAAAATAGTCACTCCGAAACACTCCAACAGAGGAAAATATTGTAACGTTAAGGAAGGCAGAAAACTGTACTCAGAAGTCCTTTTTATTTTGGTATTTATTTCCTGTTCCCTCGTGTTTGATTTTAGCACATTAAAAAAAATTTACCGGGTGATGCAGAAAGTCATTAGGGATACGAACAAAATCATAAAAACTCTTAACACCCCAAAAATTAAAAATTTTAGAAAATAGCAATTCCTCCCCTCACCAGCACGTAAAAGTTGCTAATTTAATGTGTTGCCTTTATTTTGTTGGTTTGATAACTCACAAAGTGCTTCGAAATGCAATTAAATTTGCCGTTGACTCGCAAAAATTACGAATTTCAAAAAATATCACCTCTAAAAATGCACTATTAGAACCACCTGGCATACAAACCTTATAGAATTATAAAACTTTCACACTTATCATATTTTTTTGTGACAATAATTTAGAAAATGTTATCCCTGTGAGGATGGTTACTTTGTAACTGAAATGTACATAAGGGTAAAATAAAAAAAAATTTGTGGTGAAGATGTTTTTGTGTATTTATTATTAAATTCAACCACAGTATATTCTTAATAAATAGTACCAAAACATTGAATTTGTAACGTTTTAGGTCTGCAATGGAGAGGAGGAGAAACTGCTATTTTCCAAAGGGCGAACTGATATTTTTAATTTTTGGGATGTGATCAAAAGTTGTAATTGTTTTCTTGTTCCGGAGAATTTCTGCATCACCTGGTATAAATGTTTTTACTAAAATCGAACGCGTGGGAACGGAAAATAAATACCATTATTTTAGTATTGATATTTTATAGCAATAGTAATTCTTATAATTTACAACAAATTACAGCAGCTTCTCTGTAATCTAAAGATATAGAGTCAAAACACTGCCAGTTACTACTGTGAGCTTAACACAGTAAGTTATGAGTATGACTTTAAATGGTGTATAATATTTAATGATAATTTTTATACTCATGGTTAGAGTTATGGTGATTTTGTTATGTTGGTCTTTTTTTTTCAATATGTTTTTAAATTTTAAACGTCAAGTATTTTTTGTGATATAAATTATTGTTTATATTGAGACCTATATACAAATTAAAATCTAAAAAGACGTTTGAAAATATATTAAAGATATAATACTAACAAAAAAATGTTTAAATAATGAACGGATTAGGTTTGTTGACTGTTAATAAGTTTCTAATAGTTATGATATTAGTACAGTAATACATCGACTTACGGGATTCCCGAGTTACGCGGTTTTAAATCATGCCGTCTGAGTTACCCAGAAACTGGCTTGTTCTGGAGTAAAATGCCTAAAAGAACTTTTATAGCACATAAAAGGAAAATATTTTCAGGTTTTAAGGCTGCCAACCAATTGACAGTTATGGTGCAAATACAGCTGTTGGCTGTATGTTGCAACCTCTCATAGTTTATCCAAAAGCATTAAAAAATATTTCTAAAGCTATCTTGCTCGTGATTTTAAAAGTCAAATCGGAAGGCTTGGGTGATAGCTTCTCTTTTTGATGACTATTTGGTCATTATTTCATACCTCAAGTCAAACGTTACTATCAGTCTAAACAAATTCCTTTTAAAGTAATTCCTATTAATTTCATTGCACTTGGTCATCCTCCTACTGCTTTAACTAATTTCGACACACGCATGAAATTGTTATTTTATCACCAAACACAACTAGTTTGCTTCAACCGATGGATCAGGGAGTCATCAAAATATTTAGAGCTTATTACACGAGAAGATCATTTGCGCATGTGTATGAAGCTATGAGACAGATCAACGAGCTCTCTGTTGAAGATTTTTGAAACCATTCAATGTTTTAGATGCTTTGAGAATCATCGGGCAATGTTCAAATGAAATTTTACAAAAAACTTTTAATGTCGTTTGGAAAAAGATGTGTATTTTTTTGCCACTGAAACTCAATTGGAATTAGTGTCAGAGTCAGATGATGGAATTGCTGATGTGATTACCAACTGTAAAATTTTCTCCATTTAAACAATGTCAAAGGAGTTTTAGTATTATTAAAAAACACACTAATTTAAATGTTCCACTCACATTAAAACAAAGTAAAAAAACTAACAACCTTAGAAAAATATGAAATATACAAACACTACGCAACAGATAAAGAAAACATATTAAATGATCACACACACTTTAAAACCAACGGCCTTTTCTATTATATGACACAACCAAAACAACCCACCCAATTCCAGTTATAAATCCATTCCCGTTAGAGCTCTACACCTAACCGATGCTGCCAGTAGAGGGTAAGCTTCAAAAAAGGAACGATTGTTTTGAAAAGCTTCAGCAAGTAAGCAGTTGCGTATTCACTTAGATAAGTATTTTTAAAATTAGTTTTAGTATTGTTTAAATGAAGAAAATTGTACTCTATATTAATTTCTCCTTTATTCCTTGTCCAGTGTTAATAACCAAGAAAGTGTGGAAATATACATAATGTTTATGCCCTTGTTATCTCATTAGCTAGAATTATTAAAATAAAAACTTGTTTGCAATTTTCAGTAGATAACTATAACATTGATCAGTTTACCTAGCCATAGGACAAGTGTTGTTAGAAAGGTCAGAATTTCAAGAAAACCAATGTTTGCAGAACAGCATTTGGTTCTCACCCCTGTGCACCATCAATTGCCACTTGACGCCCAGAGCAGAACTTACAATGCACCAGTTATGTCATTTGATTTTAAATCCTTAAGGTTGTATAAGCAAAGTTGTCTCAACTTTATTTCATATCCTTTACATTTAACCCTCACTTACCTAATATGTTCAAGTAAGGACTTCAATTCTTGTAATAAAACTGACTAAAAAAAGACATTGACATGTCTTTAAAATACATCCACTTGGCTTGTTTTTGAATCATTGATTATCTTTCAAAATTAAAATCTCCTGAAAGTGCACGATAATATGAAGGATGCTTTTTTTGTTATTACGTGAAAATTATTCATAAAATTATTTTTTTCCAGAGCTACTTCTATAATTTTTCCATTTTTGTTATGTGAAAATTATTCATAAGATTATTTTTTCAGAGCTATTTCTATGTTTTTTGAACTTGGGGAGAAGGATATGGTTTTTATAACTAACCCAGATCAGTGTAACAAGGGTGAACGAGGCTTCCTTATCAACTTAATAGATTCTCCTGGACATGTAGATTTTTCAAGTGAAGTAACTGCTGCATTGAGAGTCACAGACGGTGCGCTGGTCGTTGTCGACTGTGTTTCTGGTAAGTTTCTTTTGATTACAGTTATAATTCATTCTATTTTGTTAACTTTTGAGGAAGTATTATATCTTAGATGCCAAATTTACAAAATTATAACTGTAAAATTATAATTTTATTGAAATCATCTGATCATATATAAAAACCAAACTAATTTAAGAATTAAAATTGTCTTGCTAATTTTAGAACCTGTCTGACACCATAAAAACTGTAGAATCAATTAAAAAGACGGTAATTATTCCGACGTGCGACTACCGCTATTTTCGTGAATTTTGTTTACTCTTCTTATGTATTTTTACGTCCTAGACACGAATCCAACATTATTTTTTGTCGTCGACGCTGTTTTTTAAAAATATACTAAAAACCATAACCTTAACTAACCTTTATTGACGTACGACTAACGCTATTTTCGTTACTTTTCTTATGTATTTTCACGTTTTTACATATGTACGTTCCCTACATTTTTATGTATTTTTGTGAAAGTTACTTTATTTCACATTTTAAATGTTAGATTGTAATGACATGTAGGCCTATAGCGTGAACCGAGCGCGCAGTTGCTACAGCGCACTGCACTACGTCTAGATCTATAATTTTATACATTACTATATACCTACAAAGTATCCAGTCAGGTTAGATTTGGTAATAATTTTATTCAGAATTACTATCTATTTTTATTAAATTATAACCAAATCTATCTTGACTTGATAATTCATAGGTATATTTTAATGTAGGTATATAGTAATGTTGTATAAAACTATAACCAAATCCATCCTGACTGATTACTTTGTATATATATTTCAATATAGGTATATAGTAAAATTGAATATAATTATAACCAAATCTATCCTGACTGGATACTTCGTAGGTAGTCATTCATAGGTAATTCACGAAAATAGCGGTAGTAGCACGTCTGAACTTACGTCAATAAAGGTTATGTTTTTTAAGTATATTTTAAAAAACGGCGTCAGCGACAATTATTAATGTTGGATTCGTGTTTAGGATGTAAAAATACATAAGAAAAGTAAAAAAATTCACGAAAATAGCGGTAGTCGCACGTCGGAATAATTACCACAAAGACTATTAACTGTAAAGAACTTTGCTGCTAAGTGTTTGTTCTATAAGTACAGCAAACATTTCTTTGTTTATAGTAGAAAGACAGAACTATTATATCCTTAAGCATATCTTGATCATTTTGTTGAAAATGTGTATAAACATAAACATGTAATTCTATATTACATAAAAACTAATGATAAAAAAAGTAATTACTAATTTATTAACCAGACTAATACAGTAGAGTCTCATAATTCGAGGTAGATAGGTCCGAGACTCCCTCAGATTAGCAAAAACTTGCATTATACTGAATTACGTTCCTGTGGATTAGAAAAAATTGGAGTTTTAATGAACCCTAATAATATAGGTAATTGAAAATGCGCTAAATAAGTTTATAGAACTTTATATGAACATTTCTTGGAAGCAAGGCTCATTTCCTCAGCATACCGTATGGCTATAAACATTTGTTAGAAGCCCGATTTATTCCCTTTGCATAACATATTGAAATAAATATTTCTATGAAGTCTGACTCATTTCCTTTGCTTACCATATTCATATGACCATTTCTTGGAAGCTCAACCCATTTCCTTTGCATACCGTATTAATATAAACATTTCTTGGAAGACCCACTTATCATTTTCTTTAAAAATAGGCCCATATAGAAATAGGCTCAAATTTAACATAAGCTCAAATTATCGGAACTTTCAATAAACGTATTAGGTTAATATATACAGTTCAAACAATTTCAGTTCTGCTATCTTTCAGAAAGTAGTATAACAGCGATTCGACCACAATGACAATCAAAAGCACGTCACCACACCCATTTTGACTTATAACTCATTGTTTTAACTGGAAAACAGAAGAATATCGAATTGTTGTTAGCCAACTGTTCAAAGCATCTTGGGTTCATACTAAGATTGGGACTATTTCCATGTCTTCAGGATAACCTATATGGTTAACATGATAGATAATCAATATTTAAACCACAGCATTTGTCCTGTCTAAAAACTAATTTACTTTATGGTAATTGATGGTTTTTATATATTTTTTAATTCCTTCTATTAGCTCATACTCTCCTGATATATATCTTGTTCAAATTTTTAATCGTTGGGTAAAATACGTTTTTATTCATCCAATCAAGTTGAAATACATATGTTTTAACCTATAGTGGATGACAGTTGATGTTACAACAGTTTTTCCCCAAATATTTATTCAATAATTAAATTTAAAAAATTTGGGGGTCTAGCTGGTATCAAACTGACAATCTTCATGTTCGAGGTCTAGCCTTAGACATAGACCTTCTACATAGCTAGAAATGTATTTCTCAAAGATGTATAAGAATTTTTCTTTTGCACCCATTTGAAACCTCCATTGCATAACCTTTTATAGTTACCACACAATAACACAATTAATGCTCTGGGATTAAAAATGCATGGAAAGAATAAAACAAACTGGATTAACAGTATCTAACCTTGCTTCACAAACCGACAATGCGAAAGGAAACTAAAAAAAAACTACAGCCCAATGTAACAAAAAAAATTCTATAAATAGTTACAAAGAAAAAATAGTACTCCATTCATAGAAAAAAAATTTGATGGAAATTCTATTTCCATTTTGCCACTTCATATTGTTGTTCTGACATATGGATATATGTATTTATAATAATTGTAATTATAAAATAGAAAAAACTCAAATGAAATTTTTCTTTGTTGTTTTAAGTAGGAATTTACTTTAAAAAAAAATTATATTACTTGTTTATTTTTAGGTGTATGCGTCCAGACTGAAACTGTACTCCGTCAAGCTATTGCTGAACGTATTAAGCCTGTACTTTTTATGAACAAGATGGACAGAGCTTTGTTAGAACTTCAGTTAGAATCTGAAGATCTATATCAGACTTTCCAGCGCATTGTTGAAAATGTAAACGTTATTATTGCTACCTACAGTGATGACAGTGGTCCCATGGGAGAAGTTCGAGTAGGTATTGAATTGGAGAAAGATAGTATAGAATTTGTACCAAAATAGTATTTTCTAAATATAACTTGGAACAACTGTAATGTAATTTTTTTAATTTAAAGTAAATAAAACCTTTTAAACCCCAAATAAGAGCCTTTTTAAAGTTCTGTTGAACATTTTAGTTGTAAAGCATTTGTCTTCAGATGAAATTTCTGAAAGATGTGACATAATTTGAAATTGTTTAGTCTTGTTACAAGAAGTATTTGTGATTTAAGAGGTTTTCTTTATTTATAATAGCGTTTTCTATTAGCCATAGAATAACAGTGAAAAAGTTGTTTCACTTTTAATAATTTCTGTTTTCAGATGTGTAAAGTAGCTAAGCATTTACTTATAATCTGTGTAGGTATAATAGGTTTCTTTTTGACTTAATGAATTAATGTAATGTTTTTGTGGATCTTGCAACAATTTTTTAATTGTGTATGGATTATAAGCTATTAATATCACTACCTCTGGACAAGCTTAACTTTAATCTAATGTTAACATCCAATCAGATATACCGATATGTATTCTCGGATACATTTGATGGTCTATTCCAGGGGTTGGCAACCTTTTTGTATTTGAGGGCATATTCATGTTTAATCTAGCATTACTCTAAAGGCTACAAATATAAAATAACCCTGAATTTTCATTGCCTAATTTTAGATTAGTAATGGAACTGATTGTAATATAGTACAAAAGGTGACTCTAACAACTATTAATGGATTTTAAAAGTGATTTTAATAAAATAGGCTACTTACCTCCTGATTATAAATCTGACAATTTTCTAACTTAACTCTGACAAATTACTTTCTTAATGTTTTGAAGTGCTGAAATTATGAAATAAAACTCATTCATTTAAAAATTAAATAAATTTTATTAAAATGAAGCACGAAAGTAATAGCATAATTGTTATTTTAAATAGGGGTTACCTTGCCTGCATGTACATCGCAGATACTACTTTCCACTTATATCACTCCTGTAATTTATTATTAGGCTTTTATTGTTGTGGTTAGAGTAAAGGCTCTAGCTATTAAGCAACCTATTTGTATTCTAAGCCGTAAGCTATTCGGACCACTCAGAATTCAAAAACCCACAAGTGGTGAGGGTCACACAAAATCATGGGCCGTGGTTGCCTATCCCTGGTCTAATTGATGGTACTAAAAGCAAGTTTTTTTAACAACGTTTGTGTAGTTATACTATTTATTTGGAATTTGAATTTAGTCTTGCATATTCAGTTTCTAGGAAAAGTGTTTATTTTCAGGTTGATCCTAGCAAAGGGAGTGTTGGTTTTGGTTCTGGACTTCATGGTTGGGCTTTTACTTTAAAACAGTTTGCTGAGATGTACGCAGAAAAGTTCAAGATTGATGTTACAAAATTAATGAACAGGTATGTTTTATTCAAGTTGAAAATAAATTTATCTATGAACTTTTATCTTTTTGAGCTTTGACTTAACCTTTACAACTGTTGCAATTATACCATTGATAAGGACTTGAAAAATATATTGTATAATCGTGATTAAATGCAAACATATAGTTGAACACGATATAAAATACTTTATTTGCTCCTGAACGTATATTTTTTTTTTGTTTTTTTAAATATAGTAATCTTGCTTTATCGGTTTGCCATCGCTCGAGAGATATGTGTTACAGAATATGCCTCCTCCATATCTTGAATTCATGTTTATAATGTTTTGAAGGTCTTGGGAATTTTATTGCAAATTATAATTTTTATTCATTTTATAAAAGTGAATTTGTAATTGTTATTTATTGCAAAATATACCGTAAATTTATATTACAAATATAATTGGGTAAAAAAGAGAAATCAAGGTCATTTTTTAGACACATGTGCTGGTCACGACTCCCGGTGACTAGCATAGTGATAGTACACTGAGTCCTGCACCGCATATTGCGTATAATTAATTATATAAGTGTCTGTAAAATATAAATACTAATTTTATGTAAGGATTTTATTTTGACTTCCTATCCACCCTTATCTGAATACGTTTATTCATTGAATTAGTTTCTATCTTATACAAAGGTTTCTTAAACCTGTTCTACAGTATGATCGATTAACACATTCATTGCTATAGACAAACATGCAAATGACACTAGAACTTGAAGAGGTATTAATCAATAATTTGGCCAACTTACTCCAAATATTTATAGCACAAAAATACGTTTTCAGGTCACGTTGTTGAATTGGGAAATGACCTGTGTGAAGACTGCCACAGGTCGAGCTGCAATGTGCGATTTTTTAACGCCGGTCTGTTAAAAAAAGATTCCTGTCGAGAACCTGGAAAATCACTACTAAATAAAAAATTAAAGTATCCAATCTTACAGTTGAAGAAAAGTACAGTAAAAGCTCGATTAACCGTTATCTTTAGGATCATGGTCTTGACGGTTGAGCGAATAGACAGATATCAGAAACAGTGTATTACTTCTACAAAACTTAACCTCAATCAGTTAGATAGATATCGCTCTAACAGTAATGTAATAATTTTGGAGCGAACTAATTATTACATGATCAAAAGATCCACACAGAAGCTACAAATGTGGCACAATAATGTACAGTAATATAAACTTACAGGCAAAATAATTCATTTATTATTAGACGAAATTATTCATCGTTTATTATTAAACAAACAAAGCTAACACGTCACTGCATTTTATTACAATTTTATTATGCTATTACAGCAATGACGGTTTAAAGAGTGTGTTTAAACGAAGTTTTACTGTATTTACAATCTGAAAATAAACTAAAACTAATCACAGCTCACATGGTATGTTGAAAGGCACCTAGAAAAAAAAGAAACAATTGGTTTTTGTTGCTTAGGATTAGTACTGCAAACTTGTTTGAATGTATGTTGATAAATTAAATCCAAAAATATGTTTCTGTGCTACCACAGGATGTGTTTTTCATATACAAAATCAGGTCCACCTTTATTTCTGATTAACAATGTTTTACTGTATTTAAAAACAAAAAATATGCACCTTTCTGACTTATGATAGATGTTAGTTTTACGATATGAATACTGCTGTTTGTTGTGTCCATTCCTTACGGTGTATTGGACAGATGGAGGTTAGCGTGTCATCATTGGCATTCACCATGGCGATGTGATGGCTGGCGGAAGTGATCGTGTTTCGCGATAACTAAGACCAGTGTCAGTAGGGAGCGTCCAAACCAATTAGCTTCTTCATTATGTGTATGTTTGTTATGGTGTTTTAAACAACACAAAATGGGCACTACTAACAAAATGCATTCTGCTAACAAATTAATATTGGCTACAGATCATGCATTATTGTTATTGTATCTAAATTAAAAAGGCTTAGGAATTTTATTGTTTTAGACTAAGAAAATCAGGAATTTCAAAATTATAACTGAGTGGCCTCTCTGTAGTATAAAACATGTGAAACTGCTTAGAATAAAACAAAATAAAGGGATATTGGATCAGACGCAATATATTGTATAATGTACTTGGTTTGCAAGGTACTTGCAAAGTTATTGATAACATTCATTCACATTGTATTGTTTTTCAGATTGTGGGGAGAGAACTTTTTCAATGCTAGTACGAAGAAGTGGGCAAAACAAAAAGAAGATGATAACAAACGTTCATTTAATATGTATGTTCTTGATCCTATCTATAAGGTATGTAATTTGTGTGCAACCTATTTTAACAAAAACATTTTGTGAATGAAAATATTATTTTGTAATATCTTATGTTTAGAAAAAGTGTACCACGATACATTAAACGCTTGTTATTCTGGCACTTTTAATGAATGATCATTAGAAGAAGTAAGGTGTAAATAATAAATGTTAGCTATTAGTTAACATGGTTGACATGGGATCCATATTTGGCTCCAGCCATTTGTTTGTTTATGCATGTATACTTTTCTAACAACTAATCCATGCAGAAGTTAGATAATTTGACCTTTGGACAGTATCTAAGCTTCTTAAGAGTTTACATCTGTTCTCTGTCAATTACAAGGACTTGGGGCATTATATTTAAGCAAAAGTCTAGAAGTGCCTAAATTGTCATTAACATTTTTTTTACTTCTCCAGTTACTCCCATTTCCTGCAATTTATTTCAGAACAAGAAATTGTATACTAACAGAAGGTGAAAGAGTATAAAATCCAAGTTCGCTGGTGAACATTTAATATAAATTAGTATCATTTTACACAAATAAATGTACTTTACTTATCTAATATAGTTCTGACGGTGTAGCCAATCCATCTTGTGGCGTTTGTACTGAGGGCACATCTCTGACATTCTCCACCTAGAATCCCAGTAGAGACAATGCTTACCTCTTTCTTCTTCCACATCTTGCAAAGATGTGGGGCGTCCATCTTGTGACGTTTGTACAGAGGGCACATCTCTGACATTCTCCACCTAGCCCCCCCCCCCCAGTAGAGACAATGCTGACCTCTTTCTTCCGCATCTTACAAAGCTGTGCAATTCTGAATATGTGGGGCGTCCACCTTTTGACGGTTGCACAAAGGACAAATATCTGAGGCAGTTAATCCTATTTTATGTAGGAGGGCTTGCAAAGTCATGGCCCATAAACATTCTGAATCTGGCAACAGCTTCCACTCTAGGTAGGCTGTGTGGTATTAGCACTGTGTTGCCAAGCCCCTCCATATCTTTCCAGCACTCATTTATTTTTGCCTTTCCTTTGTTTTTTCATTGGTAGTAGATCAATTATTAATCAGGTTTCTTGATGTCAATAGAGATATAGGATTGTCAAGGTGTTTCCTTTCTTCGATAGCTGATCTGCCCATTCATTTCCCTCAATGCCAACATGGCTAGGGAGCCATTGCAGCATAATGTACTCTTCAATCATGCCTGCCAGCACCTTTCGTCCATTCATTATTTATACAGTCGGTGGAGGTATTACTAGTTTGTGCAATTATATCGGCTTGTGAAGGAACACAGCTCTTGCCAACTTTCCAGAGCAGCTCGTATTATAGCCACAATCTCACCATCAAAGTAATTAGCATTAATTCTTACAGGGCTGCAGCCCTCAAAGTGGTTGGTGTAAAAACCAGCACCAGAGGCATGTTTTACTGCTGACCCATCAGTCATATTTTTATTATTAAAATTTAATTGGTTTTGTTTTAAATTTTAATCACTGTTTTTATATTTCAGATTTTTGACTGTATCATGAATTACAAAAAAGAAGAAACTGAAGTTTTATTAAAAAAATTAGGGGTTGAATTAAAGCACGAAGACAAAGAGAAGGACGGAAAACAATTACTCAAGGTATAAAGTTTGCTCCACTATTATTAAATGGAGAGATTTTAATAGTTTTGTATTATTTATTATTCATGAACATTTTATAATACATAGATTTGAATAATTTGATATTTTTATATTTTTCATATTTTCTAATGTAACAATATATTATATAATAATATATATTATTTTTACTGAATATAATAACTGTTGAATAAATGATAAGCCGATTGATTATTGAGTCAAAAGTTTATTTAGTCCAAATAATTTTTAACCAATTTTTGGCAATTAATTCGCTGCCTTATCAAGCATGAAAATAATTTTACATTGCCCAAAGGGGATGGATAATACTGTTTAAAGTTAGGATAAACAGTCAGGGAACATTATTTAAATTTATTGTATTTGAGCTTGAAGTAGTTTTGTTTCAAAAATATGTTTATACATACAGATGTTGGTAATAAGTATTTCAATTTATTTTGCAGGTCGTGATGAGAACTTGGTTGCCAGCAGGCGAAGCCTTACTTCAGATGATAGCAATCCATTTGCCTTCCCCTGTCGTTGCACAAAAATACCGAATGGAGATGTTGTATGAAGGGCCTCATGACGACGAAGCAGCAATTGGTATCAAGGTTAGCAATTTTCGCATTTGAAATACTTTATTTAAACTCATATTTTTTAAAAAATCTGTTTTTTTTCCTGTTAATGCACTTTTTTTAAATATGTTTGCACGCTTTATACATAGTTAAAATATTGAAGTTCACTTAATTTTTCCAGATATTTAGTTAACCCACTGCTGATTAAATTGTGTTTGCGTTCCTAGTGATCCAATGGATACAGATGGTTGCTGTAATTGAATTGTGTTGTGCCATGCATATATTCACACTTACAACTAAATATTATATATTATAAAGGTGCAATTTTTTATTCATTATTATGAATATTTAGTATATTCTATTTTAATTACTTTTTATTTGTAATCATTATTAGTAAATGAAATAATAACAAAATGCTACTTTCGGTTTGAAGCTTAGTGGTTGATTGTAGGCTCCTGTTAACATAGACGCAACTAAGTGTTTACTTCATATTGGTATAAAAACAATATAACTAAAATAATTAGAAAATTAATTTAGAATTTACTATACAACTCTCACTATCCCATAACAACTGCTCCGATCATGGCGGTATTTTTGTAAGATGTGTGTCCAAAATATACAATTGAACAATAACGCAGTAAAGACGACTAAGAACAAAATTGCCAGCGGATAAGTTTGTTCTAAAGAACAAACTAGGGTGGCAATAACATTCCAACTATTTGTCCTGCTATTATGAAAAAGCAATAGGATTAATATAAATATCTTGATGGGAGGGAAACATTACCTTAGTGCTTTTTCTAAAGCATGGAAATCTTAACATATTAATAAGGGTTAAGTAGACTAAACATTTAACAAAACACAAGACGTTATTGATGCTTGAGGGGTGTTGATATACACACCGGCCAAATAATTGATGTCAATTGAGCGGAACTAATCAGCATTGGGTTAAGATTTCTTGTCATATTTCGAGTTGAACATACTAAGGGATTTATCCAAACATATTTAAAAAGTGAAATATCAAAGAAAATCATGTAATTTCTGTAAAAAATGTAAATCAATTGAAGTATTTTAAAATGATTCATTTCGCCTTACTAAATCAGTATTTTATTTTGTTTACAAATTTGTCATATTTTATGTATAATTTAAAATGTAAATAATTACTTATGTAAAATTTGTTTGTTCCAGACTTGTGACCCGAATGCACCACTTATGATGTACATTTCTAAAATGGTACCTACTTCTGACAAAGGGCGGTTTTATGCTTTTGGTCGTGTTTTTTCAGGAAAGGTGATTATTAATTTTTTAATTCTTTTAATAAACATTGTTCCAACTTTTGTTTGTTTTATTATTTATAGAGCACAGTTATGGCAAACAGTTGCCATTCGGTTGCAAATGATTTATTTTTATAGCTAAGGGCCTGAAATTGTTTAATTACATTTTCTACAATTACATTACATTTTTGCTTAAGGTCGCAACTGGCATGAAAGCTCGTATTATGGGACCTAATTTCACTCCTGGCAAGAAAGAAGATTTGTATGAAAAAGCTATCCAACGTACTATTCTTATGATGGGTCGTTATGTAGAAGCTATTGAAGATGTCCCCAGTGGTAAGTTTTTATACATAACTTTGATTATAGGAGTGATTATTTATTTTGATGCAATAATTGTTAACTTTAGCAGGAACTTATTAACACATGATGAATGTTCTTAGTTATGAACTTGTTGATTACCACAAGAACGGCCAACTGATGTTAATTGTAGAGCCCAAACTGCTCTTATTTGGGAAATTTTAGATTATGTTGATTGTTAATCTTTTTTTATAATTATCAAGTTTATCTATATATGTTAAGCAACTATATATACATTAGCCGATTTTAGTTCCTAAGATGAGGATGGAATTACTGATTTTAAAAAATATGTTCAATATTTAAATAATACAGTAGAACCTCTATAATTCGTCATAGTAACAAAAGTGACTTATGGGGAAGTAGATTTAATGCTAACGAAATGCATTGGGTGGTATGAGAGACAAGCAGAAGCAGACAATTTTAACAATTAAAGCGTAAATAAATTTAATATACCATATTTTTTCTTGTTAGTTTTATTTTTCTTACAAGGTACTGTAATACGTTTATTTTATTTGTTTTGATAATAGAGTTGACATGTATATTTGTAATTACGAACTGTACTTCAGGCTACTAGTGTTGACTTTTTCAATCGACAAATCTATTAACGTATATGGGCTATGTTTACTCACAGTAAACCCCTCAGTCCTGCACATGACTAATTAAAGGGGTTAAAATACATCTGGTTTTCCAGGGGTTATTTTAGGTGAACAATATTTCACATCCTAACTTTTCAGTAGAATGTAAAATAACTAACATTCTTTGTAGAGTAACTAAATATTTGCAAAACTCAGTAATAAGTCTTAATATTTTGAGATTAAACCTTGTCGGCATTCACAATACAAACACCTAACTGTTTTTAGTCTGGATCGGTAAATAATCCTTAAATCAATAACATTACTATTTGTATATTGTAAATATCTTTGTGGTATTTTGATGATAAAATGTGCCTGGTTTATGTATTTAGGCTTCAACCTAATCAAATTTTACAGAGTATACACATTTTATATACTACAATTCTAGTATTAACATATGATGAATGTTCTTTATCTGACCATATAGTGATTACCTCAAGAACGGCCAACTGATGTTGATACACTTGAATATCTTTTAAAACTCAAATTTTTGCAAAAATGAGACAATTATTTACATTTTTTTGAAACTTTTTCGAGCTTTGTTAATCTTTGATTTGTAATTTACTTTATTTCAATAGGTGTTTTTATTATTTCAAATAATATTTTAATTGTAGAATAAAATTAGTGTTAGTAAAATCAAAAAATATAGTTTCATACACATTTTCTACACTACAATTCTAGTATTAACATATGATGAATGTTCTTTATCTGATCATTTAGTGATGACTTCAAGAACGGCCAACTGATGTTGATACACTTGAATATTTTTTAAAACTCAAATTTTTTGCAAAAATGTGAAAATTATTTACATTTTTGTGTAACTTTTCATGTTTTACTAATCTTCGATTTGTAATTAACTTTATTTCAATAGGTGTTATTAATAATTTTTCAATTGTAAAATAAAAATAGTGTTTATAAAGTCAAAAGATATGAAATGAAGTCATTGCATATATCAAACAAAGAGAAAGATTTATAAAAACCAAAAATATTTTTATGATTGTTATAAAGTTACATTAATATCATCTTTTTACGTAGGTAACATTTGTGGTTTGGTTGGTGTGGATCAATTCTTGGTTAAAACTGGAACAATTACAACATTCAAGGACGCACACAACATGCGTGTCATGAAGTTCAGTGTATCACCTGTAGTGCGTGTTGCTGTAGAACCCAAGAATCCAGCTGATCTGCCTAAACTTGTGGAAGGGTTAAAACGACTTGCCAAATCAGATCCTATGGTTCAGTGTATTATTGAAGAATCTGGAGAACATATCATTGCAGGGGCTGGAGAACTTCATTTGGAAATTTGTCTTAAGGTAATGTGGTGGATATGTGGAACCTTTTTGTATTTATTTAACTTGGCCTTATGATGATTTCTTCACAGACCTGTGCTGAAAGCAATCTGAAGACAAATTCAGGAACTGAAGGCTGTTTTTTTTTTAATAAAAATCTTGTTTAACACTTTATTTTAATGTATAAAAGTAAGAACATGTCAGTAGACTTAAAAAGTAAATGTACATTATATGTATATATAGGGTGATTCATATAAACCTCATGATTTTTATTTTATATTTATTTTAAGAAGAAAAATACAAATAACGTGTGTCATTCTCTAGTACCCAGAAAAATAACCTATTGAAAAATGAAATTCGAAAACAAATTAAAATTTGGTGTGAACATAATATGTAATAAGTTTAAAGATATTCTTACAATAAATAATTACGAAATGCGTAAAGAAAATGTACACGTGATAACCGGTAATACATGACAAAACAGATGATTTGAACAACATAAACGAGCACAAACTTTCATTAGGATGCTTGGGGCCGTCGAAATAACCTCGTTCATCGCCACATATGTGTGACAGAATAGCCATTTTATTCTACATAAAATAAGCTTCCTTATGGTAGTACTAGTAACGAGGACTGATGAGTTTTAAATTAACTAACGGTTGGAAATTCCGAGCCAATATATCGGCCGGTGGTCTTTTCAATTGCGATTCAGAAAGTCAATATATCGGCTCATGGTCTTAAAAGTGTTAATATTTGTCTTTCTGCTTTCCTGAAATGTTTATACTTAGCAAGGTCATTTGCTATCATGAGGTCCAGAAAACAACAGTTTACTAATCCGTCTTTCTGCTTTCCTGAAATGTTTATACTTAGCAAGGTCATTTGCTATCATGAGGTCCAGAAAACAACAGTTTACTAATCCGTCTTTCTGCTTTCCTGAAATGTTTATACTTAGCAAGGTCATTTGCTATCATGAGGTCCAGAAAACAACAGTTTATTAATCCGTCTTTCTGCTTTCCTGAAATGTTTATACTTAGCAAGGTCATTTGCTATCATGAGGTCCAGAAAACAACAGTTTACTAATCCGTCTTTCTGCTTTCCTGAAATGTTTATACTTAGCAAGGTCATTTGCTATCATGAGGTCCAGAAAACAACAGTTTACTAATCCGTCTTTCTGCTTTCCTGAAATGTTTATACTTAGCAAGGTCATTTGCTATCATGAGGTCCAGAAAACAGTTTACTAATCCGTCTTTCTGCTTTCCTGAAATATTTATACTTAGCAAGGTCATTTGCTATCATGAGGTCCAGAAAACAACAGTTTACTAATCCGTCTTTCTGCTTTCCTGAAATGTTTATACTTAGCAAGGTCATTTGCTATCATGAGGTCCAGAAAACAACAGTTTACTAATCCGTCTCCTAAAATATTACAATGCTTTTAGTTATAAGAAGTAACGGTATTTATTTACCTTGCTGACGTGTACGATTTTAGCGAAAATAATTTTACGCAGAAAGTCATCAGGGATACAAAAAAAATTATGTAAACACTCTCTGTGAAAAAAATACAATTTTATCAAATTTATCAAAGTTGGGTAAAAATTTCAGTGCAGAGTAGTCAGAAGAACTATGTTTGCGTATCAACGCATACATGGATTTAAATAAACCTATAAAGTGTCCAGTTAGGATAGATTTGGTTGTAATTTTATACAATACTGTATACCGATATTAAAGTATACCTATAAAGTGTCCAGTCGGGATAGATTTGGTTGTAATTTTATACAACATTACCAATTAGACGTCTACTTCGGATGAGTAATACTTTTTGCCAGGTAATATCACGTGATCTCTATTCTAGCCTTACATGTGGGCAATGGGTTAAACGTATAAAATTATAGCCAAATCTATCCTGACTGGATACTTCATAGGTATATAAAATGAACCTTCCGTGGCAATGACAAACAATAATTACCAATTTATCTTCAGAACATGTTTTTGATTGGTTTTATAAGCATTGTAGAGGGTGGGCAATGTGCACTTTTACCAGCACTATTACCACCACATATGGGGGAATTACAATTTTCCAAAATTATTAATTTTTGGGGATTTAGCGAGTTGTAATAATTGTTTTCCTATCACTGATGACATTCTGCGTTGGCCAGTATAATGATTTTCGCTAAAATGGTACACGTAAGCACAGTAAATTAATACCGAAGTAATTAATATTGTGTTTTCTTTTAAAACTTAAAATGAATGTAACATTCATTTAATTTCAACTTCTAATGCTTAAACATATACAAATTTCAACAATTGCATATTTGAAATCTTAAAATATGTTGATTGCAGCTTTAGATGAATTATATATTCTGTCTAGAAGATTTTTCTATTAATGAATAAATTCTGAAAGGGTTGTAAATTTTATTTTAATTTAGTAGATTTTTAAAACATTTTATCCAGAAGAGGTAAATAGTCACGAATTGTTCTACCTAAGACAGTTTTTATAACATTATGTATACAACTTTGTTGCGATGTTAATTTATAACATCGAGACTGTGGTCTTAATAAGGTGATGCTAGTAATCAGATGGTATAGTAATTGTTAATGAAATTTTGAATTTCTCTAATGATGATTTCCACAGACCTGTTCTGAGTAACAGTTGTAGACAATTTAAGAATCTGAAGAGATATCCAGGGTTAATTTATACATCATAATACATATATATTTTTTTAAAAAGTAGAATACCTAAATAGGCTAGAACAGGTGCTAATTGTCGACTGGTTTGGCATACTATACCAAATTGCTCCCCAAAACCAAATGCACTATCAAAGACTAAGTAAACTATTGATCGTTGTGTCTAAGGGATAACATGTTTAATATTTTTTATAATTTGATTTTCAAAATAATTTTTCTATTTGGGAAAAATATTTTGTATAGAGTGGTGTTACTTAAGCCAAATGTAACAAATTGATAGTGTTTCTAAAATAAATAAAATTTCAAGGAGGAGCAAGCAAATCACAACTTGATACTAAATTAGTTATCCATTTTTATATACATATTTTTTACAAAATTTGTTACAGTAGTTTCATTTTATGAAGGCTTATAAAATATTTTTCTATAACTGCCTAGTACATTGGTACCATTTCATTTAGGCTCAGTATACGAAGTGTTAGTATCTTTCCACGTAATTAATTCCTCGGATCATTTATAGTTTATAATATATTATAGGCTCTAAAAATTTCTGGTATAGATCAAACATGTGCTCCTATATGTAGATGGTTGAAAGTTTTAGTACTTCATTTTTTTTATTTTGGTTCAGTTTATTTTCATTGATTTCTGTTGAAATTTTTCCTGGCAGTGGTTCTATATTTTTACACATACAAGCTTTGATATTTATATATAAAATCAAAATTAATCTCAATGTATTTTAAAAGAGAATTAATTATACATGTATCTTTTATGACATTGAATGTTTTGGTCATAAAAAATTGTTATTAGTTTTATGGACCTTTGTGAAACATACCTTTTAGGAATAACAGTGTATTTGTTCAATACTTATGTACTAATAATTATCATATTGATTATTAATTTTATATTGCTTTTAGGATTTGGAAGAAGATCATGCATGCATACCTATTAAGAAATCTGACCCTGTGGTATCTTATCGTGAAACTGTCTCACAAGAATCTGACCAGATGTGTTTGTCAAAATCTCCCAACAAACATAACCGACTCTTCATGAAAGCTTGCCCCATGCCAGATGGACTTGCTGAGGATATTGATAATGTAGGTTTATATTATTACATTATGCATAATTCTATAATCTAGGAGGAACACATGAAAAAATATCGGGATAGTGTTTAAAAACAAGATAACACTTCGATATTTTTAATTACTTGTGTACACTTGTAAAATTTCTAATTATTTATTACACTTTGATATTACTTGCTACCAGACTTTTTGTTAACAGGGTGTCTAGTGACAGGGAAAACCTGGAAAAGTCAGGGAATTTTAAGATTCTGGAAAATTCAGGGAAAAGTCAGGGAAAATTTTGAAAAATCGGGAAAATATTTATTTTGATAAGAAACAAAACTAGTGGCCAATGCTCTCGAATATTTGGTATTGTAAGCCAGCGGTTTAGGGGCAGGGCAGTCAGGAAATAACACTTTTTTATTTAGATGCCCATTATTTATTTGATAAGCCCAATGCTATGACTTCAGGACTTATGTCAATAAATATTAAACGTGTCGAGTTGGTACAGCTGGGAGGTTTTAGCCTGGACCGTGGCCTTGGGGTGCGCAGTGGTTCTGTTATCATATGGACAGATGGGGATAACAGATAACTCAGTCTGTTTCCGACCACACAGAACGCTGTGTAAACATTCGTAGCCAGCTATTTGTCTAGACTCGTGATAGTATGTGTTTTATTTGACGGTGATTATTTGTACACTGTTTATTTCAACATGGAAGGTTCCAGTTTTCATTGCCGTAGCGGGCAAGCGCGCCATGCAGATGTCGTCATTACCTCCCCTCCTTCCTTTACGATAAATATAAACTAAAAGATAAAGTGACTGAAGCAGAGATTATATGGTGCGTGAATTTAGTAATGCAACACTTCTTTACGCAATGCAGAAGGTAGTTTGCCTCTTTCTAAGGATGTTCCCTGATAGCACCATTGCACAGAACATGAGATTGCGGAAAGATAACATTTCCTATAGTGTTGTAATCGGTTTATCAAATTATATTAAAGACCTGTTACTGACATAATTAAATTCAAATTCTAACTATGTAATTGGCTTTGATGAAAGTTTAAACAAAATATCACAAAGAGCCCAAATGGATTTGAGTGTTAGGTATTGGGATGCAGAGACGGATGAAGTGAAAGCTCGATATTTTGGTTCTGTGTTCCTTACAGACACAAAAGCAAAAGAGTTACTCAATTCGTTCTTCAAAGTCTGGATTTATCCAAGATCCTTCAGATATCAATGTTAACTGGGCTTTCTATAGACATCTAAAAGAGGAAAAGTCAGGGAAACTCAGGGAATTTCTTCAAGCTATTTTACTAGACACCCTGGAAAAATCAGGGAAAACTCAGGGAATTTCTTCAAGCTATTTTACTAGACACCCTGGTTAACTTACACTTGGAGGAAATGTTTTCGTCTTACGACTTCTTCAGCCTCGTACGACGAAAACGTTTCCGCCAAATGTAAGTTAACTATTTAACAACCTTCAGTTAAAATATCTAGTCTCAAGTAATATCAAAGTGGAAGTAAAATTTTTGATATTTTCTAATTATGTTAGCCAAGTAGACCATACATCAGAGTTTACTTCTAGGTTTTTATATTCGAAGTATGTTAGCCCCAAAGATAAAATATATGGAATCCTATTTCAAAATGTAGGAAATATATTTTAACAAAAAATATAATTGTTTTGGGGTGCGTGTTGTGATACCCCATAAGTTGGACTTTTAGTAAGATGTTAAATTACAGATGCTTTAAATCTTCAGTAGTCAGTACCGTGGAAAGGTACTTGTTTTTTAAAATAATTTTTTTTTTAAGTTCCTAATTTAAAAAATGTGTACAATCTTTTAAGGTTGATATAAGTCTACACAAGTTTAAGCTCACACGTCTGTAAGTTTTAACCTGTTAGGGGTTAAATTATTAGTATTCTGCAATAGTTTATTATTTTTTAATTGATTATTTGTAATTGCTATTACAGTCTAATCCCAGTCATCTAAAATAATAAATGTATGACCATTTCAGATTACCGGAAGTACATATACTATGTATACCTAGGACATAAATACGGCCATATATATATATATATATATTCTTGATATTTTACGTTATCCATTGTTTTTCCGTTGCACTGACTTTATGAAGTTGATATATTACTATTGTAAGTAATTTTATCCACCATTTTAAGTGCAATGATTTTACCTAATAGGTAAAATCATTGCACTTAATGATGGATAAAATTACTTACAATAGTAATATATTAACTTCATATATTTAATCTTTAATCGATCTTTGTTTATTTTTCGCCCTGGTGCAGACTATTCATACTTGTGAACTAAAGTTTTCTTTGGTAAAGCTTTCCAAAGTAAAACACTTTCATCTGCACTGTAAACCTGATCAGAACATGAATATAATCCACTAATGTTTTCCAGATATTGTTGTCAGAAAGGTTCTAAAGCATCCGGATTATTAGAACTTTTTCTCCCGTGATAGAAAAACCTGTCTTTTTCTAATTTAATGTCTTTTTAGTCAATGATCAGCTATAAACTCTTCCTGGTTAAGGTAGAGTTCAGGAAAAAAATTTTCAAGATTTCAAAATCTTCTACTAATTTTGTGGCAGGTACTCCAACATCAAGTTGTTTTAGAATGTCGCTCTCATAAGACAATGAAGTATTTTGTATTTTCTTTTAAAAGAAGACACCACCAATATAAAATTGGCCATTAACGTTGAAACTTAACTGGTGTAGGCAGACAGATCAAAAGATCAATACATTCAGGTCATTGCAAAGTAAAAAAAAAAAAAACAATGCTTTTTTTATCCTCTTTTATAGCCATTTATTTCTTTCTCGCTTTTATATTTTCGAAAATTGTTTCGGACTATTGGGATTGGACTGTGTTAAATAAAAGAATAATTGTCAATTGTAATTGTTAGCATGTAAAATAATAAATATTTACAAAAATGAGTAAAATGCTATCTATAGATTTAAGCTTAGTTGGTTCCCCTAATATTCAAGCAACTCATTATTGACTTCATAATTGTCAAAAAAAACTTCATAACTAAATAATTTTTTTGAAAATTCACATTTTTAAATAACAAAATGTAAAAGATATAGTAGATATCTAAAGACTAGAGTAAGTGGTTGACCTAAATGGCCAGCTGGCAAGTTAGCTATAAATGTTAGAAAGGGAATAAAACGCCTAGTTTCTATGACTTGTCATTCCCTTAGCCATTAGAAATGTGTTGCCCCTGCTTATCTAAAGCATGGAGACAATAACACATTAACAAGGGTCAAGCCAACTAAACATTAAACAAACAAACAAAAAAGAAATAGTTCTTGAAACAGTGCTGAGAAGCTTGTTGAAAACATTTGGTTAATATGAGAAAAGTATGAATGGGGTACATTGGAATAAGAGACTATACAGGGTGTCTAGTGACAGGGAAAACCTGGAAAAGTCAGGGAATTTTAAGATTCTGGAAAATTCAGGGAAAAGTCAGGGAAAATTTTAAAAAATCGGGAAAATATTTTGATTAGAAACAAAACTAGCTCTCGAATATTTGGTATTGTAAGCCAGCGGTTTAGGGGCAGGGCAGTCAGGAAATAACACTTCTTTATTTAGATGCCCATTATTTATTTGATAAGCCCGTTGGTATGACTTCAGGACTTATGTCAATAAATATTAAACTTGTCGAGTTGGTACAGCTGGGAAGTTTTACCCTGGACCGTGGCCTTGGGGTGTGCAGTGGTTCTGTTATCATATGGACAGGTGGGGATAACAGAACTCAGTCTGTTTCTGACCACACAGAACGCTGTGTAAACATTCGTAGCCAGCTATTTGTCTAGACTCGTGATAGTATGTGTTTTATTTGACGGTGATTATTTTTACACTGTTTATTTCAACATAGAATGTTCCGGTTTTCATTACCTCCTCCTCCTTCCTTAGGATAAATATAAACTGAATGATGAAGTGACCGAAGCAGAGATTATATGGTGCGTGAATTTAGTAATGCAACACTTCTTTATGCAATGCAGAAGGTAGTGTGTGCCTCTTTCCAAGGATGTTCCCTGATAGCAATATTGCACAGAACATGAGATTGCTGAAAGATAAAATTTCCTATAGTGTTGTATTCGGTTTATCAAATTATTTTATAGATCTGTTACTGACATCATTAAATTCAAATTCTAAATATGTAATTTTCTTTGATGAAAGTTTAAACAAAATATCACAAAGAGCCCAAATGGATTTGAGTATTAGGTATTGGGATGCAGAGGCGGATGAAGTGAAAGCTCGATATTTTGGTTCTGTGTTCCTTACAGACACAAAAGCAAAAGAGGTACTCAATTCGTTCTTAAAAGGTGTTCAAAGTCTGGATTTATCCAAGATCCTTCAGATATCAATGGATGGACCCAATGTAAACTGGGCTTTCTATAGACATCTAAAAGAGGAAAAGTCAGGGAAAACTCAGGGAATTTCTTTAAGCTATTTTACTAGACACCCTGCTATACTTTCAGCATGTAATGCAGGATTTTTAGAAAAGGGTGTTTGCAGTAAAAAGCATGTTAAAGAACTATACTGAGTTAGGTATAATAATTCCAATAACAAAATTATTGAATGTCTTCTTTAATTAGGTGAAATTGTAGAGCTGAAATTAAGTGTTCTCGATGGAGTTCTAAACATACAGTTTTTATACTAATGTTGCCTTTTTAGGGAGAAGTAAATCCTAGAGATGATTTCAAAAGCCGAGCTCGTTATCTAGGAGAGAAGTATGAGTACGATGTTACTGAAGCTAGGAAAATCTGGGCTTTTGGACCTGATGGAACTGGACCTAACCTTCTTGTAGACTGTACCAAGGGTGTTCAGTATCTTAATGAAATCAAAGATTCTGTGGTCGCTGGATTCCAATGGGCAACAAAAGAGGTATTTATTCTCTAAATTATTTGCATAATTTTATAATTTTTGTTTGTTACTATTTATTCGCTTTGTTTTTTGTTTCTAATTTATGAAGCTGACGGTTTATAAAATTGTTATATGTTAATTGTAAATAATTATTCTACCATTAAGTGCATTCAATTTTTACCTTGTGATAACGCACCTTTCGGTCACTTGATCATTGTCGAATTATTTTTCTGATATCGTTTTCCGGTCCATGATGCTGGTACTAGTTGTTGACATTATATTTACTATTTATCATGTATGTTTACTATTAAACTATTTGTCATGTGTTTTATGTATAATCTTTTTGAATAGTGTGTCGTCTGTATATGTTGTATGTTGGTTAATTAGGTTATTGTTTGTTTTTATAAATGTGTTTTTTTTAGTGAGATTAGTTCTTATTTCAGATCTTTTAAACTAAGATTTTCAGAGCATATAAGTGCATTCAAAAGTAATAATAAAAACGCAACAAATGTAGCAGAACACCGCATATCATAGGACCATACAATAACAAATTACAAAAATAAACATACTTGAAATAAATAATGATCCAAAATAACTAATCTCACTAGAAAAATACAACATTTATAAAAATTAACACAATAACCTAATTAACCAACTGACAACATATACAGATGACACACTATGTAAAAAATATCATACATAGAACACACGATACAACGCATATGAGTCAACAACATATACCAACATTGCGGACCGGAAAACAACACCAGAAAAATTATTCAGTGATTTGGCAATGGTCAAGTGACCGAAAGGTGCCTCATCACAAGCTGAAAATTGATTGCACTTCAGGGTGAAATAATTGTTTACAATTAACATATAATAACTCTATAAAATCAGTTAATGGAATAATAATGGGCAATGTTAAATATCACAAATATATATTCATATATGTGTAACCAGAGAATAATTTAAACCTTGCTGTTTTCAAAATTTACCAAACTGATGTGATTGTAATTTACAGTATCATTTGATCATTTTGAATTTACTTGATATTTTTAATACTATCTGTGATTTGTCTCAGTTACTTCTTCCCAAGTTATATTTATTCTTTTTACTAGTTACTCTTCTTTCAACTGTTATATTGAAAATGGAAAAAACAACATTTTTAAAGGAGCTTGTGTCCTTTTCATTCAATTGAACAAATTATTTTTTCTAGGGTGTCTTATCTGAAGAGAATATGCGAAGTGTCCGTTTCAATATTTATGATGTGACGTTACACGCTGATGCCATCCACAGAGGGGGTGGTCAGATTATCCCCACAACACGTCGTTGCTTGTATGCTTGTATCTTAACAGCAGCCCCACGTCTAATGGAACCTGTGTATTTGTGTGAAATTCAATGTCCTGAAGTAGCTGTTGGTGGTATTTATGGTGTTCTAAACAGACGTCGTGGTCATGTATTTGAAGAAATGCAAGTTACGGGCACACCAATGTTTGTCGTCAAAGCCTATTTGCCTGTAAATGAATCATTTGGTAAGTTAGTTGATGTATAATGTGCAAAATACTTGAATTAAATATTTTATACCTTATAGTATTTTTCAAATTATGTAACATTTTTAGTAGCAAATTAGAAGAAAGGGGGTTGGTGAAAGTGTAATTTAAACTTGATGTCAGCTAGATTGTCACATATACAAACTGTTATTTATCACTGAATTATTCTCTATAAATAGATTTAATGTACAATCCCTTCCACTATTCAATTGAATTTTTATAATTCTATCTGTACCCTAGTATCCGCTAAAGAGGTTGGCCATCTAGATATTAGACTGTACTTATTCACAAGGAGCACCAGGTGTCACTGATATCGATCAAGCAATCTTGTTTAAGGGGTATATTCAGTAGGACCAAAGCTATGAATGCAGTTCTTGACTGATCTGCATTGGCCATATTAGTTCTCAGAAAAATATTATAAACTTGAGATACTCTTCAATCTGCAAGAAGTAGAATTTAATTATACAATCATTGGTTATAAGCTATACTTTAAACATAAATGTAATTTTAAAATAACCTTCAACGGATTCCCTACCAAGCGGCGCATATCTGTCTGGTTTCTCTTGGCAGACTGGTGTTAAAAATTTGATCTTCCCACACAGACCACGTTAATGTGGGTTCAACCTTCATTACAGACCAAAATTTGATTGTTGTTCTAATAAGTTATTATACTACATAAAATAACTAGAAGTATATTTGTTGAATGTATATTTTTCTTTGTTTTTTTTGGGATGGAGCATACAATGAGCCAATCTATAGCACAAAAATCCTATTGTCTGAGCGTTTCACGTGAGCCGCTACAAAGGCTTATAATAAAAAACACTAGACTAACTTGTCTTGGCTAGACAGATTGCTTATATAGACTTATATATCGAAAAAATACAAACAATATAGATATTAATGTAACTGAGACAAAATATGTTTACATTTGATTCTTTGATTACTTTAGTGACAAGATATCACTGTTCTGACTATTGGCTTGAGCATAATCTGTTGCGTTTCAATTATTTCTTAATATTAGTGTTATTGTAACTCAAGTTTTTATTATTTTTTTTATAAGTAGAACTTATTTTTAGAATATATTTTTGAAAATTTTGAAACTACTAAAACGCATGTGAAATAGAAACGGTAAAAATGCTGATACAAAAAACATTACGACTATTTGTCAAGAAAAAATTAGTTCGAAACAAAAATTCATTTTGAATCAACATTTTAGAAATTAATGACAAATCAAAAACTATTAATTTCAACAAAATTTTACAGTAATCAGTAAAAAGTTCGACCTCTTATAGCCGGTAAATCAAAATCACAAAAAAAAATTGGAAAGAATATTCTTTTGGTGTTGCAATGATTCAATTCAATACAAATATATTTCATGTCGCTGATGATTATTTTACAGGTTTCACTGCAGATCTCCGAAGTAACACAGGAGGACAAGCATTCCCACAGTGTGTATTTGACCATTGGCAAGTTTTGCCTGGTGACCCAACTGATCCTGGAACAAAACCATTCAACGTTGTACAGGTATGAACTATAAATATGCTTATTTTATTCTTTGCATTGATTTAGTTTCAAACCTCTATGAAGGGAAATGTCTGTTTAATACAATAGGTTTATATAGTTGATATTTTTAAAAATAATAATTTTAAAATATAAACTCTTGTATATGGTCCAGATTAAGTGTGAAGAATTGATGATTGAGAGTGAATGAGGAAAATTGTGAGAACAACTTTAGTAAGTGGTAAGGGTTTTAATGGCTATTTTAGTTACATGTCATGTGAAAAATCTCTTTATAAATGATGCTCTTTTGTGGCGACCTTTTAAAAAATCTAGAAAAAAATAGATACTGGGAAATGGATTCAGAGAAAAACTGTATCATTTCAGAGTAGTAATATTCACATCTAATATATATTACAAATTTAAGTAGGGATAGGTCGATTCTCGATTCCAGGAATTGTCGATCCTAATAGTATTATGCAACCGCCAGTACTTGATTCTCCATTGGTTAAAGTCCCGATTCAGATTCATGTTTTTATAACTGTTTTAATATTTGTATGGTGTAATTTAATGGAATAATAATTGATAATCAATTATGTCTCATTAGTTGCTTTGAATGATTCAAGCAAATGCCGATTTTAGATAACAAAAATATTATTATTTATGATGCAAAAACAAAGATGATCGGAAGCATTTCTTGTCTGTTATTCACTTTTATCTGTTTTAATTTCATGCTTTCAGAAATTCCTATTCATAAATCAAGAAAGGAAAATTTCGTGTAGCCCATTACATTAAAACAGAACTTACAAAAGGCTTCTCCATGTGGCCAAGATATTGACTAAATTATTATTAGAGAATTGTATAGGTGTAAATAAACTTCAAAGAATCTGGCTTTTGCTAATTCTAAACATCTATAAATGTTTATTAGTAGACAACCGTCTTATTGATGTAATTCCCTGTTCCCGGAGTAGTAACTACTGATGCAGTGAGAACTAGAACTGTGTATGTGGTAACCAATGAAAGGTTGACAAAGAGATGTTGCAGTAACTGGCGAAGGGCTGTTAAAGAAGGTTGTATGATGAACTAATTAATGAGGGAAATTGTGTCAGAAACCCAGTAAACAAAATTGTTTTTTCTAGTGAAAGAATTTCTATACTGAGCACTATTACTGCTTGATCGCACACCTGTCCCGATTTTTGGATAATTGAGGGGTCCTATCGATACATCCAGTGGACAAGAAATATATAAGAATTATGTTAAGAGTAACCTAGTTGATTAGGCATGTGTATGTGTTCTGTTAAAAAAGATTTACATGGAATAATACATTTGGACCTATACCACAGCTCTGGAGGCTCTTGGTCTAGTTTATTTTTAATAATATTTTAAATAAGTTTGTTATATGTTGTCATTAAAGGCAATTAAACAAATATCCCACAATATTCAGCATTTGATTCTTTGTAGATTAAATGTCCTGCACAGCGTGGAGAAAGAAATAGTTTTCTGTTGTAATTTGTTAAATTATTATTTGACAACAATAGAAAACTAACATTAAAAAGCCATTGTTCAAGTTGTTTTCAATTTAAACATATCTATTCTGTTTACTTGTCATATATTGTTTTACTAATTTTGGAATATTTATTTTCAGGACACCCGTAAGAGAAAAGGGTTAAAAGATGGTCTACCAGATTTGGCCCAGTACCTGGACAAATTGTAAAACTAAAGAAAGCAAGGTGTATAAAGATAAAAGTGATTCCAGGCCCAAACGAGGGGCAAAATTATGTTAAAAGCGTGTACGTGCAGAATTTTAACACTACGTTAATTTTATTTTTATATATCATTGTATGGAAGGGGCGCTGTATATATTATGTTCACTTTTTTCTTTTCTTTATTTTTTATTGTTATTTAAAGTTTGTGGATTTAAAGGGTTCCATATTTTGGTTCCTGTCAAATAAAAAGTTACTTTTATTTTTTAAAGAAATGCAACCTGTATGAGTCATATTCCAGAAAATACAAGAATTAAGATATTGAATTTATGTTTTATTCACCTATTTTCAATTTTAGGTTGTTACTCTATTGTGTTGAATAATCCCAAAAGTAATGAACTTTCAAGCTGAGTAATATATTCAATTACAGAACTAGTTTAATAGTGTCCTTGATGTCGAGGCATTATGAAACAACATAACTGAATCATATTTTATTATTTCAGAAAGTAATTTTCACTTGGTCTGACATTTAATAGTCAGAATGACTGCATTTGAGCAATAGCTGTGCTAATCACTTCTGATACTTGAAAACACCGGGAAAGGATTTATTTTCTATTGCATTCACATGTCAGATTAGAAGAGAATGAGATATTCTTGCAAAAATTAATCAATGAACTGATTAATATTTATCTTGATCATCCCTGGCAAAACAAAGAGACATCACAAACTTATAACTTGGGAACATAAGATCAATGAAAACTTGGAAAAGAAGCTGTTTCTGTTCCTATTCTTCCTCAATATTGACAATGCATTTATGTTTAGCATTTCATGTAAATAAGAGTAAACAGCAAAAGGCTGGTGTAAGTTATTTATTTATATCTATTATTTCTACTTCGTTGTTACTCTCACATTACCAGGCCAGAGTCAACACCAATGGCCTCAATTGAGGCTATTCACTTGGAAGCTTAAGTTAATGTAATTAAAAAAATATAAAAGTTTGGTGTAATGTACTTGCTTTACTTTAGCCAATGCCCACTCTTGGCTGTTGAGCCTTCCAGTAATGACCGATTCTGGACAACGGATTGTCCAGCTCAGGGCAGGTTTAGATGTTCCTCCCATTCATGACAGGACATATTGGATTCTGCTAGGCCAAAACTCTAAGAGGTGGAGCTAGATATAGTTGTGTCCTGTCGGTCACGGGAGTTGCCCTATCATTTGTGGGTGGCAGATGACTGCGACTGCTAAGTGATGAATACTGTTTTTCTCTGCTGACTTTCTCGTCCCCTTGTTTGATGAAGTATTTCAAGGTTACATCAATAAAATGTTTGGCAGAGGTGAGGCTGGCTTCTGCATTGGGTTGTTTAGTGTAATATGGGTGTATCCTATTTTTAATAGAAAACTACAACAATAACTGATTATTTCTACTTTTTCACTGTATCTCGCGCCCCGCCAAAACATCCTGCGACTTGTCTAGAACCCCTAACAAAGGGATTAGTAGACGAGCAGTTTATTGCTGAAGATTATAATACTGATTTTGTGTGAATAATTAAGTTCCAAGGCACCAAAAAATGTTGGTGACTTGGGTGTTGAGCCTTTTGACTAGCAATAACTCTGGGCAATATTACTAAAAATAGGAATGAACTAAAATTTTAAAAAAATTGCTTGACTATTCAGAAGCAACTAACTCATTTCTCTAAATAGAAATAAAAACTTATACTGGTTCCATGAATGTAAAATCAGACTATGTCTCTTTAATGATAGCAATGAAAATGGAAAATTAGTCAAAGGTTAATTGTGTAGAGTTGCCGCTTCAGATATTAAGTTATAGGAATGTTAATAGTCTCGTAATTTTGTTAAGAGTGCTTTTAAATAATCTTCCAATTTTACTGGTTATCTTTTTTCATGAATTTTAATCATGTATTACTGTTTCTAAAAAAACAATTATAGCCACTCCCCTTTTGGTTGGCTTCTTCATAGATTACTGAAATTTCAATTATTATACAAGACTTTAAGTGTACCAATAATTACCTAATTTATAACTTCCTCAGTAGTATTTAATTCTATGTCTACTACATTCAAATTATACCTTAAAAGACATAGAATTTCATTTAACGAAAAGTAATATAGTGGGATTTATTTTATAAATTGGATATATTCAACTTTAAAGTGTACAGTAAATAGAGTAATACAGGGAGTGGCAGGAATACTTGACGATTTTCAATAGCTTACTGTCGAGCAGTTGTGTGGTGGGGAGCGGTGCGTTGACAAGGCCATTCGACGCCATTTCAGTAGCCATGGAGCAGTGGTCCTGTGTACATCGTGCATTTGTCATTGAGACGTATTTTAAAAGTGGTGGTTCGGTTGTTGCTACACGTCAGTTTCGTAGGCATTTTAAAGTGAGTCGTAGAGGACACATCCCGAAACAATCAAACTGTGGGTGGATAGTTTTAGAACAACTGGTTCATCTTTAAAACAAAGGCCTACAGGCCGTCCAAAGTCGGTGAGAACACTGGACAACATTGAACAAGTGAGATAAGTTGTGCTAACAAGCCCGCATAGACAAGTTGCCGCTCTTCAAATGTCTGATCGCACGGCAAGACGTATTTTGCACTACGATCTAAACTTCCATGCGTATAAAATTGCCATCGTCCAAAAACTTCAGCCTCATGACTATGCTAATCGCCAGTCATTTTCAGAGCAAGTGATCAATTTGATGGATGACCAGAAAATTCTTCTAATGAGTGATGAAGCTCATTTTCACCTTGATGGCTATGTTAATAAACAGAACTTTAGATATTGGTCAAATGAGAACCCACAAGAGTTACATAGTGCTAAAGTTACCGTGTGGTGCGCAGTAACTAAGAAATGTGTCATAGGACCGTACTTTTTTGAGGAAGGTGGGTGTACGGTTACAGTCAACCATGAACGTTATCCACGGATGCTGGACAGTTTTTTGATACCAGAACTAAAAAGGAAACGTTTAGCTATTAGAAAGATTTGGTTCCAACAAGACGGAGCCACTTCTCACACAGCAAATGTCATCATGGATTATTTGAGGACTAAGTTCCGTGGCCGTGTTGTCTCACGGAATGGTGACTTTGCTTGGCTCGCACGATCCCCTAACCTCAGTGTGTGTGACTTTTTTCTTTGGGGTTACCTCAAATCAAAAGTCTACACAAACAAATCCCGTACACTGGAGGATTTGAAGGGAGCCATAACTCAAGAAATCGCCTCCATAACAAACGAGATGTTGGGAAAAGTGTTTAACAGTTTCATTTCAAGACTGGAGGAATGGACACCACTTATGTGATGTTATCTTTATGTAATAACAGGTTGTATTTCCGTGTTTTTTTTAACTTTAAAAAATATGTATAAGTACTGAAGCTATTTTTATTTAAAAACTGTCAGGTATTTCTGCCGCTCCTTGTATAACTGGTACATTAAAATATCTACCATGAACAGCCTAAACGCAAATAAAAATTCTTTTATGAAGTCAGGTTTTTACTTGACTCTAAAAATCTCTGAGTGAACTTTTTCTTTACTGCTGTACACAAAAGGTCTGTGAATTGATAATACACTGGTCTATTACAACTTCAAAAAACATTGTCAATTTAAAAAAAAAAATTGTTAGCACTTTCATACGCATTTTAATGTTATGGGCATAGACTATTTTTGCCTCAAATGATATTTACTTTGTCTATTTGGGGTGTTATGCTAGACACAAAAAAGGTGTCAACAAGCAATGACTTAACTAGATTTACATTAAAATATTTCATCCTAAAAAAAATTGTTAAAACTCAAATCTGGTGATTTTGAAAGTCATTTTATTTTCGTCATAACTTATGATGTGTACCTAAACCATTGTATAGGTTTGACCAAGTATAATAACTATTAAATTTTGTTTTTTCTAAAACTGTTTTTCAAATTATAGCCTAGTTCATAAAATTGAATCAAATTTTTTTTTTAATTTGGAAGTAAAAAGTGATTTTAAAATATTCTCATTTCTTAGTTTCCCAGAAAAACAAGGATTTACTAGAATGGTATATTTTTTTTTCAAGAACCGTTATATGATTCTTATAATAATTAATGGGTGTTTGTTGGGAAGAAAATTTACCAGTTCTTATCTTATGTCTATCGACTCCACTACTATCAAATCATTTTTCTCTATTCAGTTCATAAATTTTGGGAAACCTTTTCTAATCTCCGACTAGTCCTACATGCATTTTGGTGTAAAATTTAAAGAATATAGTGCTAACTACCAGTTGACCACATAAACAGGAAAGTAAAAAAATAGGTAACCTAACACAAAGTTACAACTGGAATGCCCAAATCTATTAATATCTTCCATGATATTTATAGAACATACTTCACGTATGTATACATAATGTCCCACTCATTTAAATGCAATCTAATATTGGTAAGTATTGAAATAATAAAAAGACAAAAGTTATTAAATGCAAATTGTATTTATTATAACAAATTTCTTATTAACTTTGATTTTGATTGAATGATCGAAGTGGCTACCACCTTCTTGAACTCTTGCTTCAATCCTTTTTACAACGTTTCTTGCAGCTTTGTTTAAAATTCATGGTTAAACATTTAATATAGTTTGTTCAGTATTGACCTTCAGTTCAAGTATTTGTGGTTTTCCTTCGAGTTAGCCCCAAAGAATAGAATCCGCCTCAATCAAATATGTAAATCTGTGGCCAAAGGCTTGACCAATTACCAAAGAATTCCTAAACAAAATCAGAAAGAAGTTAAACTTGCATTATGCAATGTTGTGGCCAGCAGTCTTCCTCTTCCAAGTATGAATGGTCGATCCAGTGGCTAACAGATCGGTGATTTTAGTGACAGCGCCAGGCTTGGATCGGTGACAAAGGATACTGAGACAGCTCTTTATGTGCCAATAACAGGCAGACATACCACACTGGTGATGAAAGACAATGCCGGTGACATTATTATTAGGAAGTTACTGCAACACATACACTGGGGTAATAAATTATATAATCTTATATGAAACTGCAAAATAACCTTTAATTACTGTTAATTTTCTCAAAATAATTTTATGTATATGTATAAGTGTCATGTTATTTTGAGAAAGTAATAGTGCATCTAAAGTGCAATTTAATTCAAGTAATTTCGTTACTAGAAAGTATCATAGCTCAGTCTAAGAATCTGTTATAACTACTTTTGTTTTATAAATAGTGCAACCAGGGTAAGATTGCGCACACATTTGTTTAGGGCAAGACTGCACATGATTTGATATGCGGAGTCTTACCTCTGTATGTTTAATAAACCTGTTTAAAGACTCATATATCATGATATTTGTCTTAGATATGGAGCCCTTTCAAGTTTATCAACCATAGTCTTTTTAGTGTATAAAATTGTAAAAAATAAGTGCTACTAACGTTTGGTGATAATGCTTTGAGAACCAATGTAGTTATTTCCTATTATCAAATGCACTATTGTTCACTGATAAATAACTATTTATATTTGAGCTTATATTAGAATAGAAGGCTAGGCACGGACAATAAATAGTATCCCTTTATACCTGGATACGTTAGCGGCAATTTTGAATTTTGTAGAAATAAAACAACTGACTGGTTTGAGAGTTAATCATTGTCAACGTTGAATGTCAATTATATTATATTATTTAAATTAGTTTATTGCTAGCTATTAATTAGTATAAACATTACTATTTATATGTACAGGTCTGAAGATGGTAATAAATATGTTACTGAAACTTCACCACTAAATTAATAAATGATAATGCTTGACTCTCAAACCAGTCATTTTATTTCTGTAAAATGAGAATAGGTTCATTTCAGATGTTACCTTGTCCATGGCCATTATTGTTCTAACATTTTCCCATATTACATCATTTCCTAAGTCCTATATAATCCCATCTGCCTTTACTTATCCTTTTTTTTATGAGTAGGCCTAATTAAGGTTTGCTTGTGTGATACCATATCTCCTTAATATTCTGTACCAGGGGTTTTTATGTACTTCCCTACATAAATATTTACAATCTCTCCTACCCTTCATAGGCAGAAGTAGTTATACTAGCTAATTGCCTTAAAACTACAGATTATGAAAATGATATATTCTGAGGTTTTTGCATGTAGGATATAAAAAAAACTTAATACACTATTGAAATATATCGATCAAAAATGATCTTCATCAATCAAAAAAGACTGAAGTGAACCACAGATGTGTATAAACATCTAAATGTCACAGATTTATAGTTTATGATATAGTGCTATATGTGATTTGTGTAAATATTGATTATTTGAAACTAGATATTAATAGTCTGTCAGAAGTAAGGTAAATGGAGTTGTTAAAAATGATATAAGTTTGGGGAATGTAAAAGGAGTTTTATCTGATGTTGAGGTTAGGAGGCTCTCTAGATTTGGTGTACCACTGGTATGATAACTCCCATCTTCTCAACTCTGAAGGATTGCAATCAGGGGGAAGGGCCTTAATTATTTTGGTGGTATAACAATCATTGAAAGATATGATGTTGTGACTAGCAGCGTGTTGAGCAGAGAACAGTGATCGAGTGTTTGGCCAAAAACTCACGAGTTCTGAATGCTGAGTGAGCTGGAGCGTTGTCGTGATGGAAAAACCAGTTATCACTTCTCCACAGTTCTGGCCTTTTGCGTCGGACAGCGTCCTTCAGACGTTTCAGTACTTCAATGTAGGTAGCCTTCAGGGAGGTACTCGTAGTGAACAACACTCTTAGCATAAAAAAAAAAACTGTCAGCATCACCTTGACATTTGACCGAACTTGGCAAGCTTTTTTGGGTCTTGGGGACGTTTGACTCACCCATTGGGATGATTGGACCTTCGTTTCAATGTCGTAACCATACACCCATGATTCATCACTGGTTATAATTCTTGACAAAAAGTTTTCATCTTCATTTGAACGATCAAGCAGTTCCCGACAAACCCGGACGCAATTGGCTTTTTGGTCGTCGGTCATCAGGTGTAGCACAAATTTCGCAGCAACGCGGTGCATCTTCAATTTTTCAGTCAAAATCTCGTAAAAAGATCCAACTGATATCCCACACTCTTTGGAAAGCTCCCTAATGGTTAGACGTCGATTTTCGTGCACCAGGGTGTTGATTTTGTCAACGTTGGGTCGTCAGTTGACGTTGAAGGACGTCCAGGACGCTCATCGTCATCAATTAACTGTCGGCCACCCTTGAAACGTTCATGAACAATAATAGGGGGAGCCTAGAATATCAAGAAACTTCAAACCATAGGTAACCTTAAATTTGTTTTTACTAGTTATGGTTATACATAATAACTAACAAAAAAAATTAATAATAAAAAAATTCCACCAGTATAAAAATTATATATTAGTGCTTTATAGTGAGGATATTTTTTAGCAAAATACAACTCAAATGATGGAAGGAATTAATTCATACCTGCTAGTGTCCACAGTGCACACGTAATTAGAACAGCAATGGATTAAAATAGTATGGATTAAAAAAAACTGAACAAGTTTAAAACAGTTTTATTTTCATAATTTTTAACAGTTAACAATATTATTAACAAATTGCACAACATTAAAATCTATTATAAACAATTCTAGAAAAATATTTGGAGTTCATAAATTAATTTAAAAAACACTAATGCCTCATAATTACTGTACAACCCTTAACCTTCAGGAGGTCCTACGCACATAAATGTATACATAAAAACCTAGTGGTATTTGTCAGCAATGAGAATATTTAAATATGACATCTTTACTGGTCTGCATTAAAAAAAGTAATAAACACACTAAGATTTATCTTAAAAAAGAATAGAATCTATGTCAATCGCACGCTTAAAAATAGTAGGTAGTAGAGAAAAATCGAATAGTTTTAGAGTTCAAAGCTCGAGATTTAATGGATTACAGAAAAACATCCTCATTGATAATAATCCTGGAGTATGTCTTCACAGAATAAAAATACTAATACATTGCAAAAGCACTACTTTTAACACATTTCTTTTATATTATGAAAACAGATCCGAGAACTACAGCATGGTAAATTTCATTTTTCTATCTAATTCTATACATCTCTTACTTTATTTCATTTTCAGAAAAGAATGTAATACATCACCTATAGTAATGTTATAAATTTGAAAATGTATATAGAAAAATTGAAATAGTTGGCTCAAAACCCCTGTAATTGGTTGGCTTCGATATTGGTTGATGTTACTCCCCATATTGAAACAGCACTGCAGCTTTGTCCCCGTCAGTTTATGTTGAGTGTAGTATCTGTCAAGTCAGAGTACGAACGACTTTTCTTTCAGCAATACATAAAAACAGCCAACTAAACAATTTTATTGGAAAAACTGAAAGTGTTTCAAAGGAAAGTTTACTTTAGAGAGAAAATCTAGCCCTCTGAAACCTCAAAACCTCATAGAAATGTGTGAACAAATTGTGTAGCTCTATAGTAAAATTCAAGAAGATCTGTGTTGCAAAATGGTCAAAACGTGTACTCATTCAATAAAAAGGTCACATTGACCGTGTGATGTAGTGAAATGTATTTCCAGGGATATTAGCTTTCTGGATATAAAATTTAATTATTGTTTGGTGAAAAATAATGTTTTTATTCTGAAACTAAATACGTTGATTATTCGTGTACTAATCTGTGTGGGACATAACCCTTCCCCCCATATCCAGGACCCCTCCCCTCCCCAAACCAATTACCTTATACTAGATCTTCACGAGTGCAGGATCTCCAACAACGCGCATGCGTGTGACGTCACAGATGTAGGGTTAAATGCAGCAGTGGGGGAAGTAGTATACTTCGTAGGTATACTTTAATAAAGGTAGATATTAATGTTGAATAAAATTATTACCAAATCTATCCTGACTGGATACTTCGTACGTATATTTTAATAAAAATAGATATTAATGTTGAATAAAATTATTACCAAATCTATCCTGACTGGATACTTCGTACGTATATTTTAATGTAGGTATAAAAGGAAGAAAACTCACTATGTAAAAATTAAATTTAACTTTGCCATTTTTATTCAAAAGACATTTATAAATTTTTTATAATACCTAACCTAACCTAACCTATCACAACAAATAAGATTCATTAAAACTAGAATGTTTCAAGAAAAAAATTAAAATGGAAATTCGGGATTTGAACCCATAACTTACGATTAGTATGCCTGTACCTTAACCATTAGGCCACGGGTTTCTACTGTTATTGTTGATACAGTTTCTCTTATTACATTGTGACTCATAGCTTCCCCTACATTCTCTCCCCTCTCAAGGAACCGAGTTGAAGGTTGCGCATGCTCGTTGATGGATTTCCTGCACCGGTGAAAGTCTACTATTACCTTATAGCAGAGAAATATTAATCCATAAAACAGTGCTAGGTATTTAGCAAGCCTGACAACCCAACAATTGTCTAATTTCAAGTGACAAATTATCATAAAATATGATTGAAAGATAAAAATGTTCAAAATTCCATTTGCCACCCCTCTGGGTTATGCCCCCCAATACATCGTCCTGGTTATGCCCCTGGACCCTGTTATATATATAAATCCCTCTGATATGTCCTACCACAGATTATCTCATTTATAATTCCCAATTCTTCACTGGTGATAGTAGTTAAAATAACTGATTAATAAACTATATAAGTAATATAGTTTCAGTAAAAATTGTTTATTTATATATATATATATATATATATATATATATATATATATATAAATTTTTTTTTCAGTAGTGTATAAGTTTGTAACATATTGGTAATAACTAATTTAATTTTATACTAATAAAATGTTAGAAAGGATATATAAAATAGAAAATTTCAACAAGAAATGTTCAAAATTACGTGAATTTTCAAATTAAAGTTGAATTATTCATAACATTATGATTTTTTTTATAGGACATGCTTAAAAAGACACCTTAAAGGCACTGTAAACTTAGAAATGAACAAGTAATATAAACAAAAATATTTTAATCAATTTCTATTTAGGTCAACCAAGAAAAATTCTATTTTAGTAACTTTTTATTAAATAACAACAACTAATATAAATCAAGTAACATAACCCATGCATTAAAACAACTGTTCTTACATATAACCTAAATCATAATCGGCTGTTTTATGAAATCTGAAATGTTTTTCTCTCATTTAAAACTAAAATTATTTCTTTAATTTTAATTAATGAATTAATATCTGAAAAAACTATTAACATCAAGTGTTATCCAATACAATTTTAAAAAAATGTATTTGAATTTAAATGGGTGAATAAAAAATATTTTATTAACGATTGAATATTTGAACAAAACATATATAAGGAAGGTGTGAACTAATTGAAGGAATTGAAAAAAAAACCTTCTAAAGCTGGTGAAATATGGCTGTATACAAAACAAATTAAAGACATACACTAAACTCACAAATTATTCATTTATTGACTCACATGTTTCAATGACAAAGTCATCATCATCAGTCAGTGTTGCTACTACAAACTCTAACTTACAACTTAACAACTGTAAGTGAGTTTATAGTAGCAACACTGACTGATGATGATGTCTTTGTTATTGAAACGTGTATGAGTCAATAAATGAATAATTTGAGTTTCGTGTATGTATTTTATTTGTTTTAACATAACCTCACAAGCTAAGCTCTAAGAATAGTTGTATGGTTGTAAATGCTTTTCTAGTCAGTTGCATTTAGGATCATTTGTAAAAGAATTTCAATAGTTTAATTTACTTAAAGCTCTAAATAACACGCCTGTATAAAAATTCTTATTATTGTTAGTAAGTTGGCAATACTATTTCCCTTCCCGTAAAATGTGATGCAATTAAATGTTTATGAAATAAACCACAAATGTACTGCTTGAACTTTTAAAGATAATTTACAAGTGTAGTGATATTTTCTATAACAAATGTTTCACATAAAAGTGTTAACTCTACGATAAATACTGACATATTTCTCTAAGCCTATCTTTAAGAAGCATATTTCAAATATTTTTATACATTTTTTTAAAATTAAAATTTATATAATTCACTGGTATAAAGTTTAAGTATAATAATTAGTTTCTTTAAAAAAAATACTAATAATCCTAGAATGATAACATTTAGGAATTTAGATAACGTTCCCTAAAAATACCGGTCTTGGAGGAGTGTTATGTGATCCTCATTAGTCAAGGCCAATAATTGGCAAATCAGCTGGTTTACTCTTTCAGTGAGTCTTTGTTGCATTCCAAACAATTTGTTACCATTTAGGTTATTTTTTCATTCCTGAGTTTGCTTTGTGTATGTATACTAAGTGACAATGGAAATCTCACACACTTAACCGCACAACTACAAGAATCCGCTAGTATCAGAATAACTTTGCAAATGAGAACACATAATTAATAGTTCTCGAAAGTCGACTTGCATATATACCAAGCAAGATTCTTGTTAAGTACATTAAAGTGTAAATGATAAGTGAATACCAGAAAACAGTGTTGTGAATATATATATATATATATGAAGTTAATATATTACTATTGTAAGTAATTTTATCCACCATTAAGTGCAATGATTTTACTTTGAGTGAAGAGGCGCCTTTCGGTCACTTGACCTTTGTCGAATCACTCTGAGTGTGTGTATATATATATATATATATATATATATATCGAATCACTGATATTTTTCTATGACCAGAAAAATTCTAAAAATCTATCACAGTGTTTCGACAATGGTCAAGTGACCAAAAGGTGCCTCATCACACAAGGTAAAATCATTGCACTTAATGGTGGATAAAATTACTTACAATAGTAATATATTAACTTAATAAAGTCAGTGCACTTAAAAGCACTTTATGTGTTTCTATTTCAAGACTACAGTGTGGACTCTTACCAAGGTAAGTCTGTCAGTCTCCTAGTCCAAATATATATATATATATTTGTGATATATGAAGTTTTATAAAGGAACACACAAAACTAAAAATTATGAAAATCATGCATTGCTAATAAATTATCCAATAAAATTTAATTTAAAAGAAAACTAGCCTATTCCGTTTTTATTGACATTATTCTTTTGAGAATAAAATTCTCTACAAATTTTATTGATAATTTTTCTTTGTTTGTATGTAACTCAATGGAGTTATTGTAGTCCAAACGCAAAAAAGTGTGTTTTTGACTCTAAACTTTTTTTGCTTTACTCCAATTTTCTCCCAACTATTGAAGATAGAGTTCTGGGACAGGTTTTATATATATACATATATATAAAACCTATATATTTATGAACAATATAAATTTGATTTTAATTAAAATTGTTTCAGACTTGATAACAAACCTACAATACCTCTATGAAGCTGATAATTTGTGCCTATCAAAGATTTTTCAAGAATTTATTTAGTTGCGGTAAAGATATTACACCTTATATCTTACGATTGATGAACAACTATTAGCACTTAGGAATTGTTTATTTAGAATGGATATGACTAATAAGCCAGCAAAATATGGCATCAGGTTTTCATTATCTGTGATATTAGGATCAAATATTTTGTAAATGGATTTCCATACACTGACAAAACTATGGACACATCAGGGTCCCGTAGCAGGGAGGGGGATGTTAAACCAAAGCAATTCAATTTAGCAGAAAAAATTAACCTATAAAACAAATTTATTTTACTCCACCAATACTACAAAGCAAAAGATTACTAAAATTGTTCATTTTTACAATATGATTTTATAGCCTAATAGTAGGCTCTATGTTTTAGCAAAACAACTTCTCGACAAGCCAACAATTATGTAATTTTAAAAGCCAAAATAGCATAAAATATGATTTCTAAAGTAAAACGTGTTCAAAATTTCCCCTCCCAAAATGCCTCTCCCAATACATCGTCCTGGCTACATCCCTAGGACACATACCTACTTTCTTCTACAATGTATTTTTTCAGAGAGCTTTTCCAATCTGTAGGTAACCGTAATAGGAACATTATTTATTACAACCGGTTTATGTCCCTTCCTCTAGCATCCATGATGCTTGATATCTATAAATTAACTGTAGGCACAATGAAATGAGGTAAACCTAAACTTCCAACTTAAATGCTTCAGAAAGAGAGTAACCTGATTACTCAAAATTTTGTTTCGATCGGTCAAAATTAACGTGACATTTTTAACTCATGAACAACAACAAAGTAGGGATGGCCGAACAAGAGACTTTAACGGATTGGTGATTTTAGTGACTTTTACTGGTGACAAGGGATACTAAGACTCCACTCACAAACGACGTGAATGAGTAGAACCAGTGACAGCTACAAATCAACCAATGAGAGCCGTGGTAAAATATCAGTAAATTTTTTTGACAGCAAAAGTGACATTTTGTCCAATCACAACAGAGAAAACCCCCTCTCCCCTTCAGTCAACGATAATGCACGATGATCAGTGAGCCATTCCTATAGCATTTGTGTCTGGGGGAAATAAATGTTACCATTCTAAGGTTGTTGTATATAATATTATCAAGTTTGTTTTATTATAATAATATTTGCATGAAAAATCAACAAAGAGTAAATATTTAACAAATAATAGTTTGAAATAAAATGTATACTATTTGTTATAAACAAATGTATTATGTATAAACAAAATTTTTATAAAAATACTACTTTTATATTACGTTTTAAGTAGTTAATTAATATTATCACAGGTTATATGATGGCCAGACATTTGTAAACTATCAATGTGTCACAGAGAGACTTAATAAAATAATTTAATTTTAAAAATTATATTTGAATTTATGCTTGGTATCCGCTCCGATTCTCCTCCATTAGAAAAAGCTTGAAAACAAATTTTCTAAGCTTTATTTCATTTGCACCTTAATATAAAAGCTGATCTCAACACTTAACTATAATCACAGTAAATCACTTTAAGGGATAAAGGCCTACTTGCTTTTTATAATTTTAAATCTCATTTAATAGAAAATTTTTGGTTTTAACCAATTTGCTATAAAATGAGCAAAATTGATATTTCTTACGCATTTCCTTAAACCTAGGATGACTTTATTAGTAGCCAAAGTTAAATTTAAGTAGTTAGAAACTGATATTTTGTTTACCTTCGTGTGGTAAGAAATTGAAAAACCAAATATTGAATGTAAAATAAATAAAGAAATTGTTTGTAACAATATTTTGTTTAAAAGTTTGTTAAAATATTTTCAGATTCAACACCAATATGGCTGTATAGGGAAGTAGTTTTAATAAAGAGAAGATAAATATTGAAGGTTAACTTCCCAGTAACTGTATGTGGTTTAACAGGACTTATTAATAACATATCTTGAGGCACTTTCCTGCACCTTAAACACATTCTCTGATTTTGCAAAAGGTTATCCTTCAATTTTAGTTTTACCTTAAAAAACATTTCCATATACGAGGTGAGGCTAGAAAAAAACCGAACTAGCACAGGTGAAACAATAAAACGAATGCAATAAGGCTGAAAGTCGCCTGGCCTGCCACGTGACTCTTGCTCTGCCTACTGCTCGAGTTTGCCCGTGGCGTCTGTTCTAAGTAGTTGACGTTTTGTCTGTGCGTCGGAAAAATGTTGAGTGTACAGAAAGAACAGCGTGTTAACATCAAATTTCTTTTCAAACTTGGAAAATCTGCAAGTGAAACGTTTGTAATGTTGCAACAAGTGTACGGCGATGATTGTTTATCGCGAACACAAGTGTTTGAGTGGTTTAAACGATTTAAAGATGACCGCGAAGACAAGTGATGACGCTCGCACTGGCAGACCATTGTCAGCAAAAACTGATGCAAACATTGAAAAAATCGGTAAACTTGTTCGAAAAGATCGCCGTTTAACAATCAGAGCAATGTCTGAGTTGACAGGAATTGACAAGGAAAATGTTAGACAGATTCTTCATGAAAGTTTCAACATGAACAAAGTGTGTGCAAAAATGGTTCCAAAGTGTCTCACAATTGAACAGAAGGAACGCCGAAGAATGATTTTTTCTGACATCCTAGAAAACATTGAAAGTTATCCCACCTTTTTACAAAATGTTATTACTTGTGATGAATCGTGGTTTTTTACTTACGATCCCGAAACCAAACGCCAATCGATGCATTGGAAATCTTCTGATTCTCCACGACAAAAAAAAGCACGAATGTCAAAATCGAAATTCAAGGCAATGATGATTGTTTTTTTTTATGTCAAAGGGATTGTACACATTGATTGGGTACCAGAGGGACAAACAGTGAATCAGCATTACTACATTAGCGTCCTGACTACCCTACGTGAGCGAGTATGGAGAAAACGGAACGATTTGTGGAAAAAAAAGACATGGATCCTGCACCAAGACAATGCCCCAGCTCACAATGCGTTGTCAGTGAAGACATTTTTAGCCAATCACAACATTCCCATCTTAGACCATCCACTCTACTCACCTGATTTGGCCCCCTGTGATTTTTTTCTTTTCCCTAAAGTCAAGTCAGCTTTGAAAGGAACTAGATTTGAGAGTGTTAAAGCAGTAAAAGAAAAAGCGACGGAAGTAATGTATGGACTTATGATTCTGCAGCATTGCTATGAACAGTGGAAAATTCGTATGGAGTGGTGTATAGACCGAGGAGGAGAGTACATTGAAGGAGATAACATCAAATTGTAAATAATGGAAAATAAAATTTTTTTATAGCATCAGTTCGGTTTTTTTCTAGCCACACCTCGTACCTTATATAACACCTTGTTTCTCTCGTGTATAAATTTACTTGACTCAAAAATATTTTCTTGCAGTCTCTATTTCTTCCTTCTTAGGCAAATTTAAAGGAACAAGCAAGTTAACCTATCATTGCCTGAGACATTTAAATCACTACTGTCAGTATCTATGTAATTTTTTTACCCGATTTACATTATTACAACACATGAAACATTTTCTTCCAAAAAAAACCCAACTGCATTGAGATGGTTTTTCAACATTTTGTGTGCAGGTTATGGTCGTAGCATTGTGTGACTGTTTTGACCATTGTAGAGATAACTTATTTATTTAGCATATATTAAAAATATTTTTAAATATTGTTTAATTTACCTCAATAGTACAATTATTTACTCTTTTAAAATATATATATAATTTTTTATAAGAACACTATCTATACAGATTGTCAAAAATACTTTGTAATTCAATTAATGATTAAATAATCATTTTGTGAGCTTCTGCCACCACCAGTTTGTCTATCGAATTGGGCAAAACACATTTTACCCATTTAATACAGTAAGGTAAATCAAATATATTTATTTTTAAAATACTCGATGTTTATAAAAACAGTCTGCAAGTAGATTATCTGCCTCCATTCTTACCATTACCATAACTTTACAATAAGTTGACAAATTTGTAGCTGGAAGGTAAGTTAAATCTTTTAAATAATAAGTGTTTGTAATTAGTATGCCTTAGGCCCTTTACATATGTTTACACTTATTTGTTCTTTCAATTTTAAAATATTGTTTAACTATACAGCAGAGTCTTGCTAATTCGAGGTGAATGGGACCAAGATCCCCTCGGATTACCAAAAATTCGGATTAGACGGAAAACGTTCCTGTGCATTAGAAAAAATAGGACTTCTAATGAACCCTAATACAGTAAAATCCCTCATATCCAGATCAATGTGACAACAGCCCAAACCGGATTTATTAATAGCATAAATAAAGACCAGTCCAGCTAATCATGAGTATCGGCATTGATAGTTTTTGTTTGCTTCAAGAGAATTTATTTTCAATGTCTCGCTCAAGACTAGACATGTGTGGAGGAATATTCGTTGACTGTCAAAACGTATAACTTAAATAAAGAAAGATATTTATGGCCTATTGACCTTCTGTTATCTAAACATAACTGTTACAGGAATTCAAAAACAACATAACAGCAAGCATGATCTACAACATAACAACAGAATAGGGAGGAAGAAAAACACGGTATTGATATAAACATTTCTTGGAAGCCTGACTCATTTCCTTTGCATGACGTATTGATATAAATATTTCTTGAACGGCCAATTCATTTTCTTTATGGGTATAAACAGTTCTTGGACGCCCAACTCATTTCCTTTCAAATAGATAAAATACGCTCAAATAGAAATAGGCTCGAATTATACAGAAGCTCAAAATATAAGGCCTAGGATTTTCGAAACTCTACTGTTTTTTCTTCAAAACAATACTTTACTTTGAGTTTGTTTTCTTTGAAATAAATTTGTTTAGCATTAAGTTTTATTTTACAGCTGATTGATCGTAAATAAATATCTTTTTTTCAGTCTAAAACACTGATGAAAAATCTACTTTCTGAAACAGATCATCTGTATTTATTTTCTAGTTATACTTATAATAAATATTAATATAATTATGGCAAATATATTCGTTAATATAAATTAAAAAATGCATTAAAAAATCTTTACAATTTTTAATAATAATACTATGTATGGCATATAGAAAATAAGATTATCAGTTTTTTATATACTGATACATAATTTCGTTCAATTATGGCTTATCACCTTAAAAGTAGATTAATAAGTAACAGTATTATTTCAGTTAATAAAGCAAATAAAAAATACTATATTTTATAAATATAAAAAATAAATTTGTTATTATTACTGTGATTAACTTTTTTATTAAATAAATTAATATGAAATATTTAAAACTAGTATTAAATTCTAAAAATAAAATAATGTTTTACTGTATAATCAAGACACAACACGGGTACTGTGAAAATAGATTAAAAACTAATCAAGTTACACCATTAAAAAAACTAAAAATATCTTTTCTAAATAATAAAACATACAGCTATTAGTATATTACAACTTTTAGGTACAGTAATATTATTTTGCTAAATATACGTATTTAATTATATATTTACACATATACAATAATCGAGATATTATGATCTATTGTTTCCCAACGTAAAATAAAACAATGAACCAGGGAAATGATAAGATGCAGAAATCTACTATGGAATTTTAGAAAGAGGTGATTAACTTTGGCATTTGAACAGTTACATCATTTTAAAACAGTATTTATATTTAAATATGAAAGTATAGACAATTACCAAAAAATGTTGGGGGCTTTGAAATGTGGAGCTATAGATATGTCCTATGAATATTCTGGACTGACCCTTTACCTAACAAAAAAGTAGAGCGCTGGTTGGGAAGGAGAAATAAAAATGATTTAAAAAACCTAGTTACCTTTGGTAAATAAAGGACGCTTTAGCTGATAAAAAAAAGTCAGTTCCAGGGGAACTAATAGGAAAGACACTCCTGGCTTCATAATGTGTATTAATAATAAAAATGGTCATCTCCCCAAATATTCAGATCCGTCACAAATGAAATGAAACAACATTCACAATTGGCAAGGGTCATGAAGAAGAAATCAGTAAACACTTGAAAGTTCAACTTCTCAACTCACTTACTAAAAACTACATACGAGGTTTGGCTATAAAGTAACGAGAATGGCTCTCTACGGGATAAGCTGTGTAACTCTCAAGGTCACCCATCATATAGTTGTATTCACTGACACACCCCTTCACATCCCAACTGGTTGAACAAACTTAGCTCGTTCAGTCAAGCTACAGGCTTTGTTTGTGTAGCACCATTTTTCCTTGCTTGTCGGAAAAATGGTATGTGTTTTGATTGAGCAACGTTGCAACTTGAAATTCTTAGTTATACTTGGTAAATTTAAACAGAGAAATTTGCTCTGACATCTTGAAATACATCAAGAAGTATCCTAAACTGTTGGAGAGAGTCATTACATGTGATGAATCATGGATTTTCATCTATGATCTAGAAGCTAAGTGCCATTCAATGCATTGGAAGAGTCCAAATTCACCAAAACTGAAGAAAGTTTGAATGTCGAAATCAAAGTTCAAGGCCATGATGATTGTTTTTTTTTTCGCCATCCGTGGAACCCTATACATAAATTGGGTCCCTGAGGCGCAGACTGAATAAAGAGTAGGTCTACTATGTTAAGGATTTGGGTACCCTTCGTGAGAAAATAAGAAGAAAGCGACCTGAGTTGTGGAAAAATAAATCGTGGATTCTGCATCAAGACAATGCTCCAGCTCATAGTGCGCTGGTTGTGAAGTCATTTTTGGCCAATCATGATATTCCTGTGTTGGAGCATTCACCCTACTCACCTGACCTGTCCCGTGTCACTTTTTTATGTTCCTAAATGTGAAGGAAGCCCTAAAAGGAACCAGATTTGATAAGTAGACCCAGTGAAGGAAAAAGTGTCGGAGATCATGAACAATCTTCCAAATTATGACTTAAAACACTGTTTCGAACAATGAAAAATTCGAATGGGCATGTGTAGGGATAGGGGGAGGGGAGTATATTGGAGGGGATAAAGTCAAAGTAATAAAAGAAATAAAAATTGAATGAGTTACAACAAAAGTCTCGTTACTTTATAGGCACACGTTGTATAAAAGTACAATTCGTACATATCAGCAATATGACACTATAGTAAAATTTTACTTCTCAATACATTTTCCTATACTAATAGATTTTCAGAAGGTTATAACTACAGAAGTATTTAGAGTTTAAAATTTCTGCAGATAACTTTACCACAAACTGTCATGGTAAAGTTTTGGTAAATTTTAAAAATCACATTAGTTAGTCTAATGCTTCAGTTAGGTACATAAAACTGAGGGAATTGTGCCCTTTTAACTTTGTTAAATCTGGGCAAAAATAAGAAAATTATGGAGAGAATTATTCCATCAAATGTGAGAAATGACTTTAGTATTGCATATATCTATGAGAAAGCCAATTGTCACTCTGAATTTTCTTCAGATTTTGCTGTTACTGCAAATAGTTCTGATCTTGCAAATTACATTTCTCTTTGTAGAATGGTGATGTTGGCATTAACTGCTCCATTGGTAACTGCTAATATAAAGGAACATTTGTATAAATATAAATTTTGTGTGCTTTATTTTCAGAAAGGGTTCTACTGACATTATTATCTTTTGATGTGGGAGCTAATGGTTTACCAAGTAAACATTTATTTTTTTAAGAGTTGGTATGAGGGGAGACGAATTCTTTAGCAAATGTTCATGGGTGAGGCTTCTATCTGCCAGTTGCTATGAAGATCTAGTTCTCTAGTAATAGAGCACTGACAAGAGCTGTGACCACTAAAAGTGCTTAACCAGTGTCTCGAAAGATCCCAGAGAAATTGCGATCTAACCTCAATAGTCGGCAGAGGAAACCAATAGGCCTTCAGTTTTCTGTAGGCAATGCTAGTATTGGTTGTAAACCTTCTTAAAATTTTAAAACTATTGCTTTTTAGCAATAATAAAACTTATTAACTTTAGGCAGAGAAACAACTTATTGTTTAATTATTTATGAGGAAAACTATACTACAAACAAATTCACAAACGTACAAAAAATGTTGCTTTATATATTTCAAAGTCACAACATTTTTTCTGTATTGTAGAAATTTATACTACAAATGTGCAAACATTATTGAAGAATCAGAATTACAAGCAACATAAAAATATTACTTGGAAAATAATAAAGCACAATTTACTACAGAATTAATATAACAATATGTAATTGTTGTGTAAATAAGTGAATACTTTTGAATTTACTTGTTGAAGCATTTAGAAACAATCGTTTCATTTACGAAGCTGATGTCAGCAAGTAAGTTCAAAAGTATTTACTTAGTTACACAATTACTTATAGTTTAATCAGTAATATGAAGATGATTACAACAAGCAACTTTAAAATTAATATATTTTAGATGAGTTTGTATTCTGGATTTCTTGTCTTATTTAAAAGTTGAAGAAATATATGTATACAATATCCTTGATTAAAAAAATAGCAGCCATAACAATTTAAATCTTTGTTCTTTAATTTATTAGGGAATAGTGGGTGACAGACTAACTAAAACAAATGGCTTGGGAAAGTATAAAAAAATATATTCTATCGTCCAGAGGATATGAACATAAATAAATAGTAAATGAATAGACTATTAATTTTTTACATAGGCTAATGACAGATCACGGACAATTTTGCTATTTTAAAAAAACAAAGTTTTCTGTGATCTGTCATTAGCCTATATAAAAAATTAATAGTTATTAACGGACATTAAATAAAAATGAATAGACTATCAGAAATGTTTTACAAAAATATAAATTCGTATTTTCTCTAGATCCCATGAAACATTTGGATGATGCTGGAAAACAATATATCCAATAGATCGATGATCTACATTAGAGAATAAAATTTGTGTGAGTGTATAGTAACAGTTAATAATGTACGTATGTTTATGTACGTCCTAATGAACACGTAAAATTCAATTTTTTAAAAACTAAACTATATTAATTAGAGGAGAAGAAGTACGCAATGTTTTTTTTATTATTATTAAGACAATTTTGTGAAAGATTTTCCATGTCACATTTTTAATTTAACTGATCCTTTAACCATATTTAAATAGTTGTCAACAGAGTATTTGTTAATGGTTCTATCATAGTTAAAGATAGATTGCGGTTTTGTTCTAATGAGGGTTTTTATCCTCCCATTTTTGTGTATAACTCTTTTTTTGTTCACCATAATTGGTTCTAAGAAATATGGAGTCTTGTGGGCTTGTCCCACTTATGTTGTTACGTGATGAGATTTCAATTGATCAACTTCCTGTTCTTGACCAATAATGATCCTTTTAAAAATAAAGAACATTTTGCATGTTAGGAAAATGTTATTAAAACCTAACCTACACCACCAGGCACCAAAAACACTTAAATTGAGTGGATTACTTGAGCATTACTGGTTTTTTCCCAACTATCAAAATATTTGGATGAGATTTAAAAGCCTTTATTTGAAATGCCACGAAACTGTTTCAAGAACTCAAAACATTTGATTGACAGAGGATACAATCATATTCAAACCCACAAATATTTTATATTTATCATTTTCTCACTTGAATGAAATTGCCTAGAATATAAAAAAGACAATTGGTTTTACGAGCAAATAATCATTATTTAATAAGACGTTGTTTCCACAACTAATTTGTTGTCTTTTTCAAGTTATTGAACTTATGTTCTAATAACAGAATATAGACAATGTAAATACATTGCTAAAGATCAATACATGTCTTTGAGAAATCATTGGTGACATGTTTTTAGGCCATAAGTTTTAAAATGGCTTAAAAAGGACAACAAATTAGTTGTAGACACAGCGACCTTTAAATAATCAAGAAGCCATCTTGTTTATTCATCAAATATTTTGGTTAGCTTTTTATGTGTAATCAAATCTACTTTTTTATTTAAAGAAACAACATCTTAAACAAATTGATAGCATAGTATTTTCTCCACTACTGATTGCAAAACATTTTGATAAGAAAATTTGAAAATGATAAGTTGTCTTTCTTTTAAGACATTTGGATTTGTTTGATGGGCCAGTGACAAAGTATGCATCAATAATACACAGTACTATTGTGTTCACCACATAGTAATAATACATGTGTTGAAATGGTAGGGAAAGTCCTTACCACATGGTAAGAAGTGTGAGGATTTCTAACAAAATAACTATTGGTATAGCTGACTCACATATGCGCCGCTAGGAGTAGTTGAAATGGAGTGATGGCTCTTATTTCGTGCCTTTTATTCCTCTGAGCAATCAGTGGTTTATTTTAACGTCTTGATATATTCGTTTAGGTCTATAGACAGGTATGACGTTAATGTGAAATATTTGGTATCTCAGTTATTCAAAGTCAATGACGTCAAAATACAGTTAACACCCTTGTTTATTATTTCGTGGCACTATGACAATTTTTGTTTTGAATGATCACATTTTACTAAGTTTACTCTAAATGACATTTATCACAAGATGTTCACATGTCACAAGTGATAGGTCCATTTGTAAATATTCTGTACTTTGTATGGAACTCAAATGTAAACATATTATGTCTCTTTTACAATAATATTTATATTGTCTGTATTTTTTTGATATATAACCCTATACAAGCAATCTGTCTAGCATGACTAGCCAAGACGAGTTAGTTGGGTGTTTGTTGATATAAACCTTTGAGTGGCTCTTATGTGGGATGTTCGGTCTACGATAGGATTTTTGTGCTATAGACCGACCAGCTCATATATTCGCTTACAATACAATAAAAATATTGAAAAGAACCCCAATACCACAAAAATAATCAAAAATAACAAATAAGACAAGTTACTTAAGATTAAACCCTTATGTACATTTCGATGACCATGTCATCATCATCAGAGGGTCTTGTTACAAAACAGGTCTTGTTTTGTAACAAGACCCTCTGATGATGATGACATGGTCATCGAAATGTACATAAGGGTTTAATCTTAAGTAACTTGTCTTATTTGTTATTTTTGATTATTTTTGTGGTATTGGGGTTCTTTTCAATATTTTTATTGTATTGTAATATATTGTACCACTGTGCTCTTGATATTGTGTATCATATATTCGCCATAAAAAAAAAAAACACTAAAAACAAAAATATATACTGTAATACCTCGACTTATGCTAGCCCGTCTTACGCGATTCCCAAGTTACGCGGTTTTAAACCATGCTGTCTGAGTTATGCAGAAACTGGCCTGAGAACTTTTATAGATCATGAAGAGAAAATATTTTCAAGTTGTAAGGCCGATTACAGTGTTATTTGGTGCAAATACAGCTGTTGACTGTAAGTTGTAATCTCTCATAGTTTATCACTTAGAACATCTAAGGGCATTAAAAAATATTTCTAAAGCTATCGTGCCCATGATTTTAGAAGTTGAATCGGTAGGATTGGGTGACAGCTTCTCTTTTTGATGACTGTTTTGGTCATCATTTCATACCTCAAGTCGAACTTTATTTTCGGTCTAAACAAATTCCTTTTAAAGTAATTCCTATTAATTGACAATGCACCTGGCGATCCTCCTACTACTTTAACTAATTTTGACACATGCGTGGAAGTGATATTTTTGCCACCAAACATAAATAATTTGCTTCAACCGATGGATCAGGGAGTCATCAAAACATTTAAAGCTTATTACACAAGAAGATCATTTGCGCATCTGCATGAAGCTGTGAGACCAAACGAGATCTTTGTTGACGATTTTTGGAAACAATTCAATGTTTTAAATGCTTTGAAAATCATTAGACAATCTTGGAATGAAATTTCCCAAAACCTTTGAGTGGCGTTTGGAAAAAGGTGCGAATTTTTTTCGCCACTAAAACTCAAGCGGAATAAGTGCCACAGTCTGATGAAATTGCTGATGTGATTGAAAAAGTTGTCGGTTTTGCCAGACAACTAAATTTAGAAGTAGATAATGATGTCATTCAAGAACTGGCGGATTTACACAACCAGGAGCTGACAATTAATTAATAAGTTCATAGAAATGTGAGCTAGAGCAAGATTTTAAAAAAGCAGATCTTTAGACCCAGTTGACATAGAAGATGAAATGACGGTTAGAAACTTGACAAAATGCCTTAATTTAATTGAACAAGGTTTACAAATTTCTACAAATTTTACAAGACTCCAACGATGAGCGTATTTCTGCCACAAAACAACAAAAGTTAGCAAATTATGAGGAAATTCTGTGTAAGAAGAAAAAATTTGCAATTCTTCAAACGAATTTACTAGATTTTATGAAGCCTTTTATGTCAAAATAACTTCTTTTTACTTACTTCATTGCAATATATATGTATATAATATAATATTTTGTTGTATTAGGTATTTAAGATTTTAATGCACATTTTTCTTTTAAATTATTAGTTTATTTAGTCTTTGGTCCTCATTAAGCATGATTCCTATGTGATTGTACGTAAAATTATACCCCGACTTACGCGAATTTGACTTACGTGGTTATCGTTTGGTCCCACCTATCGCGTAAGTGCGGGGTATTACTGTATTCAAGTAACATACTTTTAACGTTTTTATGTAGTATAATAACTTATTAGAACAACATTCAACTTTTGGTCTGTAACAAACTTCAGACCCAAATTAACACGGTTTGAGTAGAAAGATTGAATACTTATATGAGCATATATAATGCATATATGAGCCGCTCGGTAGCGAACGTGTTAAGTAATGACATCCAAGGAACAAAAACATTTTAAAATAGAACAAAATGGGACGCTATCTTATTTGGGTGTCCTGGACCTTCTTGAACTAGAAGGTACTTCAAAAGAAACAAAATATCCCTATGAAATAAACCATTAAATTATGGTTGAAAAGGCAGCTTAATTAAATAGTTTGACATGTATCACACAAAAAAGTTTCAAGTATGATAACTAAGAGGTTTGTTAAAATTTCTCCAATTAAAATATAAAATAGGTATATAAAATATAAAGACTAAAAAGGATTTTATGTTTAATTTTTGTGCTGAAATACTGAAAGAGTATAAGCAATTTACAGAAAGAGAAGCTTGAAAACATTCACTTTCATAAATCAGTCTATGCCCAGAGATCTGTTGTACAATATTAGTGGTTTCATAGTTAGTGCATTATTGACAAATTTCTAAACTCTACTATTACTAAAACTACCTAGATTCTATTGTCTATCTAGGTTAATAAGAATTAAATTGATTTTACTTTTGTTAACAACACTTAGTGCTCCCTAAAACTAGGCCGGCCAATGTTCATATAAAAATATTAAATAAATTCTCTATAAATTACCTAACCGATTTACTTTTCAAGCTAATTTTTAAAAATTTAATTTGGATTTTTCAAAAAGGCCAACCAGCATTATTTATCACAATTTCTTAAACTAATATATATTTACATTCTTATCAAATACTAATTTACATCTTTTTTTGCTTTCTTGTTTGAGGGTAGCGCTTATGGTTTTTGTTCTTTCAGCTCCAGTAGGGTCTCCTTGCAGTTTCAAGATTCTGCTTCCGTAAGGACTTGAGGCGCCGCAGGGGGAGTGAAGCTCATTACTTCTTCATATACTAACTCTGAAATAAAAACAAAATATAACAAAAATGATTCGATTTCATATCTACATGTTTTCGTCTACTGAAGTTATATTAATTTTAACACATTGACTGCCACGGCAATCACCAGTGAGACCTACACTGTATTTTTGATTAGGGCCTCAGTATGTAGATCTAGATTTTGATTATGACACAAAGCTGTCAGGGACATTCAGGATACATTTAACCATATGAGATGTCTGAAATGGCCTCTGTATGTGTTCCTGCTACTTAGCGCTCAGAAACATTTAAAATTTATTTTCCAACAAGACTATAATTATTGGAAACTAGAAGTTCAGAATTACAAGGAAATAGTTATTTACACTTCTTTGTTGAACTACATTATGTTTTAGAATAGTGTTACATTTGATTTGATCCGAAAAAAATCACCTAAAAAACTGAACAATTTGAAGCTAAAAACTTTAATTTAAAAAGTCTTCCTCCAATTCATAAGATCATATAAAATTCATAAAAACAGCTTAATTTAAAACCTACTTGTATTGAAACAATACAAACATAAATGTAAGAATAATATTCAGATTATATTTACATTCTAATTATTCGTATATTAAAATCGTAATATTCTTCGTTTTTTGTAACAATTTTGTTGACTAAATCTCTATCAAAAATATTTTGAAAAAGTCTAGTTTTTAGGTTTCGATAGGAAAACAAATTTGTTAGAAATGTCTGATTTATTTGTATCAAAATCATGCAACAAATTGAACACGTGTGTAACAAACCATAGATTTTGCAGACAAAAGAATGATGAGTATATGCTGTGTGTATATTTATTGTCATATGTCATCAAATATTGAACCTAGAGTCCAGTAATATACACAGGAAATACAATCGTAAACATATGGCAATTCTAATATGAGAGAAATGATAGAGCATTCATATACGGGAATGCTATCGATAGCTGTTGAGCAATCTCATGTACTGCTCTCGTCAATGCTAATCAAAGGGTTAATTAATATGTATTTGAACTTGAGTACATGAATAAAATGTATTGTATTAACAATTGAAAATTTGAACAAGATGTACATGAGGAGAGTGTGTAATAGAATGATTTGAATAAACTATATCAGGTTGTATTTTGTAAAATTTACCATTGAAAGAAAATCATAGGCCATCATTATTTAGATAACTAAAAAACGTTTGTTTGAAACCAGGCCGTTAATACTAGTACGATTTAATTTAGTACAAGACCTGCATGATTATACTTATAATATTTTTTATTTTATTACACTACTAACATAAAATTAAAATATAAAAATTAATATTTATAGCTAAAAATAAAATACTTTTAAAATAAAGAAATTTAAACTACATTAGAACCTGTCTAATTCGTCATGTTCGGGACCGGAGGGTGACGAATTTGAGAAAAAGACGAATTGCAGAAGTAGTGAAATTAACATGTAATTGTGGGTAACCATAGCACATAAATGAGTAAATGGGTATGTAATGTAATTAATGCTGTACTTTAGATAATTTATGATGGCTGAAAAACTCAACAACACTATTACACAACTCTAAAAAACACTAGTCGCAGTATAGTACGTAATTACAACCGATAAACATTCCATTATCAAGTTGAACATGAATAGGTATTGTAATTTTTTTTGCATTTGTTAACATCTTCATAGGAAACTTCCATTTTTGCCATGAATTCTTTAATTTACAGCCATTTTTCTTGATGTCATTTACAGCCAATCTAGGAATTCTGAATTCCAACGATAGCTTAACAACACTTTCGCCTTTTTGTAACCGTTGTAGAATGTCATACTTATCAAGCAACGTTAAAGTTTTATAATTACTGCGTTTAGACATTTCCCATTTACATAACCACTGTTGAAAAAAAAATTATTAAAAGAATAGAAAAAAATTATGTTAGATATCTTTCCATTATTTAAAATTTTTTTTATTATTAACCCTCAAGGACGCGCGCTGTTGTAAAAAGTACAACAATTTTAATATTTTGATTCTTGTTGAAACCTGTTGGTAGTTATTTGTTCAAAACACCGTTCTATTTTTCTATTGGTCCCCCCACTACTCTTATCAGTTGTCATCAATGTCTTTATTCTATCAACATAGCCTCAGTGTGCGATTAGTTCTGGTCAGTCATCACTGTTGTACAAAATACAACAAGGCGCCTTCTGACGTTTTTATTTTTTCGGTGCAGTTTTTTTTCTCCACGATGGAACGTAAGTTTTTTATATACATTTTTTTAAAGAATTATGTAATTATTTGTTTTGTTCAACATTTTTATAAATTTTCATGTTTTAGGAGTGAATTTGGAAGACATTCCAAAAATTTTACAGGATCTTTCTGATGAAGAAATTGATAATGCTGAATTTATTGTAAGTGACGACGATCTGAGCGACGGTGAAGCTGAAAAAAGTGATCATAACTCAGAAAGTGAATTGGAAGGTGATTGGCACTCTACGTAAGAACAAACGGGAAATTCCACCAGAATTTCTGCCTAATAAAACCAATCAGCCAGGTACTACCTTGTTTGGGTTCCAGAATGATCGAACCATGGTCTCATATACAACAAAAAAAATAGAGCTGTAATATTGATTTCGACTATACATGACTCAGATGATGTTGACGAACAAACAAATAAGCCAGAAATTATATTGCAGTACAACAGAACGAAAGGTGGAGTTGATAGTAATAACCAGCTTTGTGCTACATATAGCGTTGCCCAGAGGACAAGAAGATGACCAGTTGCATTATTTTTTGCTCTGATAAACATTGCTGGGGTCAACTCACAAGTAATTTTTTCATTGGTAAGACCAAACTTTTAATAACTCGATTGAAAGTTAAGGAAAATGTAGAAAACCGAGATGTTGTATAAAATACAACAGCGCGCCTACTTACGTTAGATAAAAAGGCACGCGTGCATGAGGGTTAAAAAGAATGGTGGTTCGCCAAGCATATGAAGGATGGAAGTTACGAAGAATTTAAAGAGAGACTCTTTAATCACATTTGGGGCCATCATGCCCAGGAAAGAATTAGAGGAAGGACATAGAATGGGAGGTATGAATATAATCGAGGAGTAAATAACATGGTAAACTATTTCCTCAAAATGGTGAACACCGCGAGACACCTAAATCCGCCTTACAATCAATTGGAGTTAATTATGAAAATAATGAAACATTATGGAAACCGCATGTATATAAGATGTTCCAGGATTGCAGCTACTGACATTGAAAAGGGGGTACGGTACATCTGACGAAACATGGAACAGGAATCTACCAGGAACCGAACCCAGAATAGAGCTGAGGAACGGGAGCCTGGAAGGAGAGGGTGGACAAAACCAACACGAAGGTGCGTAAATAAGGAAAATTGGAGGCCAGACCCTTACCCGAGAGAAGGGAAAAGAAAGGCCCCTACCAAAGAGAGGGACCAGGAAATTGACCGCAAAAGAAGTGGCAACTGCAATGGCCAGAATACAGACCACAACCTCAAACAAAAGAAGGACCAAAAATAAATGAACAAAGATTACAAAAACCAGGGTCGAGAGCAAAAAACTAAAAGAAAGGATCCCTAGCAGTAGGAAGACAAAGAGGAGAGCCATTAGAGATCCAACAACAAAGACAACATTTCAAGGATAAAAAGGGAACTAGAAATAAAGGAAAGGCAGAAGACCTAGAAATTAAAAAAAATTAAAGAAAAATATAAAGCAAAAATAAAAATGAGGTGCACCAAGATCAACAGGTAAGAGTTGGTGGGCTATTCCTTGATATTCGTGCTGAATTGTTAGAAGAGGATGAGGTGATTGGGAAGGTAACCAGAAAAAAAACCATGCCTTATAATCGAGTGTGAGCTAGGACACTCTATAAAGGTAGAGATGAAAACAGGTGCTGCGTGTCAGTCATTCAAGAAAAGGTTTACAACAACCTTATCTAGGGTTATTCCTGGGCTCAAGTTCCTAGAACTACCCACCAATAATGTGGGAGTTGTAACAGCCACTAAGGTGACACAGAAAAAGGTTATCTGGCAATGCTTGACTCCATTAACAATTCAGGGAATAAAAGTGGACTGCATTTTCACAGTGGTCTCCAAACTTCGGTTGGAGATAATTATGAGGTGCAAAACACTATATAACTTAAAGGCACGGATAAACATGGATAGATGCTTTGTGACTGTTGAGATAGAAGGTGTACCAAGATACAGGTGTGCTGATAGATAGATGGCGTACCAAGACTTCTAAAGTAAAACAAAAGAATCTAAAGAAAAAGTAAAGAAAGTCAAAACCATAAACAAGATAACCTGAATAATCGATGATGCATCAACAATAGGGCATCACAGCATTAGGAGGGGTTAATGCGACAGTGCGAGAAGCAGGAGCACTGCCGAATGAGTGAAGGAGGTGTTGGACTAGAAACACATAAAGGGGAAGTACTAAATATAAAAAATGAACATCAAGAAAAAATAGAGCGTGAAACAGAGGAAAAAATTAGTAAAGACAAAACTTAAAAAACAAAAAAGAAAGTAATATAAATAAGAAAAGTAATTTAAGACCGAAGGGAATCAATACAGCAGATAAAGAAACGAAGGATAGGGAAAGAAGAGCTGCAGCTGAGATTAAGAGCAAAACAAAGTAAGGCCAAAATAGAGCCAACAAAGGGAAATAATGTAAATGAAAAAGCAATAAAATAAGAAAATAAATATAAATAAAAGTATAAACGTCATGCCAAGAGAAATAAAGGGAGGGGACAACGAAGTTAAAATGAATAACCATCAGGTAGCTCCGAAGCCCATGACCAAAACTTTAGATTCTGAAGAGATAACCAAAAGGACAGAAATTACAAAAGAAAGGAAACATCAAAAATCACTTACTGGTTCAGGGGTTCAAAAGTTATTTAAAATTTTGAACAAAGCCATCCACCAGAAGAAACTTTACTACAATACCTTAAAAAATAAAAAAACATAAAACCTATATTCAGGAAAAGTAAGGGAAAACTAAAAAATTGGAAAAGGAGATAGAAAAAGAGGGAGGGATAATGGAAGATAAATGAAAATGAATAGATGATCCATCAGAGGTATAGGGTGTAACGATTAGATAATAAAATTTTTTAAAATGTAAATTAGATCTAAGTAGTAGAGTAAATAAGTAATGTCAAAATATATAACTCAAACAATTAGAATATAAGTATTTTATGTAAAAGGAAAAGCCATATTTAAAATGAATGGGATTTTATTCATTGAAATGATGAAAGTAAATTTTTCTCTTTGAAATAACAATGAAGGGAAAGAAAAAATACAATTTTCATATAACACTTTTGCTATTACTTGCGACCAGAATTTTTGTTAACTAAAAGTTGTTAAATTGTTAACTTACACTTCAAGGAAACGTTTTCTACTTACGACTTCTTCAGCCTCGTATTTTTGCCGCTAGGAATGCTGCAGTTGTGCTTCCTCGGTACCAGTTTTTGAAAGTTAGAAGTGATGTGATCGAAGAGTATGTGTGATCTGTGCCGTGTTTGATCATTTAGAATGTCATTTTTATGTGCGTTGCTATGTCTATATATTTCATACTGTTCTAGTGTGTTTAATTTATGGCCTTTGTTGCATGTGTGGAGAATGCTCATGTTCACTACACTTAATATTCATTGCACTTAATGGTGGATAAAATTACTTATTACTTACAATAGTAATATATTAACTTCATATATATATATATATATATATATATATATATATATATATATATAAGTATCGCAATATGTATTCTTGTGTATTAATAAAGAACTAAGTCAAAATACAAATACAAGAATTATAATTGGATTTACAATTCAAAGCTTTTCGTTGGCTAACAGTACCAACATCATCAGGAATATTACACAATTGTATTGACAAATATATATACGTTATATTCAATAATTCGAGATGGATAGAACCGAGACCTCCTATTACCGAAAACTCAAATTACACAAAAAAAGTTTCTGTGCATTACAAAAAATAGGACTTTAATGATTCCCAATACAGTAAAACCCCTTATATCCAGATTAATGTAGCAGCAGCCCAAACAAGATTTATTTATAGTGGGAATAAAGACCAGTCCAGCTAATCATGAGTGTCGTTATTGTTTGATTGATTTGTTTGCTTCAAGAGAGTTTATTTTCTGATATTTCACACACAAGACTAGACATTTGTGCAGGGATATTTGTTGACTGTCAAAACTTACAGCGTAAATAAAGAAATATATTTATGGCCCATTGACCTTCTGTTATTTAAACATAATTGATACAGACATTCAAGGACAACATAACAACGAGCATGAGCGACAATGTAACAACAGAATGTCGAGGAAGAAAAATACCGTATTGATAAAAATATTTCTTGAAAGCCTGACTCATTTCCTTTTAAATAGAAAAAATAGGCTCAAATTATAAGGAAAGTCGAAATACCGGGACTTGGATTTTCAAGACTCTACTGTACTTCCAAACTAGCCAATCATGGTGAACAACTTCACCCATGTATTTGTTGTACAATTTCATAACATTTGGTTGTGGAACAGACAACTTCTGCCTTGACATGCTGCTCCACCGTGACACACTTGTCATTCTACTTCACAAACAGAATTTCACCTTCTAATCAAATGGGCCACTTGTCTCTTTAGAGAAATCCTTGGATCCTTCAAAGGACATTTGCACAAATGGTTCTGCCTCAGAAAAACCTGACCAAATGAATCAAACACACAACACAAAAACTAAGAACCAATGAGTCATCAAACAAATCTCAGAAAGCAGACAGCACTATACAAACTCATCGGCTTATGAAATAAACTGATGCCTCAATGTCACAGCATCCTATAAATAGGACAGCATGATTTAATGCAACAACGTCCCCCACAAAGATAAAACAGAATCACACTCTCTCTCCTTCAAATATATATCCTGAGAAGCATATTAAATATCTTTTAGCAAACATTTCGTATTTGAAATATGTCTGGTCGACACATTGGGGGTGAATCGCTGTTGCTCATTTAGCGTTACCTAGGGAACACGTGTGGTGTGAAGACCATGGACGCGAGCAACCTTGTCCGCCCCGCATTCCTCTCCAGCAACCACCTTGCCCTCAGTCCTACTCTTCTTCTTCAGCAATCAACCAAGTGGTAAACAACAGGCAAGCCAGCATAGAGAAGAATTGGGCTAAGCTGATATACTCTCCCATACCCCGAAACTTGCCTAGAGATGTAGCAGTAGCTGTATTCAGAACCACCACTGGCCACGACTACCCGGCAGCCCATCTGCACCGCATCGGGTTAGGCACAGATGCGGCTTGTACGCTGTGCCAACACCCCAGGATGGACGCAGCCCACCTACCCCAGTGTCTTGCCCTAGCAGCTAACTCTGTGGACGAAGAAGAAGAAAACCGCAGGGAGATCACCTGCCTCTACTGGTCAGCGCGCCACCAATGGCAAACCTGCCAAGGGTAGGCCTTGGATAGTAAGTAGTAAGTAAGTAACCATTTGAAATATAATGTCCATTATAAAAAAATATGAAAACAACTCAGAGTGTCAGGCTTGAAATAATACCTCCAAATCAAAGTGTTTTAGGACACTTAAAAAAAGACATTCAATGAAAAATGACTATTTTACTAATAAATATAGTATCTTCTTCCATAAATAATAACCTAAAAATAATAATATATTATGATACAAATTAAAATATATAAAATGCGAGTGCCTTATTTATAGGAGACTGGGCGTTAAAGACTTAAGGTAATATTTTTCAACAATGAAAATTAAAAGCTTGAGGCATAAATCTAAGTAATGACTAAATGCATTTCTTTTCTGTTCAGCAATGATATTTACCTTTCCACTTTTCAACGGGTAGTTCCATATCTTCAAAGCTTTGATCATAAGGTTGAGAAACAGGCTCATCTGAAGGGTCGGCATATTGAGCTAAGTAAGAATGTGCTAATGCTTGCTCGGCGTTGATACGCTTTTCTGCGTCCAACTCTAACATTTGCTCAAGAAGATCTATAGCTGCAAAGCAATTAAAAGTTTAAGTTTTTGTAATATATGTCATTAGTAATAAAATAAAAATACCGCTTTCAATTAATTAGTATTATGATCTTTTCACCATGTTAAAAGAACTGGTATAAACAATATTGATGTAATACATAAATTTTCAATTACTTTTTATATATGAATAAAACATATCAATTATTTAGATCAGTATATCACTTATCTACAGGAAGCGGCAGAAAAACCTGATGGTTTTGTTTCGTGCAAAGCTGACCATTCGATTGGTGTGGGGTGGTTCGGACTCTCTCGTTCTCTAGACTACACAATGCTATTTCAGTAGCAATGGATCAGTTCTAATGAACATCGAGCGTTTGTCATTGAGCTGTGTTTCAATAGTAGCGATTACTGTGTTACGGAATGTGAATTTAGTAAACATTTCAATCTGGGTTTAGGGGATGCATTCCATCACGTTACACAATTATTGTATGGGTGAAAAACTTCAGAACTTCAGGTTCAACCATAAAACAGAAGCATATAGGTCAGCCAAGGTCAGTCAGAACACCAGACAACAGCCTGTAAGATAAGCTGTACTGAATAGTCCACATCAACCTTCTTGAAAACAAGCTGCGGCTCTTCATCCCTGAATACAGAAGAAAACTTTTTACTCTGAAGAATTCGGGTTCGACTAACTGGAACAACTCCTTATTCAGATAATGTGGTCATGGGCTTTTTGAGAAGAAAGTTTCATGGCCGTGACATTTCTCGAAGTGGCGACATTGCTTGGCCAACCCATTCGCCTGATCTCTCTGCTTGTGACTTTTTCGTTTGTCTATACCTCAAACCAAAAGTGTACACTAGCAAACCCCATACAATACAAGAACTGAAAGATGTCATAAGCCAAGTGATTGCCACCAAAACACGTGAGATGTAAAGAAAAGCGTTTGACAGTTTCACTGCGAGACTAGAAGAATGCATGGCACGAAACGGACCATTTAAATGATGTATTTTTTAAATCTTAAAAGTTATCATGTATGGTTTAATTCCTGCTTTTCATTAATTGGCTCATTGTAGTTCTTAAAAAATAATAAATATACAGAAATATATAAAAATCTATCTGTAATATTTATTATAAAAAATGTAAAACTTCGCACAAGCATAAAAATGCCAAGAATGGTGTGCCTACTATAATACTCAGCTCCAACTAGGTTTGAATGTGACTAGGTTTAATGCAATTATTTTAAAATAAAAGCAAATTCCACTAAACATCATATTTACAAGCACAAAATATAATTACAAAAGTAGGTACCAAAAAAAATATATAGGTCTAAATATAAATTATTGAAAAACGTCATTTAGGCCTATTCAAAATTGTTTCATTTGTTTATGCTGAGTTTATTGTCACATACTCCTTTATTTGGCCACTTGAAAAACACTTCAATTTATTGTTTATAGTTTTTGACAGTGTGAAACTTTTCACAGTAAATGTTTGGAGGTAATCCCGGGTTACTTGGGCAAATCCCACAGTAGGCCTCCAGCTCACACATTGTAAGCCTATTCAAAAGCACTATATCTATATAACAATATGTCAGAACTAAAATAAAAGCATAACACTAAATAAATAAAGAATATCATGAATAAGGATAAGTTCACATAAACAGCAATCTATCAACTAGGCCAGATGCCTACTGCTTTCTGTGCAGTATATCGTAAATAACTGTCTGGGACCTGTTGTTTATTTACAGAAAAAATCATGATACACATGGCCAATCAGCGTTATAAAAATAAACATTGATTTCTCATAACACAGCAAATGAACATAGTACTGAATATCATCAAGACTTTCTAAAGTATGTAATATTTGCATTGCAAAATATGTTGGCAGTGGAGCAGAACGGGGTTCATTTTGATTGGTGAAGTAATTCTAAATGCAAGTAAACTAACTTCAACAGTGATGAATGGATCCAAAATCTCGGCTGTGGCTTGATAACAGATACCGGCATACAGCGTGCATGACCCATTGGCTACCATAGCTCTAAAGCACCGGAATTCCAAAATGGTACTTACTTTAAAAATACGCCTTGTATATTATGATTTTAATTTTTTTTGTAGGTAAGGAGTTTCTTATTTAAATTACTGTTCTTTTAAATAGCAGCTTGCTTTATATTGTAAATTCAAATCTTGTATATAACTTCACTATTTATTAAAAAATATTTCTTACCTAAAGGATTTGCTCCCTTGAATACATCTTTAAAATTTTTCTTTTTTAAAGGCGGAAGTGACTGAATATAATTTCTTGCCTGTAAAAAATAATTTTAGAAATCTTAAATATATTTCTTAAAAAATTACTAGTAAGTAATTTCTGTAATTAATTAATTATTCGCAGCTATTTTTTTAGGCTTTTAAATAAACACTTAAATAAATTTAAATCTTTTTCATAAAGTTAAATATTTGTTTAATTTATATAGCTTTAAAACCAATATTTTTCTATTACTCAAGATGAATGAAGTAACTTTTATATGCAACACAAAATGTCACTTGAAAGTTTGACTGACTGGTCAAAGTTCTGCTACTACCAAATAGCTTTACTTCTAAAATAATGTACAGTATGTAACATTTAATGAAGACAAAACCTGAGTACTAGTGCCATATTTTTGAAGTCATTAAACATTTTACTAACAGCTTATGGGTTTTTATTTTCTTTTATTTTTTTAAAAAGTTGTACATAGTAAATGGAAATAAGAATAAAAATTTGTAAGTAACATTTTGTTGTTCTTAAAGTCGTAGATGTAATAAAAAAAGTCCAAATGAAACATTTTGTAAATCATAAACAATAAAAACTGAACTGTAGTAGTAGCCATGGTTGATTTTAAGCAATGTTCAAATTATAAAGTAAAACCTCTCATATCCAGAACATTGTGGCAACAGTCCGATCCGGATAAAAAAATCCATATATGGGAGAGGTTATGTTGTGATGTATGATTGTTTTAAGTAAATAAATTACACTTATTAAAGATTGTAATTATATTTTAATAGCAATATAAAACTGTATGTAAAATTTAGTTACATGGCTGTATGTACAGTTTCTTAATACTGTACTGTACATTAATCATAAGTTTTGGTAGAAAAAGATCTGGTGGATTGCTTGTTTCGTTGAACACGTTTCCTTAATGAAATTTCCCGTCACCTTTGAAAGAGTAGACGACCTGCTGCTGTTGCTTCGTTTTGTTGTTCGACGTACTCTATCAACTGGTCAAATGCCTCGAAAGCTTCACTATATGTCATGGTTTGTTTTCTTTTGTCAATTCAGCAGGCGGTGGCTATGTGCTCACAAGTCTATACCACTAGTAGTAAACTCATGAACTTCATCCTCTTTTACCTATTTGTTCACACCAACACTGTTCATGTCCTTACAATCAGGAATGTTTCGGAGAAGATCGACGATGTCTCCATTTGTTTCACGAACAAGGTTTTCTGTTTGAAATATGTTTTCAATCCTCTCATTGTTTGTTTTATGATCCAAAATTTTTGCCATGACTTAACTAGGGTTATCGGCCTGTTTCCATCCGATGCTGTAGCAATCCTTAAAGTGACATCTAAGAAGGCTTCGTTTTTTAGGCTCTCAGGAGCACTTCCTCCCGCACTCATACCCACGACTATAACTGTTAGTAACTTGAGGCAAAATAAACATTTTTTTCTGCCATACTGTATATTGTAAATTACACGTTCTAGATAAACTAACTAAATTATTAACTAATTACACAAAATCCTGTTGAATATATGCAAATTGAACGATAGGGAGACTCGAACACAACTGAGTCAGGAAAAAACAAAGATCCAACTGCTAGCGCCAGAGAACTGGCCCGATAGCAAAGCTCCTTGTGGAATAGAGACGGTTACTTTATTTTCATGTTATGTCCAAATATCGGAGGTTCCGAATATGACAGGGTCAGATATGAGAAGTTTTACTGTACAATTTATAATAATTTACTAGTTTTTATACCTTAAGAAACATTTTTATGTGTGGAAAAACATGTATTCTGAACTTTTAAATTTTAAAATATATATTAATTTGATATTAATAATTTTGTTTAAATAACTTTTTTTAATAATTATTTACATTCTACCACCTTGTCACTCTCTCTTGACTGTCGTATTAATATCATATCTTACAAAATATACTGTCTCTATTAATATTATTTTTATTAGAAAAAGTATAATTAAAATTAAAAATTAAGCAATATAAACAGCACGGTAATTAAACAAGATGAAATAGCTGGGTTAGAAATATTATTTTTTAAAGTAAAAAATTAGAGAAGGTTGAACACTGTTCAATGACTACCTCTTCGCTGGTTATTTTGTCAATAGTCTCCTGGGCTGGAGTGCCGCAGAGAACTAAAACGCGGGTTAAATGATCAACATCTATGCAGCACAGTTAAGGTGAATGGCAAGCTAAAGGTTGTCATTTATTGCAGACATCACTAAGCAGGATATTACACAAACAATAAAGCGAACATCACAAACTTTAGGAATAAGTTCTTTGTATATAACAAAAATTATCTTCTAGTGCCTAAGGCAAAACTAGACAATATATGGTATACATAAACAACACTAAAACAGTACTTAAAATGTTTGAATACATTTAAAATGATACAATCATATGACTATAGTGTATGATTCAGTGAAATATTTTGTGAAAAAACTAAAGGTATTCAGAAATTGAAAATAAAGGATTTTATGTTTAAAATATTGTTTAGAAATTCGAACATAATTTTAAACTTGATTTAATTGGTAAATTATTTAACTATTTCATACTTGATTACAACCTAAATGAGACAATAAACATAAACGGTATCAAGAATAAAATAGACAGTATTTAAAAAGAATGAAACTATACTGTCTATTGAATTTCAGGTACTATGTACTTCTTAAATATTCACCAAATCAGCTGTAGTATTTTCTTATGACACAAATTAAAGTAAAAAAATTGAACACTTGAATACCATATAACAAATTAAATATATACAAATGCAATATTTTATCTCAGGAACAAAACAATAAAATATTCAAACCACTAACGATTTTAAATTAATTAGGGCTTAGCTAGTGAGAACAATTCACAACGGTAAAAATTTAAACAGTTAACTCTAAATTTCACTACACATTAGTTTATTAATACAAATTTCTAAGACGATGTCGCCCTCATAAGTACTTGGTTATAGTAGCCAAGCACTGATGAGGGTCACATCCTTGTTGAAACTAGTCTGGTTCTTTAAATGAACTAGTTTGTTTGTTTTAATACTCTGATGTGTAGTGAGATTTAGAGTTGACTGTTTTAATTTTTACCGTTGCCCACTAACAATTTATTTCAAAAACATATATTTGCTTATCAAGTAACATATTATTTCCCCACTGTGGATATTAGTAAAATCTATGGTGGCATTTATTCCCCAATGAAATATACTGAGTTCATTCTAAGTTCTTTGGGAAAGCAATGAGGTCTATTAAATAATGTGACATCATAAATACTATTGTAAATAATAAATTCCAATAAGTGGGACTATCTAGAGTCAACATTCAAACTTATACTGTCTCACACACCACACTATAGAAATAAATAGTCTGACTATTTCTACTGAAGTTAATGTGTAGTAACCTCTTAGCACAGTACTCTTATAAAGTAATAATTTGCTTTGTCAATGAAATGATTGTTTCAAAACGCATCAGAATGTTCAAAAGTATTTACTCAGTTATGCAATAATTACTTATAATTTAACTAGTGAATTCAAGATTATTACAACAAGCAACTTAAAATATACAATTTTCGATGAGAGAATACACACAATTATTATTAATAACAGAGGACTATAATTCTCAGTCAAAAGCAATAACAGTTATATCAAGAGTACAGTGATACAATATATTACATTGAAAATATTGGAAACAACCCCAATACAACAAAAATAATAAAAAATAACAAGTTACTTAAAACTAAATCCTTGTTTACATTTCGATGACCATGTCATCATCAGAGAGGGTCTTGTTAGAAAATTAAACTCTGACCTAGTCAATCTAGTTTGTAATGTATTTTTATATATATTACCGCCAAACTAGTATTTTACTGCCAAATAGTTCTGAGAGCAAACGGTTCTAATTGTCGCCCCAAGAGAACGACTGTTAACCGATAATAAAACAGCTGACTGGGTAAAGTTCGATATTTCTGGTATAGTCTTAATAGGAAATAAGAACAGTCGTTGAGAGAGACCCAGACTAGCGAGTCCAAAGAGATCTTCCTGGCAACCAACAGACTACATCTGGCCGAATGCTAGCTTCCTGAGGAAACCAGTAAGAGGTAGAGCATAAGTCCTAGTAACAACTCACAACAGATGAAAAACTCATTTAATGTTGCTTTTATATTTGTTAATAATTTGTACGTTTATTTGAATGCTCTGCCCATGGCCCGGGAAGGATTTAATGTCCGTTAATTGTACTCAACGGTATTTTAGAGTTAATATCAATGACATCCTACTTTATTAAATCCCCCGACCGCAGTAGTGTGTCAAGTTTTTCTTTGTTAGAGTGTAATTTTGTAATACGAGCCTAAAAATATACATAAGGGAACCATTTACATTTTGATCTTAAGTAACTTGTATCATCTATTATTTTTGTGGTGTTGGGGTTATTTCCAATATTTTGTAAAACATTGCATTGTAAAACATAACCTAGATTAGTTTTACATATAATGTAATGCTAGTGTCAGGTTTGTTACCAAAACACTGTACGAGTAGAATAAGATATTGCTCTAAAAAAAGTAAAAGAACTCACAATTAGGAAAACCTGAAAAATTAAAGAAATAATTTTAGAAAGTCTTTTTTTTTAGAGTGGTTATATGATTTAGTTGGAGTAAATAATAATAGATACTTTACTGGAAAATCCTTTCATAAAACTGCTGATTGTACACCTATTAATGGTTTACCCTTAATAAAACTGCTGACTGTTCACCTATTAATGGTTTACCCTAAATAAAATTGCTGGCGTTTCACTTATTAATGGTTACCCCTTAGTAAAACTGCTGACTGTTCACCTATTAATGATTTACCTTTAATAAAACTGCTGACTGTTCACTTATTAATCCTTTAGTCTTAATAAAACTGCTGACTGTTCACTTTTTAATAGTTTACAGATATATTTTGTCACTGAGTAGGGTATTTAACTTACTGAGAAGGTGGATTAATAAACACAAAATGCTATTTAGTGTAACAATATGTTTTCCTCATGGACTTTAATTGATAAAATTTCATCTTCTATGAATATGATTTCTATTATTCTTTTCACTATTAAAATTTCTAATATCAGATTTTAACAATCAAATTTAATCTACCGCTAAACATTTTTTGTTTTATGTGTGGATCAATACGAAACACACTGATATATTCTCTCCTTCTTTAATAGAATTACTCGTAGTCATTTCGACCCGCAAATTTTAAGAACACCCTTTTCTGTTGTTTCTTTCTGGTTATTTTAAACATGAGGAATATGTTTATACCAAAAATTTATTTTAACTTCTCATGCAGGTTTGATCTCAAATATGATAGAATATTTCATTTCATTAAATATTTTAAAGTAATTGCCTTTTGCAATTCACTCCCTTGGTAACACAGTGTACAAGGCTGTTTCTAAGTATGCACATTGGATCACTTACAATTGCTGACAATAGTCTATAAAACTAATGAGTGCAGTTAAATTGTAAGTAAACAAAATAAATATACACAAATCACAATTAAAAAACTTTTATTCCATAAGCATTTCAATGAGTTATGTCATCACCATTCAGTGATTCTACAACAAAAATATAACTTTAAATTGTAGTAGTACAAAAGTGCTTCAGAGTCTAAGAATAAACAATTTTTAAAAACTTTAGCCTTTTATAAAACTTTTGCATGGTTTAGAACTTAAGCCTTAGAATACAAAAAAAAAAAACATCATGAAATGAATGCATGCAGATGTCTTAGAGTTGATTATTATACTGTATATTTTAAGTTTTAAAACAATAATTAACAGACACTAAGTTAATTCATTCGATTTACCAGGTTGAAAAGTACAATAATATATTAAAGTTTTATACGAGGTGAGGCTAGAAAAAAACCGAACTAGCACAGGTGAAACAATAAAACGAATGCAATAAGGCTGAAAGTCGCCTGGCCTGTCACGTGACTCTTGCTTGCTCTGCCTACTGCTCGAGTTTCATCTGCCTCCTGCACTCAGTCTGCCCGTGGCGTCTGTTCTAAGTAGTTGACGTTTTGTCCGTGCGTCGGAAAAATGTTGAGTGTACAGAAAGAACAGCGTGTTAACATCAAATTTCTTTTCAAACTTGGAAAATCTGCAAGTGAAACGTTTGTAATGTTGCAAAAAGTGTACGACGATGATTGTTTATCGCGAATACAAGTGTTTGAGTGGTTTAAACGATTTAATGATGGCCGCGAAGACACAAGTGATGACGCTCGCACTGGCAGACCATTGTCAGCAAAAACTGATGCAAACATTGAAAAAATCGGTAAACTTGTTCGAGAAGATCGCCGTTTAACAATCAGAGCAATGTCTGAGTTGACAGGAATTGACAAGGAAAGTGTTAGGCAGGAAATCTCCTGATTCTCCACGACAAAAAAAGCACGAATGTCAAAATCGAAATTCAAGGCAACGATGATTGTTTTTTTGATGTCAAAGGGACTGTACACATTGATTGGGTACCAGAGGGACAAACAGTGAATCAGCATTACTACATTAGCATCCTGACTACCCTACGTGAGCGAGTACGGAGAAAACGGAACGATTTATGGAAAAAAAGACATGGATCCTGCACCAAGATAATGCCCCAGCTCACAATGCGTTGTCAGTGAAGACGTTTTTAGCCAATCACAACATTCCCATCTTAGACCATCCACCCTACTCACCTGATTTGGCCCCCTGTGATTTTTTTCTTTTCCCTAAAGTCAAGTCAGCTTTGAAAGGAACTAGATTTGAGAGTGTTGAAGCAGTAAAAGAAAAAGCGACGGAAGTAATGTATGGACTTACCGAAAATGATCTGCAGCATTGCTATGAACAGTGGAAAATTCGTATGGAGCGGTGTATAGACCGAGGAGGAGAGTACATTGAAGGAGATAACATCAAATTGTAAATAATGGAAAATAAAATTTTTTTATAGCATAAGTTCGGTCTTTTTCAAGCCACACCTCGTATCTGAGGACTATCCAGAAACTAACCACCATGTATGGCTAGAGAAGTAGGGTTGGGGGGGGGGGAAGGCTTCTAACTGTTCAAGGGTAAGCATTACACGTTCGTGCATTGTCCAGTTATAGCCTCAAAACAAGAGTACCCAAAAAATATGAAATTCCGCCACGTGTGAAGTGCATGGTGTTATAAGATGTCTTTGGGCAAAAAATCACTCAGCAGCCAAATCAATTGTTTGTGGTTTATGGCCCTAACATTATGGGTAAAGATATAGTCCGCCAATAGATCAATGTTCTTAAAAATGAAAGAACAAACAATCACTATGAAGAAAGGATTGGTAGGCCTTCTCTTGTCAATGAGCTATTGAACAAAGTGAAATAAAAAGTTCATAAGAACCGTCGCTTGGAACTTTCTGATAATTTTGTCTACATTTCTTGGAGTCTTTTACATGGGATAGTGACAGAAAAAATAGGCTACCACAAGTTTGGTGTCTTTTGGGTAACAAAACGGCTGACTACAAAACAAAAAAGAATGAGATCTGCCATAGACTTTCTTAATGAGTATGACTTTGAAGAAGAATTTTTGAATTGAATATTTGTTCTTGAAGAATATTTTTGTTACTGGGGATCGAATCCTGAGACAAGACAGCAGTTAATTTATTGGGGACATACAGCTTCCCCAGACAAGCCCATCAAACTTTGTTAGGCGAGGAAAGTCAAGGCTACAATTTTTTGCGATTCTAAGGGCACTTATTTATTGATTTTATGGAACATAGTATGAACATCACGTCTCCAGTCTCCTCTGAAACGTTTTTAAAAAATAAGAGCGATCCAAAACAAGTGTCATGGTTTTCTCACAAGTGTGTTGTGTTTGTGCATTACGACTCTTGCACTCACATTGCTCAAAGAAATAATGAACTTTTAACCAAGTTCAATTGGGACATTTTTAATCATTCCCCCTACACCCAGGACTTGGCTCCTAGTAACTTTCCCTGGTTCCAGTAAATTAAGTGGTACATTATGGCTTGAATCTCAGTGGTAAGCTATAACAAAAAGCTTCAAAACGCCGTGACAGGTTGACTAGATTCACAGGCAGCATTATTTTATGCAGCAGGTATTTTAAAGACGGTTTTAAGATATGACAAGTGCTTGATTTTGTTTAGCTACTATGTAAAAGAATTAGATAAAATTGTAGTTTCAAGACGTATATAATACAATTTTCGTATCTTAAGTAGTTTACGTTTACTTTAAAACAAAGGTTACTTTCTGGATAACTATATTATTAACACAAACCATATTTAAATATCCTAAAGTGAAAACGTTTTTTAAGAATCAAAAGTAAATTTGAGAAGTTTGTGGAAATTAAATTAAATTTATTTTAAAAGTTTTATGGAAACAAATATCATCTAAGACTGAAAATTATTATGAACATTGAAAAATGCAGTATATAAAGCAGTAGTGTTTTACATATTATACAACTTGGGAATGTGGTTTAATATTACACCAAATTATTACATTCTATTGGGAATGTACAAAAAATAAAATCAGATCTTGGTTATGATAACAAAAGCGATTTTTTTATTATTTTTGAACTTATTTCCAAATCAGATATACAGTGGAGTCTCGATAATTCGAGGTGAATGGGTCCCAGAACCCCTCGGATTTCCAAAACTCGGATTATATACAAATAAGTTCCTGTCCATTAGAAAAAACAGGACTTTTAATGAACCCTAATACAGTAAAACCCCTCATATTCAGATAAATGTAGTGACAACCCCATCCGGGAATAAAGTCCAGCCCAGCTAATCATGAGCGTTGTCATCGTTTGACTGATTTGTTTGCTTCAAGAGAGTTTATTTTCTGATATGCCACCAAAGGCTAGACAGTTGTGCATTCTAAGGGATGTTTGTCGACTGTAGAAACTTACAGTTAAATAAAATAAGATATTTATGGCCCATTGATGTTCTGTCAGACATCTAAACATTAATAAATGAATACTGGTATTCACTGGTAAATGAACATTTATATACTTGAAGAGAACAACTGTTCTGTAGAACATTAGTGAACTGAATGATACAAGAGAATGTGGAGAAAGAAAAAGTGGTGATATAAACATTTCTTGGAAGCCTGACTCATTTCCTTGCATGACTTACTAATATACATATTTATTGAACACCCGATTCATTTTCTTTATGGCTATAAGCATTTCTTGGATGCCCGACTCATTTCATTTCAAATAGATAAAATAGGGTCAAATAGAAAATGGCTAGAATTTAACAGAAGCTTGGGACTCGGATTTTCGAGACTCTACTGTACTTTTGATTTTTCAAGCATAAATATTCAAAAATGTTGAGAGCGTGATAGCATGTAACAACATTTATTAAAATGAAATCTAGTTAAAGTCCAAAGCAAAGATGAAATGTACATATTCAAAATGATATAAAGACAAAAGAACAAATTACATCAGGAACACGTGTCCCATTACAAAAGCTTCCTCTCTAAAAACATCTTTATAGCTATGTTATAGGGCTTTTTTAAAGCACCATAAATTAAGCAGTGTCTAATGGATTTGAACTCACCGACTCACTGGAGATTTTCTGCATAAACTCTGCACAAGGAGTGCCCAGGATTTCCATGATTAAGTTCAACTGGTGGATGTCTATACGCTAAGGGGTAACATACACATAGTGCATCCGCATTCCCAGAAGCATTTTATTTAATCATACTGCTGGATATATTATATAAATGCTATATTCCATCAAAGACTTAAAAACAATATTTTTACTATCAAAGACTATGCTAGAAAATTAGAGATTGTTTATTGAACTATCTACTAAAATTTTTAAAAATTTATTAATTCAAATGTTTCAAGAAGTTTTTCTATAAAAACTTAATATGGACTTTCAGACATGGTCGAAGTTCAATTTTTTGACAAATCTTTCCCAATAAAGATCCTACTAACTGGAACAATATAAACAAAAATACTTAAAAATCAATTCCAACTCAGGGCAACAAAGAAAAAAATGATTTTAGTTACTATTTATTAAATAATTACAATGAATATAAATAACGTTCAACATAAAATCAGCTGTTTTAGGAAAATTAATGAACTAATATTTGAAAAAAAAAAAACTATTAACATCAAGTGTCATCAACTACAAGTTTAAAAAATATATTTGAACTTGAGTGGGTGAATAAAAAGTATTGAAAATGTGTACAAGATATATATATATATATATATATATATATATATATATATATATATATATATATATATATATATATATATATATATATATATATATATATACATACATACAGTGGAACCCCTCAAATCCAAACTAATTGGGGCTATAGCCTGTTCGGATTTGCTGTGTATTTTGCATTTGATGGAATTGTGTTTCATTTTTATTAACAAACAATATTACAACATTCATTAGATATTTCTGTATTATAAAGTTTTCCAGTGCTACAAGTGAAAAGTCTTTGGAACTGAAAGTTTCTGTAGAAGAAAAAATTGACGAGGCTGTATTTTTATCATTTACACTAGAGAGGCAGAAAGGAGTATCTATTAGTGGCCCATTAATAAAAGAAAAGGCATTACAGTTAAACAAATTATTGAACAGTGATTTGGAATTTACTGCTAGCAAATTGCTGGAAGAGTGGATAAGTGAAAGAGAAGGCACGGAATTAGACAACTAACGGTAAGCGGGGAGAAGATATCAGGTGATAATCTTGCTGCAAAAGAATATTTAGATGAATTCACAGATTTGATTTTGTCTGAAAATTACTCACCCCAGCAAGTATATAATGCGGACGAGATGGAATAAATTTTAAAACCCTTCTCACTAAAAGTCTTGCTTCTAAAGAGGAATCTTCTGCACCAGGCTTTAAAAAAAGCAAACAGTGTCTCACAATTTTAGCTTACTGTAACGTTGTGGGAACAAATAAGCTACCATTAATGGTAATTGGAAAATCCATCAAGCCACGAGCTCTAAAAATATGAACTTGAATCCTCTCCCTGTTCATTACAGAAATCTGTGTAAGGCGTGCATGACTGGTAATATTTTCAAGGAGTGGTTCAAAATTGAATCTGTTCTTTCAGTGATAAGATTTAATGAAAAAAATAGACTGCCAAAAGCTCTACTTTTGATAGACAATGCTCCTTCACATCCTTCAGACTTGCAGTTGGTATGAAAAGACATAAAAGCAATTTTTCTACCACCTAACGTGACATCAGCCTATGGATCAAGGTGTGCTGCAGAACATGAGCTACAGAAAAAAGCTTCTGCAAACATTAGTTGAAGAAGATTGTTCTCTTTCCATTCCAGAAAAACTTAGGAGGAATACAAAAACGAAGTAATTTACTGGGTAGCTGAATCCTGGAATAATATCAGTAACATTTTACTGCAGAAATCTTGGAAGAAGCTCTGGCCTAGCCTCGAGTTTATGGAAATACCACTTAGAACACGGGATGATGAAACTGAGCTAATTCAGCTCATTCAAAGAGTAAACTAAGCTAATTCAGCTCATTCAAAGAGAACCAGGATGTGAAGATGCTGAAGAAAGTGTCCTGGAAGAGTGGACAACACTGGATAACAATGAAGAATATACCGAGCATGAGATGGTGTCTATGATCCAGGATCAACACGATGATAGTGTAGCAGATAGCGATAGCGAGGAAAGAGATGCCTCTACAAATGCTGTTATGCTAATGCGACGGTGGCTCAACATCGCATTCTCGGCAAGGTTTACATCTCTTCGCCAGATGAAGATTACTAATTTTAAATGAAAAATATAGGTAAGTGTTTGTGTCTTTTGTTATTAAGTGAAACATATAGTTTAGTGTTCGTCTTTTTAATTTTTATTTTAATACCAATAAATCCTATGTGAATGAAGTGACACAGTAGTACAGTATATGCCATCGTATTATATCATGTTTTTACAGTGTCATTTCCAATATTTTACACAGCTCAGTCCTGTTTTACGTAAGTAGCAAACTTTCAGTACATACTTCATTAAATTTTAGATACTTTTTTAAAATTTGGTTTTCATCAAATCATGTTCAGATTTAGTGGGGGTTTGGATCTCTGGAGTTCGGATTTGAGGGGTTCAAATCATATGTATATATATATATATATGTAGTGCAAACTAATACAATGAATTGAAAAAAAGAAATGAAATGGGAAGATATACAACAATACAAGTTGAATATAATCTAGGCAGATATTGATTCAACTCCAATGTTAATGTAACTTAATAATAAAGGCATATTTTTTTCAATGTTTTACAAGTGACATTTATTAAAGAATTAAACTTATAAAACTTTAAATATTTTACTATATAATACAAGAGAAAATAACGATTTTACACAAAAAATAATTTTATACTACAGTCCATTCCCGGTAATCTGAATTCTGGTAGTCAGAAACTCCCACTAAACCGAAACGATTTTAAAAAATATCAAAACAAGAAAGAAATAAATGGCTATAAAACAGGTTAAAAGAAGAAATTCAACATGGTTTTGTTTACTTTGAAATGACCTTGGTGTATTGATTCCTTTTGATTAGTCAGCCTACAGCAGTTCAGCTTCAACGTTTACAGCAATTAGACGGTAGAATCGTTTTGTTATCACAATGTGTTACACTTTAATCTTTATAATTACCGTCTTCTGTTCTTAAATGAAAACACAAAACACTTTTGTTGTCGGATAAGTGTATCCGTAAGTGTAACAACTTGGCAAGGCCATACTTGGTAAAAAATTAGCGAACGATTTTGGGATTGGCAGTTCAACAATAAAGAGAAAGAAAAAAAAGACTTGTCGTTTGTGTCATCTAATTAGCAGTGCATGGAAAACAGTGAAAATGATTGAATACGCTTTGGTAGAAACTGCTTTATTCATATGGTTTCTGCAAGAATTATTGCAAAACAACTCCATATCTGGCCCTTTATTGCAAGAAAAGGCGAGATTCTTTTTTTTCTAAACTCTACTCCAACAAAGAAGAGTTTAAAGCCAGTGATTATTGGCCTGACAATTTCAAAAATAGACATGGAATTCGGTGCCCTTCTATTTATAATACCATATAGGCATATTTGCATTTATGTCGTAGGTATACATATTACGTGTACATTCCGGTAATCTGAAAAGATCGTACATTTATTACTTCAGATTACCGGGACTGGACTGTACTTAGAAATTATCTTAATTAATATGTTAATATAAACTGAAAGCTTTAATAAAAAATACTACCAATAATAAATTTATTGCAATTTAACAATTAATACATTCTAAAACAGCATTATAAATGTTTTGTTAAAAAAATCACATTTTATAGCCTATGTATTTCTACATATTCTAATTAATACAAAATTTAAAATTTTATTTCCAAAGTTAAGGAAAATTGGGCATTTTGTGTCAAATAGTGAAGTTTTTAATCAAATAACCTATTTCTCAGGTTATAGTATTATTCATCTTAGAAGGAAGATTATCCTGTCATTGGTAATATTACATTATAAACTATTGGGTCTCAAGGGATCAGGGGAAAAAGGTTGAAGGAGATTTTGAAAACAAATACAAAGCTAACTTAAAGTTAATTTTATCTTTATATAAAACATGTATGAATATGGGAAGGATCGCCAGCTTTCAAATTTTTATAATTCATCTTGTTACAAAAATCAGTGGCAAAGTGCTAACAAAGAAAAATTATTATTAAAAAAAATTCTAATTAATGTTTAATTTTAATTTATTAAATTATACTACTCGCATACACGATTTGCATTATATATGTCTAATCCAGCAGTATATTAGTATGTATTAAAAGTATTAATGTTAAACAAATATCAAAACATGCACTAACTTTTGAGTACATACACATTTATTGAAATAATAATTAATTAAACACTTGTTAGGAACAAATTTTTAATTACTGAAAGAAATAAACAAACATGCCCATTACTTAATAATTAAATGATATTTACTAATGTATTTACACAAGCAATGGCACTACTGATGAACAATGAGTAGAAATAACTAGATAATACTTTATGACCATTTGTTGAAAAAATCTTATGAATATGAAATTCAACTGACCAAATATTTGGATGCTTTTGATTGTCTCTTCTTTTAAAAATTTCCAAATCACATATTGATTACTGAAATGTTTTATAAACGATTTCTGTAATCTTAAATACATTTTTTGTAGAAGTTATAAAAATTTTACTTTAACTGGAGTTTTGTCTTCAACTTGTACTACTTTAAAAATAATTTGTAAATATTTCTTAAATTATTAATATACTCATCTTCATTTCTGTTAGGAATATTTTTATATATTTGAATACAATTTCCGTTCTTCCCTTAACTTTACAATATTCTCCTCCATGAAGTCACTCCAAAACGCGTCAACAGAGGAGAATATTGCAACGTTAGGAAAGGCAGAAAACTGTACTCAAATATATACAAATATTTATTTTAAAACTTTTTATACTGTATTCCCTTGGAGCAACATAGTTTTTTAGAACGGAATAGATACTAGTAAATCCGTGTGTTATTAAACATTAAAATAAAATATACTAACTTTTATCTACAGAAGCATAATACACACAAGACTAGTAACACATAATTGAACAAATGCACCGCCTACAATAAACTAATAATCTCCAGCTAAGTTGCTTCATGCTATGGATTAATTTTGGCGTTTCTTTTAAATAACTTTTCTGTTTTACATTAAATTCCACTTAACTAAAACCACATAACTTACTAAAAGAAGGTTTCATAATGATTAGAATATAACCATTTTTGAATTTTAAAAACAACATTAAAAATCGCTTAGATCACAGTAGTTTTGAAAAGGAAACATCAAAATACCTACCCAAGATTCTTTTAAAAAAAAGAATCTTTCATAATTAATCATGCATCCATAACACTTATTGCAGTACAAGAAATATGCATGCACATTTACATGCTTCCTGAGCATATATTTAATTTTTTTACATAGTTTAATCAAGTAAAACCTAAAAATAATTTTTAAAATGCTGTTTTGTTAAAAACAATTTAGCTAAGGGATAATCTAGAACAGATTTTTTATATTATTTGATTCCATTTTCAACTCGAGCTACTATGTAAACCCTTGTACATATATTAATCTGTTGCATTTTCCTATAATAGCACTTACTTTCTCTAAGTTTTCTTAATAGACCCTCAATTTTTTCAGTTGCCTATACAAATTGCCACAAGCATACCAAATAAGTAAGTATAGAGAAAAAGCATTTAGAGGGAATGACAGGAATACTACGGAATAACATTAGATTATGAACTTATAGAATGATGCAATACAGGAAAACTAGGAGAAAGGTATATATAGATACTGGTGATTCCAAAATTTTATCGATGCCGATAACAAAAATCGATTCCCTATTCCAAATACCACAATCACCAACACTATAGCAAAAAAATATTATTTTTCATAATATTTTAAGAGATAATGTTTCCAAAAAGTTGTTATAATGCTGGCATTACAACCACAATTACATGCTAATGCGACATTTTGTTTGAGTGACGATGGATATTTTACCACAAATACAACATTATGTTAGAGCAGTGACGGGTATTTTACAACTCGTTCTGTAAACACAACATTATCTTAGACAGGTGATTTACATTTTACCGCCCGATATGTAAACGCGGCATTATCTAAAAGCGGCAATGAGTATTAACCACCAATGTGTAAACGCGACATTATGTTAGAGCAGTGAGGAATATTTACTCCCGAATGTGCCTTTCACAGTATTGTCTGCAATTATAAACCGTCCAGAATATTCAGCATCACTTTGCTGAGCCAACATAACTATTTCAAAACTAACTGATTAAGTAAACCTCTTTTAACTACAGTGTGTAACTTTGCTCTGTGTATGCTGCTTTGATTTAATAATTTTTTATGTTTCCACTCAATTTTTTTCAATGCCATTTTTTTTATAAATCACAATAGTTAACTCAATCTATTGTCACTAACAGAATTATGCATGTTACCAAATGGACAATGATTAATGTTCCATCCTATTGGATATACATGAAACTAAAATGACCTAAACAATTTTCCAGTTTTGGAACCAAATTAACAATCTTGTTTTTCTTTAACTTTTATTTCAGTTGTGTTGAGAAACATTTTGTTCATGATATTAAGTAATAAATATCAAGTGCATGTTTAAAATATATACACATGTACTCGAAATAATAAATGTCAATTAAACAAAAGTAAGGAACAAATTCTGACAATTGTGAATAACAAACACAATACACTAGCAAATGACTTTTCCATAAACATTTAATAATAATCCTACAAGTAAAGGCTTTTAGTATATTTACTTTCTGAAACAGTCTATAACAATCTGATTTACTTTTTTCTGACAGTAGTAATAGTGATCTTTATTGTAACAGTCACAAACAAAAACAAATGTATTGACTCAATCTTCCAGTAATTAAGTTAAACAAACAGACATATTTGAGTAATTCTTAACCTTTAAAAAAATGTTATAAAACAATTGTTCTTTCTAGAGCATTTTAGTCAACCTGTCTTTAGTTCATCAGTTGACAAATGTGATTATGCATATTTTGTAATTAATTAAACTGTGATTAGGTCTTGCCCTGTATTTAATTCAACTGTCATCAACAGGATTTCTATTCAATATATAATTAAGGTTTACCTTGAGTACTACACAATTATTGTTTGTTCTCTGTAGCCATGGCGACTTCTTATTTATAATACAATTCACACAACTGTCCTTTATGTGTATTATGGTATACAAAACTATTTACAAAATACAGCTAGCTTATATTCTACAGAACTATTAAAAAATAGAGTATTAGTTGGGTGCTCTTCTGGTTCTAATATCCATACATTTAAATGAATTAGATAAAAAACACATATACTCTAATAAGTTCCTAACTAGATTATGATAGTAGTAGCTCATGATTAAAAAACCCTTTATTGCAAAATTAAAACATAAATATATCTTCATGATGAAGGGTTTTTAAAAAAAGTAAATAGTTTACAATACAAGCATCAATATTTAATATAAGCATTTAGGAGCCAAGATGAGAAGAAAAAGAAAGATATTGCTCTTTTATTTATACATTTAATTTCAAAACCTCTATTCTTACTGATATCTAAATTAATGAAAACAGGATGAAGAAAATAACAAATCAGAGATCTCTCACTTGGGAATATATATTTTACTGTGAAAATATTCCGGTGATTACTGACTAAAAGTTTAGCTACAGTTAAAAGGCAACCATATAACAAAACATCCACCAGAAATATAAGAGCAAGTTCATGAAAATAGTTTGTTTCAGAGGTTTTTCCAGCAGCTCGCTTTTAATGCAAGGTGGAGGTTATCCTGTTTGGCAAAATTTCTGAAAAGATGAATGAAAACTTTACAGCAGTATAGTCGAATTTCTCTTACCACTTTGAATGCAGCGGGCGTGCATGAACTCCCATGGAACCCACATGAGTTAGGCATTCATGTAGGCGTTCTCCCTCTCAATTCATTGGTTCAGTGTGAGGTTAGTTGTTGCCAGAAAATATTGTACTAGTCTTTGTGAACATTTCAATGCATTATGTTTTTTTCCCTACCATTGCTATTGGACAGGGGTTTGTGTTATCATATTAGTGTTACTCAATATTAGTGTTATAGTAATGTTTATTAGTTTTGTACAATGAATATGGATAATGAGGATAAAGTATTAAAGAATGTCTACTGTAACAACATTTGTCTAAGTAGACATTCTCCAATAATTCATCTTCATTATCCATATTCATTGTACAAAAACTAATAAACACTACTATAATACATTTCATATAACATTAGTATAATAACACAGTCCCTAATCTGACAGCAATGGTGGAAAAAAAATGTTCACAAAGACTGGCACAATAACCGACAAGCGATAGAATTTTTTTGTCAATAGCAAACCTCACACTGAACCAATGAATTGAGAGGGGAAACGGGGCATGGATTGAACGCCTTCTGCCACGGGCGCCAGTAGAAAACAAGCGTTCATGCATGCCCGCCACTCTCAACGTGTTGATAGGTTAAGAGTTTGTCTGGTTGTCCAAGTTTCCACTCAAAATAAAACCAATCAAAAACATCCTACATATTTCATCAGGTACCACAAAACAAAAAAATTGATTAAGACAAATGGAGCAACTATTATTATATACTGCACAATGTACGTAACATAACAAAAGCAAAAATTCACAAACTTACATAAACTTTGAAAATTAATATAAATACTGAAGTATTTTTGTTCAGTATTAATATATTTTGCATGATATCCTCTTGGTAAAACTAGTTTTATTGTTATTATTTGGAAAATGAATATTGTTCATTCTTGAAATTAAATTTTGTACACATTGAAAAATATTTGTTTACAAATTTAATTCCATACAGTGATAATTGCTGAGTCACACTCCAAAATGCCAATTTCAAATCAATAAACATTAGTAAGTTATTATTAGAAGTTAAATGCCATCAACCTTTTAATTTTGAAGAAAAAGTAATTAGTATATGCTGTATCTCTGTACATTCTGTCATGCAATGAATGTGTTAACCAGATGTACATTACTTCCTTAACTCTACACTAGCAAATTTAATAGAGGTGAGTGTTATAATCATAATATATTATCTAACTGAATTAACTATTATTCCCTAAAAATAGACAAATAACATAGATGGTAGTCTGTCTTATAATGCCAAAACTGTTATGGAACAAAGGGCGGTTTAGAGGGGTTCAACTGTACAAAATAAAAATTATATACAGTAGAGTCTCGAAATTCCGAACTTCCATTACATTCGAGCCTATTTTAAAAGATATACTCGTAAATATTTGAAAAGAAATTCAAACTATTAACGTTTAGACAATGCACTATCGTATCAGGATCAACTGTAATGAAGTTTCAGTTGATGAAGATCAACTGTAATTTGATGATATCCGTGCTTTATATCTTCCCGCAAATGTTATTAGCCTAATCCAGCCAATGAGGAAGGATATTCTAAAATTTGAGAAAAAAAAGACGTTATCTTTTACAACCTTGCTTAGAAATATACAATTTCTCAAAAAATAATGAGACTCAGAGACAAAATAAAATGATCCTTAATTGATAAGAACTGTTCAAAAAGAGGAAGGGATTTTAACTCACTCTTATCTATCCTCCATCCAAGTATAAGACTGAAGAGGAAGAGAGCAATGTAGGCTTTCTGAAAGGAACTACAGTTAAGGAAGTTGTGTACTGTATAGCCAAATCGTGGAACAAAATAAAAGAAGAAACATCAAGTTGTGGAATAAAATCCTGAGTCATAATGAAACTGTTGACAGTGTTATTGATCCACAAGAAGAAACAGGTTTGACATTTCTTATCAAGAAATTTCCAGGTTGTAAAAATTCTGATGATACAGACGCAAGTCAATGAATAAGTAAGGATGAACGATTTGAGATGACAAATGATAAAATTATTGAAATGGTGCAAAAAACTACTGAAGGCAGTGAACGAGAATAAAGATGAAGGTTTAACCGAGACAGTACAAGAAGAGAAAGTTTGTTACAATGAAGGAACTAGTGCCTTGGAAACTTCAGTACGATATATTGAACAAACCACACAAACAGATGGGCTTCTGCTAAGAAGTCTACACGACACCGTAGCATGAAAACAATCTGATAAGCAAGTGCGCAAAAGATAATTAATAACTTTTCCCAAAAAATGTAGCAACCTTGATGAGAAATGTATTCCAAAATGACATTAAATTTGTGTAAGTACTGTAATCAATAAAGTTCTATACACTTATTTTGTGAATTCTTAATTATATTATTAGGGTTCATTAGAACTTATATTTTTCTAACGTATAGGGACGTATTTCTGTGTAATCTGAGTTTTCGGTAATCAGAAGTCTTGGTCCCATCTACCTCGAAATATCGAGACTCTACTGTATTTAGATTTATTGATAAAATATTTATGAGTTATTATGAATAAATAGGTTTCTTTACATAAATATCACAGAATACGAAGGTAAAAAGAAGAAGGCAAATAAATCTCCCAATTAGAAAGAACTTTGAGAAAGGTAACAATGGTGTAATTAGTTTTGACGAAGTTGTGCTGTGCACTCACTGATGATGTCACACATATTTTACAAATCCATAAGTGCTCAGTGGACCCACTACACTGACTAGATTAGTGACCCCTGTTGTACTACTATGATGCCAATAAATGGTACAAATAAATCTTTAGTGGTCAAAGATATGTAAGTTAGTTTTGGTGCCGAGAAAAATGTTTCAAAGACTGAGGTTTGATCTCTAAGTGACAGATTGCATGATGGCTTTTATTATACGCGAAACATGTTTGCTGGGATTTACAATTCTTTTGAACACAACTGCTTAAACATGAGAAAACATGTTGGTGCATGTTTACAAGCTCATGGCATTCCTGAGGAGTTTAATTTCTAAAAAGATGACAACTATAAAGTTTGTGACCCTTTATAAAAGTGTAATATGGAGAGATCATAGAAGAGTGAGGTGAAAAATTAAAATAAGAAGATTTTTATCTATTGTCTGATTTAGCTGCGAACATTAGTAATGTCAGAAAAAGAGAATGGTACAGTCAGAGCTAGAATATACTAAAGGAACAGATAAATATAGTTTTTAAGTACTTTTATAACCAAGGTATAAATATCATTTTACTAGACCAGGACATGCAACAGGCAATCCAGCATAGGGAAGAATTGGGCTAAGCTGATAGACTATCCCATTCCCTGAAACTTGCTTAGAGATATAGCAGTAGCTGCTTTCAGAACTACCACTAGCCACGACTACTTGGCAGCCCATCTGCTCCACATCAGGGTAAGAGCAGATGCGGTCTGTACACTGTGCCAACACCCCAAGTTGGACTCAGCCCATTTATCACAGCGTTAAGCCCTAGCAGCCAACTTTGTGGACGGAGAAGAAGACGAATACAAGGAGATCGATCGTTTCTATTGGTCCCCTCGCTGCCAAATGGCTAACCTGCCAAGGTTGGCTAGTAAGTAGTATAATTATCATGTTAATTTAAAATTTCATTTCAAATGCAATGAAATAATTTACAAGAACTACAATATCTATCACGATAGAGGTTACAGACTGCAACATATTCAGAGCTTTGATGAGGCGAAATAATCTCTGGAGAACATACTCAGGAAATACTGAAATTTCATTATACTTGAGAAAGAAACATTATGATGACAGCTGTGTCAAAAAAAGGACACAAAATCCAGAATGTCCCATGGAAAGACAGGATCTATTTAGGAATTTAACTAATCTTTGTTTTTGTCTGCAACAATATCAACAAACAGGGAGCACAAAGTTCAATATTTTACTCTTGACCAACTAAAAGCTTTTCATGTTTAACACCAGAATTGACTTGTTCTAAAACATGTTGGAGGTTTATCTCAAAGTTAGAATTTTTATTCTTGATTCCAACACAACATATGTTTCAAGAATATGTAATTGAACATAAGAAGTGGTTCTCTAGCTATAGAATACGTTTACAATTACAATACGTCTTGAAAAAAAAATTCTCTAAAATATATAACACGTTATTTTTTATAAAAATTCAACTCTTGATAAACTTGTATAATTTTTGTAAACAATTTTTTTTTCTAGTGCAGTTTCAGAGCAATAATTTTTTGAAATCACTAAAATACTGCAGGCATTCTATAAGGAGCCATACATTTCACAACACACACTCAAAGTTTTAAATGAATTTTGATCATCAGTATTATCAATGAAGAAACTCATATAGCATGAACTAATCTGGTATAAACACATGTTTGTTTAGTTTAGAGTTGATTATAGAAATTAACTTGTTACTTCCGATAACACAAAATGAAGATTGAAAAAACCTCATAAAAAACTTAAGACGTAAGGAATAAAATATATATTAAATTAATTACACATAACTGTTATTACAGATGTAACTCTGCAATCTTAATCTTTCTCTTTTAATGCTCCAGGACATTCATAAATAAAGGAATGCGTTTTTACATGTCTGCAAATTAAATAATTCTAATTATAAAATTAACATAGGCATTTTAATAAAATACACACTGAGGTTATAGTTACGCAACTAAAAAATGTTTAAAGATGTTATTTTCAAATCAATTTCAAAAGCTGGTTTGTACAATCAAATAAAACAAGACTACACTTAGCTGTAACAGTTAAAAAAAAACAAAAACAAAACAAAGGTGAGATAAAAACCTTTCCCTTTTCTTATACTATGTATTTTCAACAGTATTCACCTTAAAAAATGAGATTAGAATTCAGATTTTTTTAAATATTTAAAATTCTTAACTGTCATATAAAATGAGTCTTATATGCACAAGAGGCTAGTGACTGGAATATATCAAATGTTTTAGTTTCTTTTCTAAGAGAACATCTAAAAAATGTCTTTTGAACTTAGAAGACTGTCTTCTAAAGCTCGATAATGAGACACTGTAATTAATAAGCTCTCAAAAGTCAACTCAAATATCCAAGTAAAATTCTTGTTTAAGTACATCAAAGTGTGAAGGTAAAGTGTGTGTGTGTGTGTGTGTGTGTGTGTGTGTGTGTGTGTGTGTGTGTGTGTGTGTGTGTGTGTGTATGTGAAAATTTATAATGGCAGTTAAGGATTTTGAATTAAAAACTCCAGTAACTGATAAAAATTTCTCAAAAAATAATGAGACTCATAGATAAAATAAAATAATACTTTAATGATAAGAACTGTTCAAAAAGAAGAAGGGATTTTAACTCACTCATATCTATCCTCCACCCAAGTATTCAACTTAAATGAAAAACTAAGCAAAGTAATAGAAGGATACGATCCGTGCCAGGGAACAGTGTTCTGCTTGTAAGTAGTTCCGCCATAATGCAGCCTACAGACCAAATATCAACTGCAACAATTTAATACAAAAATGTGTCAGAATATATAAACTGTAATTAATTTGTTAAAATGCTGTAATTTAACTTAATTTCCTATGAAATAAAGGAAAGAATTATAAATAATATATAGAATTAGGGTAGGGATATAAAACCCCCTGGTTTAGGTTATATATACATACATATATAAACGTATATATTTTAGGTTAGTTCTGGTAGAGCTTAAAGCTTTTATATATATATATAGTAAAATCCCAGTAATCCGAAATTCGATAATCCAAAACTACATCTAACCGAATCGATCTGCAAAAATATTAAAACAGAATAAAATGACTATAAAAGAGGTTCAAGAAGAAAGACAATATGGTTTTGTTTACTTTGCAATCACCTCAGTCTATAGACCACTTTTGATTAGTCAACCTAAAGCAACTTAGTTTTAAAATTTACTACAAGCAGTCAATAGAATCGTTTTGTCATCGCAGTAAGTTAAACTTTAATTTTTATAATGGCGTCTTGTTCTCTTGAAAGAAAACACAAAACACTTTTGTTGTCGGAGAAACGTGATATTCTAAAACGACTCGATGCAATGGAAATAAATACAGGATCCCGAACTGTACGTTGACCAATTGGTCCGTTCTATACCAGTTTAGGCTTGTGTATGTAAAAAAATAAATCATTACAGTAGATCTCCTTTAGGTATCATAGAACCATCCAAATCTAACATAATTTAACCCAGACCTAACTATGTCATAAATGAAGGATATACATGAAGTATATAAAGACTATCATACTGAAGAAAGATCACTCTCCTAGTCAATTAGTATACTCATCATTGTTTAATTTTTGTCCTATTAAGAATGTTCAAGACAGATATATATTCTTGTTGCTAAATTAAGGTTGGGTGCAAAAGAATTAAGGTTGGGTTCATAGTTACAAGTAAAAATTTCCAAGAACCATTGCCCGAGGAGAAAGAATACCCCATACAAGAAGGAAGCACTGAACACATTTATAGTGCTTTCACTTAAGTAATAATGGTTTCCTCTTGCCAGTTAATTGTTAACTATTGGCTAATTAGAGAAAACAAAATTTATGGTTTGTTCCTCAATCTTTCCAATTATTACTTTAAAATGTATATTTTTCTTGAAGATATATTTTTTTTTAACAGAATGCATATAATTGATTTCCTTAGAGTAATGGCATTTTACGTAGGTTGTCTCAAAAATAAGTTGCACTACAATTTGTTTAATAAAATTTTGGAAATTTTTTTAAAAATTAAACATATACAGTAGAGTCTTGAAATCTGAGTCTTGATATTTTGAGCTTCCGTTAAATTCAAGCTTATTTGAAAGAAAGGATGAGTCAGACTTCCAAGAAATGTTTATGTCAATAGGCTATACGAAGGAAATGAATCAGGCTTCCGAAAAATGTTTATATCGATACGGAATGCAAAGAAAATGAATCGGGCTTCCGAAAAATGTTTATATCAATACGGTATGCAAAGGAAATGAGACAGGTTTCCAAGAAATATTCATATAAAGTTCTATAAACTTATGAAGTGCATTTTTAATTACTTATAGTATTAAGGTTCATGAAAACTATTTTTTCTAATGCACAGGAATGTTATTTACGTGTAATCTGAGTGTTTGCTAATTCGAGGGGTCACGGCCCAATTTACCTCGAATTATCAAGGTAATTGGAAAAATTAAATTATAAACTATTTTTCTACATAATCGCTTTGTTTTTCAATACATTTTTGGTACCATGGTAAAAGTCTTTTTAATCTATCATGCGATATCGTGTGATGTCAGATCTTTACCGGATGGCCGATCACGCGATATCGAGTGGTTGTTCCTATCCAAATACTAAGTGAATTATTGTAAAGGCCACTGCGAAATGCTGCATAGCACTTATTATGGCCGCTAGGGAATGGATTGACCTTGTTGTAGTGGGAGTGACCACCAGCCATTTTGTTTTGTTCTTATCAACCAGTGCCTAGAGTGGTAGCGTTTGGACAAGGTAATTACAAAATAATTTTGTCTAGTTAATCGTTGATTTAGCATTTTGAAGTTAGGTTTTTACTAATTTGAGTGTTAATTTTGTTGCTTTAATTATGAGTGACCAACCAGGACCCTCGAAAAGGCTCAGTGAAATGCCGGATCGTTCAAAAAAACATTTAAAAACTACCGAGGTAGAAGAGTTATTACTAGATAACAAAATTAACAAAATAACAAATTATTGAATCTTATTTGACAGAAATAACCTCTGACTCACAAACAACACAGAAGACACGAGGAGACCGAGTCCAACACAAGCTAACTAAAATTGAGAAAGCCAAACTGCAAAGTCTCTGCACCGGCAAAACAATAAATACAACTTCTAGAATAGATTGCAGAAATTGCTATAAAAATAATAAAAAGGGTAAACACCACATCTGAGTGTAAAAACTGTCCAGGTGCTCCACCATTATGTTTTGACTGTTCTTTTGAATTGCATGACTGCAATGCTAAATAGTTATATATTTTTAAACCATTTTGTAAATTTTGAGTGTATAATTCCAATCTAGAGTGAATATTTCAAATTTTGTCTGATTATAAATGTCTGCTAATTAAAGTAATTACCATTAATACATTTAAATGGCTTTTATTTGTAAACTATGTAACCTATTTGGTTGAATAATACATCATGCAATATCGCGTGTTTTGGCCATATGGGCAAAAATCCCTTCATGTATGGCCAATCACGCGATATCGCGTGATGGATATAAGAGACCGCAATTCCTAAGTACATAATAATAAACGTTTGTAAATATTATATTTACTTATTCTGAGCACTATATAACCAAATAAAGCAATAGAAAAAATTTGGCCACCACACGAAGTTTTTACTTTTCCGCTTGGCAATGAACGTGTTAAATCACACTCGTTTGCGAAGCGTCTTCAGCCAAGTGAGTGTAAATCATGTAGTGCAAGGTCAAGAAAGTAAGGAGGATGTCCGAAAACATCCGACTGAAATTCCATACGCAGGTCTTACGTCTGACGAGCAGCGTATGGAACAAAAAAATGTTTTTGTCAGTTTTTATAGATGCAAATTGTCAGAAGGGCATGCACAGCTTATTTCCACATTTGGAGACAGTTGAGAAAGGATTTCATCAATGGTCAGAAGCTGATCGGTGTCAATAGCCCTTCGGAGATCTTCGACAAGTCAGTGCACAGAAAGTGGAAGAGCCCACTTTGTTGTTCATTGTCTGTCTTCACCAGAATGTCTTCAACATAAACACTACACAACTCCGGATAAATTTCAGTCACATTTAAATTTTTTCTGTTAAAAAACAAATAACACCACAAACTATGCAGTCGGCGGCATGAACAAGTGTTATCTCCTTAGTGGCTAGAGCCTGACTCCCCGCTTGATCGACTCATGAGCACAGGAATTTACAGTGCTACTAATACACTCAGACTCAAATTCCCCAAAACTCCTGGACATTTCCCTCCTACCACACAAATTTAAAAAAATAGTATAACTTACTTATAAGACGTCCCTAGTACTCAAAAAACGTAAATTTTTAAATCCTAGAAAATGTTTATTTTACATCATAACTCTAATATCTTTAAATACAGAATCTGAATTTCACGCTTTTTAACATTTACTTTGCAATAACAAAATACACTCACCTGTCTGATTGTAATGCATCCAGTTTAACATTATTTCTGGAGCTCTGTACCAACGAGTAGCAACATAACCAGTCATTTCATTTTCTGTTGGTCTGGCTAAACCGAAATCTAAAATCTTCAACTCACAGTCTTCATTTACCGCAATATTTGATGGTTTTAGATCCTAATTAACATATACGTACCATTAAAGTTTGCTAAAACATTTTATAATTAAATACATATAATAGCTTATTATATTAGTTAAAAGTATTTACTCTAAAAATTTCTCAATAGTTATAAAAATATTTTTATCGTCACATCAAATAATAAATTAATGAATACAGATAAAGGACCTATCCCTACTCTCCTCTATATTCTTTGATTTATCAGTGATCTTTTAAATATGATGCATTATTTTAATTAGTTTTAATTTGATTTATTGTTACTGGCTGTAGATATATTACATATTTATTGTTATAGTTCAGTCTTTTCTGAAGTAGCCAATATGGTTCAAGGTGCCCGATTGTTGTTTATTGATCGAGGGCGGTGCTTACCTAATGCCTGTATATAGTGACCAAAGAGAACGCTAGTTCATCATTTCTAGATTATAATTTTGTCGTAATACCCTCTGATGATGGTGAACTGATCATCGAAACGTACATAAGGATTTAGTCATAGGTAACTTGTACTATAAGTTACTTTTGATTATTTTTTTGGTATTGTCATTGCTTACCAATATGTTTATTGTAATACAGTCGGCGCCGCTTATTGTGATCACGGTTAATGTTATCATTCGGTTATTGTTATCGTTTCATTGAAAAACAAACACGGACGTATATTAATACATTGTAATTAGGCTGCTTATTGTAATCATCTGTTCGCTTATTATTATCATTTAATTTGCCATTCAAAATCATATGCCTCAACGTATACTAGCATGGACCAAGTAAAAATGACTACAAAGTAGTGTAAACAGCACGTGCAACACACAATGACGCCCAATTTATAGAATTTTATTTTTAGAATGACAGAAATACTTTATAACGATTTCAGCACTTAGCACAGTTCTCAGAATGTCTCCCTTACTGTTTGTTTACGCAAACACCCTAGCCTCGCTTGAGTCGTCTTTAGTTGTTTGTTAACATTAGTTGATGTTACTACTGAGCCATTTACAGTACAGTCCTACTGTATTTTTTAACAGTGAATTTTTATGAACGTTTATTACAGTATTTCAGTGTGATTTTACATAACTTAATTTTTAAAGATCTTTTTCGTTTGTTTTGTAGAGTTTAGTGTCACTTGAAGATTCAAAGGACAGTATAGCAAGATGTCCGAATCTCAAAAGAAATGACGCGATTTAAGTCTTAAACAAAAACTTGATATTCTAGATAGGTACAGTAAATTACCAAAAATGAGTCAAAGAAACGCTGCTTCTCAACTTGGCGTTTCTCAACCTCTCTTATGTAAAATATTGAACAACAAAGAAAAATTCTTGTCATTATCAAAGTGTAATGCAAATGTTGACAACAAAAGACATCGTTCTGGGAAGGATCCGCAAGTGGAATCAGCTTTGAAATTGTGGTTTAAAAATGTAAAAGATGCTCGAGTTGACGGCCCACTAATGCGTCTAAAAGCTGAGGATCTTGCCAAAAAAATAGGAAAACAGGATTTTAAAGCCACAGATGGATGGTTCAATCGATGGAAGAAAAGGGAAAACATTGTTTACAAGAAAATGTGTGGTGAAAAAAGAAATGCTGATTTTGTTGGAGCTGAGGACTGGTTACAATACGAATGGCCAAAGATTTTGGCCGAGTATTCTCCTAGCTGCATATACAATGCAGATGAAACAGGACTTTATTATCGTGCTTTACTCGAACATACTTACTTATTTAAAAATGAAATTGCTAACGGCTGTAAAATATGTAAACAAAGAATAACTGTTTTGTGTTGTGTTAACATGGTTGGTCATAAAGAAAAACTCTTAATTATCTAAAAATCCACGTTGTTTTCAAGGTATCAAAAAGCTACCGGTTGAATATCATTCAAACTCCAATGCTTGGATGACATCAAAAATTTTTAATGAATGGCTGACTAATTGGGATACCAGCCTCAAACGCAACATTGTCCTTCTACTAGACAACTGCACTGCACATAATGACATAAGCACTACGCTAAAACACATCAAAGTGATTTACCTTCCGGCCAATACTACATCAATTATTCAGCCATGTGACCAAGGCATAATTAAAAATCTCAAAAGTTTTTATCGACGAGAGATGCGTGCTAGAATTATAGAAAATATGGATGAATTTCAAACCCTTACCTCAAATGAATTGGCTAAAAAAACTTCTTTACTCGATGCTATTCATCTGATAGCAAAATCTTGGAATGAAGTTTCTGAAAAAACTGTGAAAAATTGCTTTAGAAAAGGTGTTTTTTTTGTTGAAGAAAATCGAGAGCAAGCTACATCTGAGGAAGACTCTGAAGAGAACTTGAAGCCTTTCGATTTGTCCTTAAAAGAATATACTGAGTGGATGGAAGTTGACGATAGTATTGAAACAGCAGCGGAAATGACTGAAGACGATATTTGTGAGGTAGTTGATTCAACATCAAAAGTTACTGAAGAAGAAGAAGGCACCGATGATGACGAAAATGATAAATGTGTACCGCAAAGATCTAAGCAGGAAGTTCACCAAGCTCTTGAGATTCTAAGGCAGTTTGTTCAACAAAAAGCAGAAAATTTCAACAAACATTATGAATATGAACAATATTTTACGAGAAGACTACAGACAGTCACATATAGAGGAATCCTTCGAGAAAAAGTAAATGTAAATTTGAAGTGTTTTATAATGAAGTTTTATGTGTTAAAATGTTTTGATCAAGTGTTTTACGTAGTTCTATATACTGTATTTTTTTCAATTATGCTAGATTCAGTGTTTAAAAAAAAATCTACAGTCGAATAAAATAAACTGACATGAAATATGCCCACTAATTTTAACAAGTAGAAAACTAAATTACAGAAATTCTACTACTGTACATAAAACTGTCCGGAATAGCATCAAAATTTGGTAAGTACAGTTTAATTATAGTGTTACAGAATTAGAATTACTTGATGTAATGATAGGCTTAAAGGTAGGATCGTTCAGAACAAACAGTTGTGGCAATAATACAGTGAGTTCAATGCAGTATGGCTGTAGACTACAACGTGTTTAGGCGTTTGGTTATTGTTATCAAATATGCTTCTGACAATTATGATCACAATAAGTGGCGCCGACTGTATTACAATTGTAATATTAATTTTATAAATGCAATAAATAACAGAAAATATAGTTTGTTAACCCCAAATTATACATCATATTTCTCCATTATTATCTTTACACCTAAAAAGCAGGTTCAAAAGAAATTAGTCAACTAAATTATCAGTTTTAAAGTCCTGCCATAAACAGGCCTATTAAAAAATAGTAATAATGGAAGATATATGGAGTACCATTTACCCTGTGTATTATTCCTGCTGAATGAATATACTTAAGCCCTCTGAGGATCTGGTAAACCAAGAACTGTACATGATCATCTGACAATTTTTGAGTTCGTACAATATTATTGAGATCAGCTCCCATCAAATGTGTCACCAAGTACCTAAACATAGACAATACTAAACTTGTTATGGCTATAAATTCAGCTTTGTAATAGACTTTATACAGTAAAATGTAAGTAAAAACTGTAAGATAAATATATTTCTTGAATTTAAGAACTTTAAAAACACTACTTTAAAGAACTAAAAAACTTGTTTTAAAAAAAGATATCCATCTGCCGGCTGCTCTTATTATTTGAATTTTACTGTTAGGATTTGAAATTTTATTAACTGAATTTTATACATATAATGTTATATAACAAAAACGAATAGTGAGTGTTGGGCTGGGCCAGGAACCTGGTGCAGACAATAGCCTACTACACAGACTTGCACCTGAGACTTTGATTCAGCTACCAAATGATGTTTGGGCTACGCCCACACTAGCTTTGCAGGCACACTAATAGCACATGTAGACAGAATTGTTACTTTGAAATCACAGTATGGTTTGTCTTTAATTTGTTAGTCTGAAAATCTGAAAGCGATTCGAATAGTCAGAGTTTGGATAATTAAAGTTTTACTGTATCTATGTTTACCAGTAAAAGCCTAATTATACTACAAGTTAAACATAAACTCTGTTTTAAGTCTTCATTCACTAGAGTATGGACATATTCTGATTTTGCTCCCAACAAATTCGAATATATCTTTTTCTGTGATATTATATTTGAATGGTTTATTGAAATTGCTCTGAGTGGAGTAGGGTAAATTGTAAATGTATTTAAGAAGGTATTGGTTAAAACAAATAAAAACATACACACAACTCACAAATTAAACATTTATTAACTCATGCGTGTTTCAATGACAAAGTCATCATCATCAGTGAGTGTCACTACTACAAACTCTAACTTACAACAGTTGTAAGTTAACGTTTGTAGTAATAACTCTCACTGATGATGATGACTTTGTCATTGAAATGGGTATGAGTTAATAAGTGATTAATTTGTGAGTTGTTTTAAGGTAACCTCACAAGCTAAGCTCAAAGAATAGTTGTAAGGTTAGTTCATATGTTGGAATGATCTGTAAGATAGTGATACTAATTGGGTTTTTAGGTTGAATCTTCTCACATTTATTCTTTAAACGGTAATACAGTTCTTCAATTGTTACCAAAATATTGAAGTTTTGTATCTATTAGTTTGTTTTATGTGTTTAATGTTATTCAATTTCTAATACAAAGGATATTTTCAACAGGTCTGAACTTGTATGATCATTAAGTCTATGAAATTTAAGATATTGTTTCATTCAATTTCAATGGTATACGTTAGGTTTGGGCATTTGGAATGGGGTATTTGACAAATATCTGTGTTTATTTAATTTGTATAATATTAGATAATTAGGTATCAGTATAAGATGTTGCTTGTGCATCTATTTATCAGAATATATTTTACTTTAGTAAGTTGAGAAATGTTTAAAAACAAAGGTTTTTTAAACTACGTTGATGAGAAATCTAAAACAAAACACTATTCCAAATTAAAAAAAAAAAAAAAATAGTTTTACAAGTATCTTTGAAAAAAATTAAAGAAAGAATAGCTTTATATAATTCTTATTCCCATTACCCATAAACAACACCAAATGGTGGTGACATTGGTAAGCATATAGTGAGAAATGACTTTATATTACAAATATTATAGAAGATTGTTTAAAATGTTAAATAGTTCAAAAATCCTCAAACTTACCAGGTATTTAAATTAATTTGTTTTTCTAATCACATAGAAGTACAGTAATACCTCGATCTACGCTACCCCGTCTTATGAGATTCCCAAGTTACACGGTTTCTAATCATACTGACCGAGTTACGTAGAAACTGGCCAGTTCTGGAACAAAATGCCTAAAAGAATTTTTATAGCCCTTGAAGAGGAAATATTTCCAGGTTTTAAGGTCGCCAAAGACCGATTGAAAGTGATGGTTGGCGCAAATGCAGCTGGTGACTGTAAGTTACAACCTGTCATAGTTTATCGCTCAGAAAATCCATGGCTATTAAAAATATTTCTAAAGCTAGCTTGCCCCTGATTTAGAAGTCGAATCGGAAGGCTTGGGTGACAGCTTCTTTTTTTGAGGACTGTTTTGGTCATCATGTCATACCTAAAGTCGAACGTTACTGTCGGTCTAAACAAATTCCTTTTAAAGTAATTATTGATTGATAATGCACCTGGTCATCCTCCTGCTACTTTACTAATTTTGACACAAATTTGAAAGTGATATTTTTGCCACCAAACTAGTTTACTTCAACTGATGGATCAGGGAGTCATCAAAATATTTAGAGCTAATTACACGAGAAGATCATTTGCCCATCTGCATGAAGCTATAAGACAGAACGAGCTCTCCATTGCAGATTGTTAAAAACAATTCAACGTTTTAGATCCTTTAAAAATCATTGGGCAATCTTCGAATGAAATTTTTCAAAAAAACTTTGAATGGCGTTTAGAAAAAGGTGTGTATTTTTTTCGGCACTTAAACTTAAGCGGAATCAGTGCCAGAGAGGTGAAATTGCTTGAAAAAGTATTTTTGAATGAAGAAGTTGTCGGTTTCCAGAAAACCCAATTTTGAAGTAGATAATAATGACGTTAATGTACTTCTGGATTTACACAACCAGAAGCTGAACAAGAAACTTGACAAAAGGTCTTAGTTTAATTAAGCAAGGCTTACAAATTTTGGAAAACGTAGACTTTAACGATGAGTGTATTTCTGCCACAAAACAAAAAAATTAGCGAATTGCGAGGAAATTCTGCGTGAGGAGAAAAAATCTTCACTTCATCAAACTAATTTATTAGATTTTATGAAGTCCTTTATGTCAAAATAACTTCTTTTAACTTACTTCTTTGTAATATGTATGTATATAATACAATTTGTTGTTGTATTATGTATTTAAAATTTTAATACATATACATTTTTCTTCAAAATTATTAGTTTGTTTAGTCTTTGGTCCCAATTAAGCATGATTTCTCTGGGATTATATGTAAAATTATACTCCAACTGACGTGAATTCGACTTACACGATTATCGCCCGGTCCCACCTACCAAGTAAGTACGGGGTATCACTGTGTTAGAAGTACATATTCGTACTTTTAATCATGCAGACATAAATTTAATTAGTACAGTAGTATTGCATAATACAATAGAAAAATAAATCGAATATCACCTGTATTAAAAATATTGTACTACCTAACCTATCTTGTCTTTTTCTACTACTATTGTTTGCTTTACATTAGTGATAGCTTAGTTCTTGTTCTATCAAGTTTTAATACTTCTCATTTCCATGATTTCACCTAACAATAAACATTAAACAAATTATTTTCTTCCTTTAATAACATTCTAATAAGAATGTGAAAGCAAAATTTTTATTCAATAAACTAAATCTTTACAAATAAAAACCAACATTCATCTGAAAGATAAATAAATTTGTATCTTTTATTGATATTTAAATTTAGAAGAAATGTGAATAAACTTACAGCTGATTGAAATCGTCAAGTGATGTTGAAGGGTGAAAAACATCCAGTAGCCCAATAACCTTTAAACATAAAAAACAATACTTTAAAACTATTCAAGTTTTTAATTATAAAAGCAATTAATTTCTGCAAGATTTGCTAAAAACAATAATTAATACTTACATTTCCCTTAGTGGTATTTTTAAGAAATCTTGAGATGAATGCCCACTTATGGGAGTGTAACCGTTTTTATATATTACTCCCAAACCTTGATAACCGTAAGCGAAAGATAGTAAATAGTTTCAATAGTCGTCGCGGGAGACCGGCACTCTTTTATTTCAGCTGTTTACAAACACGTATTTTTTGGTGCCTTTTTAAATTAAAAGAAGCAGTCGTCTGGTAGGAGTCTTATAGCAAGAGTTGGACACAAAGGGTCTTCGTCTAGCTGGTGACTGTAGGAGCAGTGAGTTTCAATCAGCATGCCTTCCCAAGGAAATCAGTGAGCACTAACATATAGATATAAAGACGACCAGCAACAGGTAAATAATTAAAATAAATTTCTACTATTTTTACTAAAATAAATTGCATGTACACACACTGTCCACGCCTCGAGGAGGATTACTTATCAAAATTCTTTAAAGGGGAGAAATATTCTAAATTCGATTTCATTTATAATAATAATCTCGCTATTTAATCCTCTGATGGCGTTGTGTGTCAAGAGTATGAAACAAAGGACATTTTCCTATTATGGTGAGGTGTTTATGGCAGTTTTCCTAGACTTTCAAAATGTTTTTTTTCCTATTTTTGGAAACTTTTGTAATTAATAACTTATACTTGAAAGGGATTTTGTCCCACTCATTAAACATTTACTGAGGAGAAAAATCAGATTTACAATCCCCTTATTAAACTTAATGTCCACTCCAAATAACAAAAAGATTTTTTTTTATCCTGTACTCAAAAATAAAAATAATAATAAACATCTGATTTGGATTTATAGAAAAACTTTGGTTACATGATAGGATCATAATTTATTAGTTACGAACCTAATGAAATTCTAGCATTTTGTACTCTAAACAAATCATATATGTTTATTTACATTAGTGATTTTCATGAACAAGCATCGTCTTTGGTAGTATATCTATCCCTTTTACTGAGGTTCCTTAACCCTATATCTATTCAGATGATATTTTATAGACTCAAAACAACATTTTACACTGGCCAGGTTGTGTGTTTAGTGTTTTATGACATCATCTTTAGGCCAAAAATACAGTAATTCAACATTTATTAAATGCAATAAAACATATATGATATGCTATGAAAGCTGAGACGGCCAAATTTCATTTTTATATATATTACATTTTTTTAAGACTTTTTCAACCCCACAAAAAGATGATATTCACTGAGTAAAATGAAGTTCTTTGCTATGATACTGGAAAGATGAAATTTTTATTGTTTTCAAACTTCTTACTGGAAGGATGGTTTGGTCACAAGAAAACTTTGTATCGAAGAGAGAGGCAAGCAATCGAAGAGAAAGGCAGTCAAAATCTGGGAGTCAAGGGTGTAGATGGTGGTGAAACCAAGAAATTATGAGAGCTACAAGTTTCTAAAAGGCGACATTTGATCAACCAAGAAGGATGAAGTTCCTCTGTTAATATTTGAAACCAAGTAGACCATGCCAGACAACTCAAGCCAAAACAATGAGGATAAACCAATCTTACTCAAATTTACTAATGGACTACTAAATTAATTATTGAAATTAAAATTACATTTTAAATCAAATTTTTAATGTGGTTAGAATTCATCATGGAATTCTATTAGCTTCTATATCTTTTATATATAAGATTGTATGAAATATTTTAACGTAAAATCATCTTCTCTAGTGATGTATCATTTTATTTTATTTGGAGAATTGGCTGTATCTTTTTCCTGGGCACCTCAATTGTTTTTACTTGTTTTCTTGTGTTTTATTTATCAGTCTGTACTGTGTAAATTCCATTGATGAAACTGTCAAGCATCAGTTTCAAACTTTGGACTTCTTTTTACTCTTAAATATTTTACTTTAATTGTTTTTACTTTCAATAATTATATATCGTGAATACTTTGTTTGCTGAATCAATTTGTGAGCATCTTTATAACTAAAAAAACATTATTTAATTTTTTGGTTATATTATAGCATTCACAAGTTTAATCACCACCTTCTCTTCAAACCTTTTAATCTCGTTTTCATTGATCCTTTTAATTGTTCTTCCATTTAAGCCTCACGTAATTATTAATTTCAACTTATTACGTACATTTTCTATTTATTGTTTTAATCTTTAAACAAATTAAATTTTGTATTATAAAAAAATTGAAGTATTGGCCTAAGTAAAAAATTAGCTTTTATAAAAACAACAAAAAATAGCTACTTGAAAGCATTTTAAGATAGCTTTGTATTTCTAACTTAAAATATTTTTCAATTTCTTCTATTAGCTCACACTATCTTGATATATAGCTTGTACAAATTTTCAATCGTTAATAAAATACCTTCAAGTTAATTAATTAACTCATCAATCAAGTTCAAATACATTTTTTTTAAATCTATAGTGGATGACAATAATAATTGAGTTAATACAGTTTTTTAAAATATTTATTCAATAATTATATTATAAAAATTTGGGGGATCTAGGTCGGATTCAAACTGAGTATCTGCATGTTTGAAGTCGCACTTTGGCACTGAGCCAACTTTCCCATAGCTAAAAATGTACTTCTCAAAAATGTATATGAATTTTTCTTGTATATGAAAACATATAAATAGTAACAAACAAAAATAATAGACCAACACTATGCACGGAAAGGAAAATGAAGAATTTCAAGGCAATTCGCTTTTTATTTTGCCACTTAATATTGTTATTCTAAGATATGAACATGGATATTTATATTAATATTAATTATAAAATAAAAAGAAACTAAAATAAATTTTGTCTTTGTTTATTTAAGTAGGAATTTAAAATAGACATTTTTTATATTACTTGTTTTAGATATTGAAGTAGTTTACAGTTTTATAGAATTTCATTTCTTCCCACTCAATCCAAATAGTCTAATGGTATTTTTACAACAAATACTAATTATTACACTATGTTCATGTGCAAATTAGAAATCCTTACTTCTTCGATAAGAAAATTTAAAGGTGTAACAAAGTAACTAAATCACATGAATCAGGTATCTAAACTGACACAATCTTGGAACAAATCTCCGAGATATGTAAAAATTGGAATTAGGTTTTATATGTATTTCAGAGGAGTTGCATCAGATTTACATGAATCAGATTCTTTTCCTAGCCTATTTTTAATACTGGCCAACAAAACTGGTTAAGAAAGATTAAAGCTTTTACTCTCATATCATGCACTTTTCATATGCTTAAGATCAAAATACTATATCTAATTCTTGCCAAACTTTGTGACTCGTGACCCCCATTAGTGTTAATCACTAGACAAACAAAATATTTAGACTAAATTCTTGTTGCGCTAGCTCATGAATGGCTGCCAAACTACGCTTTTTATTTTATTTACAGAATACATAACAAGAAAATATTAACTAATTTATTTAATGTCTGTTAATAACTATTCAATTTTTTAGGTTAAAAGATCACAGCCCAATTCATGTTTTTACAATATTCTACGTTTTGAATTTCTTATATTGTGATAAAAACTTGACTTGTAAATGTGAATACTTATTAAGAGTTTTGTATGGTTTGGTTTTTACTATGTTTAAGTAGTGTTATGAATTTTATAAATTGTAGGCTATGGTTAAATATTAGATTAATAAAATTGAGCTCTTGAAAACGAATTTTGGAAAGAAATTCGAAACGTAGAGTATTGTAAAAACATGAATTGGTCTGAGATATGTCATTAACCTAAAAACCAATATTACTTTTAAAAAGTACGATTTTGAAATTGGATTCCATATTTTAATAAATATAAATCATTCCTTAATATAAATGTTGAAGTAAGTGTTAGCAATTATAGATTTTAAAATAATAACATAATTTCTCATATTGTTATTTCAAACAATATTTAAAATTAACCAGAAAGTGCTTATTGATGTTAAAGAATACACAAATGTATATAATTTATAGATAATATATTCAGAAAAACCTTGCAATATTATTTTTTTTAAACTGTGATAATGACATTAGTTATATTATATAGAAATAGTGGCAAGAAAATTATATTATTAAATTACTCATCCCTTGAAAAGGCGAAAAAGAAAGAAATTAAATAAATTATATCAAAAAACTATATTTATCTAGAATTTTAAATCCTCATAAAATTCTTAAATAGGGGTATAAGTTTAAAACATAATTAAAAAAGTAAAACTAACAAATTTGTTTCTTTTATCTGGGGTAGTTTGTGTTATATTTAGAACTGTCCAATTGACAAATTGAGATGAACTGTATATTGCAACTGATGCTATTAATATACATTTTCAGCTTTCAACACCTGCTGTGTGACTTGTTAAGGCTTGAGATAATAATTTGTCTTGTTTATAGCAATATGAGAAAAAATAGTACATCATCACTTCTTATTTAGACTAATATAAAAAGTTACATTAATTTAATAATCTTATTTAATTAAGCCATAACTTCATAAGTGTAAAAAAACAGACTTCTCGTTATAAAGAACCAATTTTATAAGTATTGTGGTAGAGCACTTAATGATTAAATTAGTTCTCAAAGTATTATTAAAGTTTTATAAAATATTTTCTCAATTCTAATAAATCCAGTTCATATTTTAATATCTACAGAAATTCAGATAAAAAGTTTTATTTATTGATTTTTAAAACATTGCAGAATAATTTTAATGTTTTTTATCCTGCAGTAAACATTTTACTATTTGCATTATATTATAAAAAATATTCTGAAAAAAATAATAATAATTTAACTATTATATAATTTTTTTATCTTATTCCAAAATGAAATATATTTTACATTCCCTTCATTATCAAGAAAATCTATTAACAAATTTTTATATAGATAATTTGTTTACAAATATATTTTTCACACAAAGCAATCATTATTATTATTATATAAAAGAAGATGCTACTAAATAATAAGGTTGGATTCAGTTTGATGCACGCCTATTAAGAACCTATAACTACAGTAAAGTCTCAATAACGGAGGTAGATGGGACTAAGACACTCTCGGATTACACGGAATCCGTTCTCATGCATTACAAAAAAATAGAACTTTATATGAGCATTTCTTGGAATCCCGACTCATTTCCTTTGCATCCCGTATTAATATAAAGATTTCTTGAAACCCCTACTAATTTTCTTTGCATGCTATATTGATATAAACATTTCTTTAAAGCATAACTCATTTAATTTGTTTACCATATTGATAAAAATACTTTTTGGAAGCCCAACTCATCATTTTCTTTTAAATAGATAAAATAGGCTTGGATAAAAATAGGCTCAAATTATACGGAAGTTCGAAATATCAGGACTCGGATTTTCAAGATTCTACTGTATATTGAATACCTTCCCCCTTTAGTGAAAGGTTTTTCTCCCATATAAAACTTAATTAATTCATTATTAAATTTAATTAATGAATAATTATTTTTTTTTAAACTGCATTAACAAGTGCCATCCACTACAAGTTTTAAAAAATGCATCTGAATTTCAGTGGATGAATAAAAGGTATTTGATTAACGATGGAAAAAAATTGACATTTTCTTTCATTTCATACATTAACTCTTGGTTATTGTCACTGCATATTATCTATCATCGCTATTAGTATTTTTTATACAAAATATATCAAGATCAGGAAATAGTCATTAAAAAAAAACATTTCACTTTTAATCTGATGGTTTTAGGGTCAGTCTTCAATACAGGCACAATTTTTAAGTAGCTTTAAGAGCAGGAATTGCATTGGGTAGTTGACAGATAAAACAGGTCCCATTACCTTCCTTTTTACACTTATAGGAAAAAATCTTTTTTGTTTGTGTCTCAAGACAATTTGTTTATACGACTACTCCTCTATCAAGGAAATAAAGAACTATGAACATAGGTCAAGGCAACTAGACCTTTTTTTTAGCCAACGCCATTTTGGCATTTCAGCAGTTTAACGCTGCGCCTTCCAGTAGTGTCGGGAGGGGTCCTCAGGAGTGCTGGTGAGATCTAGGCAAGAGAGCAGGTGGTCACCATTTATTACACCCGTTTAGCAGAGACGGTAAGTCGGATTATCAGCAAGCAATGCCGGTCCTGTGCAGATGGCCCTACAGATAGTTATGGCAGGTTGCTAAGCAGAATCTTGCGATTGCCATACTGCATGAAAACCTCAAAATCAGACTCTCGTTTTCATGGAACTCCCATTTTTTAGTTTTAACCAGTTCCGCCATATGTCTACAGTTGGAGGCGCTTACCATAGCATAAATGGTGTTTTTGGCTTAAATTAGCGAGCATTAGACTTTAGGTTCTGCTCCCCTTTTGGCTAGTTCGTCGCCCTTTTCGTTCCCTGCCATGCCTACATGACTAGAGACCCCATTGTAGCTGTACATGCCTCCCTACTCTGATGAATTTTTCTATTCCCAGACAGCAGTTAATGGTTCTGAGGCACACTGTGGGGGTATTTGAGGTGAGTGCTAATTTTGCCACTTGCCATTCAACAAAAAAAACTGCGTTATTAGGCTTCATGTCAGAATGTAGCAAGGCGGTGTGGATGCCTCATGGATGGCGCATATCTCCCCTCTGAAGTTGCTCATATTGGTATAATCCGCAGAGAAGCCACTAAATGCGGTGCAGAACCAACCTGCAGGGGGAGTAAAGTTAGCAGGCCTCCTCATGGTGCATCCTGGGTAACGCTAAATCAGCTAACAGCGATCACTACTCTGCGGCTACAAGTAGGTAACTAAACCGATCCTGTATCCAGATAATAGAGAAAGATTTCGCTCATAAATCCAAGGTCACACAGTAACAACACCCTGACATGGGATGTAGGAAAAATATCATGCTCATGTGCTAAGGATCGTATTATCCCAGAAATAGACTATCTTCTTTAGGAATTATAGTGAAGTGTCTACCAATTACATCTCTTTTTACATATAGGAAGAAGAATAAGATAGAAAATATATTTTCAGGATAAATATATAAGACAAAGGAAAGGATACAATGCTCTCCTGAAATTGACATTAGTTGAAAATTAAGTGTAGACAGGACCGTTCACCTGAACATACTCTCTAATTAGATAAAAAAAAATGGTGCAAAACCACTATCCTTAACTCCTATAAAACATAGGTTTTAAACATTTTTGTATCTTAAAAAGAAAAACAAAAATCAGATATTGAAAAAAACTTTCAATAGGCCTAAGTTCTTTTTTTAAATTTTATTGCAAATCATAATCAATTAGAAAGTTTCTTGTTATTTTCTAATAATTAAAAAAGAACTAGAACAAAAATTGTGACTAAGTTGAAAGGTAGGTAATTTTTTTTTTAGTAGGTAATTTTAGTTGGGCAAATTTCCCTTTGCTAAATTACCAAGGGCAAAGTAACCTAACTCAAATCAATACCTTAACCTTAAAGTTATACAGTAACCATAAAGTTACATATTGAAAAAAATCCATATATTTGAAAGAAGCAAAAAAAGCAAAATAAAAACAATTAAATGTTTAAAGAAAATAAATATATTAAAAACAAACAAAACAGAAATAGTAGAATGTAAATATTAAAAGGATTTATTTTGTACACAATTATTTCAAGTATATTAACCTTTGGTAATCGTTTATTAGACTGGCCCCATACGATATTTTGGATTATTGTTCAAAAGCACGAAAAGATATGATACCCACAAAAAAAATTTTTTTTTCCTTCAGGAAAGTTACTTTTTTAACGGAGGCACAAGTTGTGAATAAGCGCGGAGTGATACAAACGTTTCCTGTTGTTAGACGGCTGTGACGTCACGCGAACTCTACGCCGCAAAACCACTTACCAGGACCAAACATTCACTTACAGACACTATTTCAAAACTTTAAAATCTCAAAATGTTATTCAACTTTACTATCCACCTATATTGAAATATACCTAAGAAGAATTCAGTCAGGATAGATTTGGTTATAGTTTTATACAACATTACTATATACTTACATTAAAATATACCTATGAAGTGTCAAGTCAGGATAGATTTGGTTATAATTTTATTCAACATTATTATCTACCTATATTAAAGTATGCCTATGAAGTATCCAGTCAGGATAGATTTGGTTGTAATTTTCTGCATCGACAATATTTACCAAAATAGAACCAAATCTATCCTGACTTAATACTTCGTAGGTATACTTTAATACAGGTAGATAGTAATGTTAGATAAAATTATTACCAAATCTATCCTGACTGGATAGTTTGTAGGTATATTTTAATATAGGTAGATAGCAAAATTGAATAAAAGGTAATTGTTATTTCGGCCACCTACAATGTTTTGGAATATTCTTCAAAACCACCAAAAAAAGACGATATCCACAGGAAATAATTAGTCAAAGCATAAAAATTAGTGCAAAATGTTTTCTTCTCGGAGCCCCAAGATAGATATAAATGTAGTTCGCGTGACGTCAGACGTTTGTATCACTCCGCGCCTATTGACAACTCTATTGCTTCCGCCAAAAAAAAAATTCCCCTGCTTTAAACTAAAAAAAGTAACTTTACCGAAATTTTAAAAAAATTTTTTTTGTGGATATCGTACCTTTTTGTGCTTTTGAACAATAATCCAAAATATCGTATGGGGCCGGTGTAGTAAAAGATTTTTTTTTTTTTCAATATAATATAATCGGGAAAATAATTCTTGTATATACTAAAACATCAGTAATGAACTCCATTACAAAGTTATAGTACTTAAAGGCACTTCTAGTTTATATAGCAACTCTGTTTTAGTTCAAACTTGATGACTGTAGCTGCACAGCAACCAAGTGCTGTGCCAGCTATCATTATTGTGAGTAGTGAGTGAGTGGTCTGTTTCTTTCTCACAATTTCGTTGTGCATTATTCTTTTTGTCTGGAAGTTTAGTTTTTACATTGTTAACAACTTTATTATGTAAATAATAAATAATTACAAGTTTATTATAGTATATAAGTGTTAGTGTATATATGATAAAAACACTTTTATGTGATAAATAACACAACATAAAAAATTTCGTTAAAGCTAAAATAAAATTATTCGTGTTGATTTTGTAATTTGACAAGTGACTTGACTAATTATTCTTATTTTTATACGTTTTTGTGTGTTTTCGCAATTGTATGCTGTGGAACTAAATGTGCACTTTTTAATTATAAACCTATATCTCCGTTGTTTATTGATATAGCTAAGTGAAAGTTTGGAAAAAACTTATTTTTACGTGTACAAAGACAAGATGCATTTATTTAGGAACTGATTTTTAATTTTATATACTCAATATAAAATGTAAACAGAAAGGTTTGGCAAATGTTTTTAGTAAGTAACATTTTTCTCGTAGTTTTTGTTGTTCCATATTTCTTATAATTCTATCTAAGTGTAAGTTATAGTAGTCTTTGAGAATTAAATTTTTAAAAAATCATCATGAAAATCCATTAATAAATAAAAATTTGGTGTAAGTTTTGTCAAAACCTTATATTTTTAATAAATCATGACCGGGACTGGAGCAAATACCGTAGCAAGAAGTCCCAGAATCAAAAGGGTTAAAAAAGCTACGAATTACTAGAACTAAGTGCTTTAACCATGAAAATTAAGAATACAGGTTCAGAAACATTTTGAAAGCATTTCTTTATTATTCATGACTATTTTAAAACACTTCTTAATATTACTTACATTTTCATGGTTCATATGTTTTAACATTCGGAGTTCTCGGTATGTTCGTTTGGCATGGACGGCAGACAGAAAAGGACGGGCTAATTTCTTTATGGCAACTTTTACTCCCACTTTACTATCCACGGCAGAGCTGTAATTAACAGAATTTACAATTATAAGACTTTTAACAATAAATTAAAATTAGACTTAATTAAATTATAAACGTTATAATTAATAGCCAATCTGTATGGTGATAGAATCAAGATTTTCAATTTAATTAAATCAAAATGTAAAAGAGATAAGAAAAATATAAGGTAAACATTCTAACCTTGAAGTATAATTAGAATAATTTTCTTATGTAAGAACAAGTAGGAAATGATGTAACAAGATGTGTTTACTATTTATTTTCAATTTCTTAGTAAGAAAAAAATGGATGAATTAAAATATCTTTTGTTTTTCACCTTGAACAATTAAATAAAACTATTTCCAGAATTATATCTTGCCTAACTGTTTTCTAGTTTCTATTACAACTAATTAATAATCTCTACATTTTATATGTAAAAAATAGTAAATTTTTTAATACCAAAACAAAATTATACTAGAATTAAAATTGGACTGGCGATCGTGGGTTGAACGCCCAGGAGAAAGTGCCACCAGGTGCGGGGTTGCCAATTCTCTGTTTCACTCATCAGTCGATGATACTCTACAATCGAGTCCATTTCAATCCCTTCCCACTTCATACGTCATGTCTCCCACATGAACTGACTACTGTAAATAATAGTCAATGACAAAATGCTTCGATGACCAAAAGTGTAGTGTGTCATCATAATATTGTAAACAATTGTCAGCTAATCACGGCTATAAATCCACTTGGACGTAATATATCTATGCCTGCATTTACATTATTGATCTCTATCGCGTAGTAGAAGATACATCATACAAGAAGAAAAACCTGAGTTTACTCAGGTTAGTAATTTATGGAACAAACTCGGGTTGGTAAGTTAAATGGTTTAAACGGATAATATCATAAATATTGGGCATTCAGCAATTACAATACTTTCTCTATGTACACATAATGTTTAGGGATGAAAAAGTTGTACTGAGTATCACTATGTTCACTGGGTAAATCGATATCACTGTCACTGTCCTCGTTCAGAAAAATAATAAATCGTTCAATGGCTTCCTCCAAAATACCTTCATTTTTGCAGGCATCTAGAATAATTTCTTTCGTATGTTACATAACTTTTTTCTATTGCTCATGACTGACTGATTCAGTAGCTACGTTTGTTAGTTTGATTAATGCTGTCATGTTAAAATTCTGGTTATTCCTGGCTACATAGCCCAAATCAACTCGATGCAATTAAAATGACAATGGTAAGGAGGCAACTTAAGACTGATTGACAGTGTCTGGCCGCACAATTTGACAGACAGGAGACACATTTGGCAAGAATGTGTCACACCGCTCATCACTGATTGGTATAGAACCAAGGACAAGCCCCACACCCCCACCTTGGCATGGGGGACCTGTCCTATTTCAATTTTAATTCAACTATAATTCATAATATTCTTTTTAATACAAATACAACAAATGGTTTTGTATTAACAATGCAAGATTATAATGCAGTAAGGTATAACAAAATTGTTAGCAAAAAACTAAATTAAAAAAAGACTTAGTGATAAAGTCAATAAAACACAAAGAATTTGTCGTCGATAACAACCAGCAGAACATTTACATCTAAACTTGGTTATATAAAAAAAAATTGCCGAACTTTTAATTAAAGTTGCTTGTTGTTAATCATCTTGAATTCACTGAATAAATCCTAAGTAACTGAGTGAAAGCGTTCAACTTACTTGCTGATGTGTTTTGAAACAATCGTTTCATTGACAAAGTAAACTCGCTTGTAAAAGTAGTGAATTGGCTTTGTCAATGAAATGATTGTATCGAAATGCGTCTTCAAGTAAGTTAAAAGTTTTTACTCAGTTATTCAATAACTATTATAGTAAGGTAAATTTACAAAACCATTTCTGAGACATGAGGTCCACTACCACAAAGTGATATTCATCAGTATCTCAGTTAATTGCTTATAACTTACTTTAATAATAAGTTCTCCAGGTTGCTATTTTATTTATTTCTAACAATAAAATTGTTAATATTACAAGAATAATTTATCACATTTACAGCAATTACACTACAGGAATTATAGACTGATAGCGATAAAATACAGAAGTTCTTCTCTCTGGTTTAAGTTAAGAAATATATTTGTACAGACCAATTGTTAAACAAATCTATCACTTCTCTCAAGTTTACAACAATTACACTATAGGAATTATAGACTGTTAGCGATAAAATACAGAAGTTCTTCTCTCTGGTTTAAGTTAACAAATATATTTGTACAGACCAATTGTTAAACAAATCTATCACTTCTCTCAAGTTTACAACTGATTTAAGTAAGCATATTTTATCAGAAAATGTAATAATTGATTTGCTATCAGAAAATTTGTTTTAGTCCCCTGAAGTCTTCAAATAGCTTTAATATGAACTTTTTTTCAGAACAAATTTCTAAAACAAGAATTGAATTAATCACATCTTTAATGAACTTTTTAATAAAATCTCTAAAAAGAAGAAAGCAGATGTAATAAAATATTTACTAATAACCTTAATTTTTTTAATAAAACAATGCCATTGTAGTAACCCAGTTGCTAAGAACAATTACTATATTAAACGTCTTTCTGGTTGATCCATGCCTGAAGCCAGAGTGATTGAGCTTATCCTCAGAGTCTTCACTCACGTCTTACGAACAAACTGCTCATTTCCATTTGCAATAAATAATTCTACTGTCAAGACCACCTTCGGTGGAACAATCATGGGGTTTACTCCTGATAAAAAATTCCTTCAAATGAACCCTTTGGATAACATTGATGAGAACTTATGCCACTTCAGAGAGACCAAAAAGGTTGGCCTTCTCAAAATATATTGAGTCCTGAAGATAAACAGTGTGAACATCTCTACAAGGAAGCTAATGTCTGTGACACTACTGGACAGTAGGTCATCAGTGATGTGATTAACCATGATTTCACACTAGCAAGTCAAATTACGATTGCTACTTTAAAATAACTATAATTGTGATTTTAAACGGTGATTGCCAGTTGCTATTAGTTTTTGAGGTTAGGTAATTATATGTCAGTATGATTGTTTTATATTAATAGTTGTATTAACAACTATGTAAACAAGTTGAAGGTTTTTCCCTTGAAAATTTAGCAGTTTTTAATTAATTTATCTACTTAAATATATTATCAAAATGTTAATAAAAATGTAAATAGTATTTATAAACATTTCTGTTATTTTATTGCACAAGCCTTTCCTCCATGCCTCTTGATGTCCTATGTTTTATTACACAGAAGAAAAAAATTAGTTTAAAAATACTAAAACGTAAATTGTTGTCAATTAAAAACATTAGATTTCAAAAATTGAAAAGACTTTAAAAGGTAATTAATGTATTATAAATGTAAAAAAATGTTATTTTAATTTATTCACTGAAAAAATATTTCTTAGTATATTATTTAAAATATTGTACTCAATCGGAGTATGACCCAGTCTATATCGACTTTCTGGTATTGCATTATTATTTGAAAATACTATATTAACATCAACTGTCATTCACTACACTTTAAAAAAAATGTATTTGAACTAGATTGAATGAATAAAAATGTATTTTATTAACGACTGGAAATTTGTACAATATATACAAATTTTTATAACGTATGAGTGTGAGATAAAAGAAGGAATTGAACAACGCACATTTTTAAAATATGTGTAAAAATAGTGACTAAAAAGTTAGAAAAAACTGTTTTGTGTTTTCATAAATATTAAATAAATAATTTATTTATAGTTTGTACTTTTATTTATTATTTGGTATAATGTCATGTAGCTAATACAATTCATATCATACCGTTTGTCAAATCAGTGACTGTAAAATCCTACTTCAACACCCAGACCCCCTCCCACATACACAAAGAATAGTTTAGGATCAACAACCTTACTTCGCCTATCTAGGTGTGACAATTGTAAACAGTTTGGGTCCCGCTTCACATGTAGAGGCGACTTGCCACTCCGCCGCAGTTTAGTTAGGCAAGAACCTGCTCCTTCACCTCGCTATGAAACAGGTCGAACAGTGATTTACGAATAATAGTGACTAAATTACAGGTTTGCAAATCATTTCCCACCACTGTATGTGATCACTCTTCTATTCAAAGAAGAGACCAAACCCCTTATGAATAACTTAAATGCTTTCTTTCTCTGTTCCAGACCTTTAGAAAACTGCCTAGCCAAACAGCCTGACACCTTAAATCGGTATCATGAGTTCATAGAAGAATACTTTGCTTCAAGGCACATGTATACCCTACACCAGTTCCATCTACTTACATCCATACCACACTACTGTTTCTTCAAGGCATCCTGTTCAACCACTAAGTAGGGAGAGGGTTTCAATGCCTCTCTGTCTAACCACAACTCAACACAAATTCAACCAATAATTACTTCCAGGACCTAAACTATAGATGAATGTGTCCCAACCGGCTAACTTCCTTTTGCTTGTATGTTTATACCATTTACACAGACATCAAAATTATGAGTGGGGAAATACTTGTGTGTTCTTTTGATACGCCTAGCACTATATCATCTGCTGGGTCTCAACTAAAAACTCCATAGATGAGTATGATGAATTAACTACCATCACTTAAGCCTATATTGTGCCTAATCTCTTCTGCCTATCTTGTGTTCTGCACACTAACAGTTAGTCAAGGAAGAAAGACAAAATTTTCTCTCTGCTTCTCAGGCAATAGTACACCAAACTTATGTTAATGGCAATGTCGCTGATGCTGATACTTTGAATGGCACATTGCTGCTAAAGGCATTTTATCTCACGCTGAATTGATCACACTGGATTGTTTTTCCAATAATTGAATTTGATTCTTTCCTGACAGTCATCTAGAAAACCCTTTCAATAAAACCATCATGAAACTCCCTCTTACCATGTACAACCATACCCAGGTAAACCACCAAACACACCATTTTATTATATGTCCCGTGTATTTTTGATCGACTTGGATCTCTCACACCTGTCATCATCAGCATTAAAATTTTTCTACAACTCCTTTCACCACCTTACAACACCAGAATGGACTGCCAAGAACTGCCCACTGACATATCACCAGCAATGGGCTAATGTCATTCAGCATTTCTCAGTACTGTAAAAAATTCCAATACCTTGTTACATTGCCCTTGTACGGCAAATCATCATGATTTAGGGTTTTGTAATTGGTCTGAATCTATATTCCCTACTGCCTTATACCTCAGATTGACTTTACAGCTGTTAAAGGTTACGACCAAAGTAGCCCCTCTGAAGGTGCTGAACATTCCTTAATTGGATCTATGTGGTGATGTATTACACGCTAATCTTTATGGTCGTCTCTTAGTGCATCTGTCTTCTTCACCACTTAGGAGCTTATTTCTTCACTGACACAGAAATTGTTTTTTATTGGGTTCTCCATCATAGGAAAACGTTTGTAGCTAACAGCATTGTAGAGAAATCTTCTTCTTCTAACAGGCTTTCAGCTGCTTTGTACAGCCGATGTCCTATGAACACTGCCTCTGCCAGTGCCCAGTATGAGGGGCTTTTCATGATGGTGTCCAGTTCATTGGTCTTCCTTCTCAGTATATCTCTGGCCAGTAAAGGACAACGGCATAAAAGCAGTACATGCTCCACAGTTTCCTCCTCCTCCCCAGAAGCGAGACAGATGGGAGTGTCCGCCAAGTTAAAACGGTGCAGGTTTCTTTTATCTTTTAGTTAATTCCAAATTACTTTTCTATCACACATGACATCAATATAAGGCCGAACTGAATGTAGATCTCAAGGCTTTACTCAAAGTTGTATGATTAGGATTTTTAGGCAGGAAAGAGGGTAACTATACTGAGAAGTGGTTTTAGTTGCTGAGACGTAGTACTTCTTGGCAGAGAACTATGTTGATTTGCCATTAAGAGTGGAAAATTTCATGGCACTTCTATATTACTTTATTTCTATGCCAAAATGAATAAAGTAGAGGAGGAAAATCTTTGTTTTGTCTCCTTGAGAGACTCTTCCACACAATGCCATAGTGTTATTCACTTATCACACAATTCCTTTATTAATCGTGCTAGGGGATGATTATTTCCCTTTTTTATCCTAATTTTATTCCATATCGCCTTAATTATTGTTGTTACAGAAGGGAAGGTGACAGAAAAACTGGACACCCCCTTAACATCCACATAGAAAGCAAGACAACTTCACCCATGCCACCCTTTACAAATCCTACATTGTATCTTCCCTATATTCCGGAATAGGTAGTGCTATACCTTAACCTTTCTGATTATTCATAATCCTTCCCTATCCTTCACAGGAAATAACAGTCCTATTAGCAGATCATTTTAAAATCAATAAAAAGAATGTCGTATTTCTTGTTCCTAATAAACAGAGAATATTTAAATAAAAGTTAAATAAACTCAATAATTCAAACTCAAACTGATTATCTAAATAAATAAAAAAAAGATTATTATTAATGACAATACCCGTTCAGAAATGACAAGACAGAAATAATGTGAAGAGTTGAAAGTATGAACACATTATAAGTATGTCAATAACACAGGTTAGATAAGATAAGGTAAAAATATTTAACTCTTAAAATAGGTTTATTATACAAAAATTTAATTAGATTTTAAAAACTTGAAAAGAAACTAGTTTTCTGTGAATAACAGTGTACAACAAATACATTCAGTTTTTTACTGATGTCACAAGGGGACAAACAATTAATGTCAAAATCTTTTATGTAAAATTGTTTTTGGAATGTTACAAGGAGTAGAGTTTTGATTTTTTTTAATTACAAACACCCCTGTTACTATCTACAAATCCTATCTACTTAACAAAACAAAAATCTTGAAAAGGACCCATCTAAATTCACTAAGGGCAGAACTATTCGTAATTGGGCTATTGGTAGAATTGTTAGAAAAAAAAGACTGCCACAGTGATCACAATAATAAACACTTAACATTGCCAATGGAAAATTAAGTTTTAATTGTCTATAGCGGCTTTTAAAAAAAGAAATTCTATTAGTTTTCTTGAAATATTTCTTGATTTGGGGCAACATGACAATAACAGAAAGTTGCAAGAAATAAGCTCTTTATGGGATAAAGCAGGGTTGTCCAACTGGTGACCTGAGCGCCGCAGAGGCCCGCTAATAGTTTTTCAAACTTAAAAACTGATGGTTATTTAATAAAGTTATACAAAATTATATCAGTGTATCAGTCAGTTAAAACCATCTAACAGCTTAAAAATGAACCATTTTGCATCTAATTTTATAAAAGCTTCCCCAAAGGGCAGTAATTTAACTCTACACCCTTAGTCAATAGATTTCTCGGACGTTGCACCACACATTTGTGTGGCCTGCCGGTTTGGCCCAAAGATTGAATTTCGACCCCTCTACATTTTTAAGTTGAACAGCTCTGGGATAGAGGAATAACACAGTATTAGAAACAAATGACCTTAGAATATCAATATTGTTGCATTTCTTTAAGAGAAAAATCTGTCTTTAGACATCATAGAAACTTGAAGCATATTGATTCTCCTACTTTCACTATATTACACATTACTATACTTTAACCCTTAGCACTCGACTGTCGGGGGAGCCCCGCCAAGCGTATATTGCAGTTTACTCGTATGTCGGGGGTCACCCGACATGATTTTCAAATGCCTATAACTCGTCTGCGGCGAAGCACACGACATTCAATCTTTTACCGTTTGGTGCTACACTCTATTGAAAATAATGTGAACTAAGTTGAAAATGCCTAGGAATATGTGAGTCATCACAAAATCTAGTTTGCCGCTACATTGTAAGCTGCAAGTAGGTTACAGTTTTGCCGGTTATTTGTTTACTCGTAGTTTGCCATGGCTTCACGTGCAATTAGTGATTCTGAAATTCCTGATCTTTTACTTGATCTTGATTTATTAGAATGTAGTTCAGTTTCATAAACAAAATAACTAAACCAACAGGTATTTGTAAATATAACCAGTTTATGGGTAGTATAGATTTAGCTGTTCAATATAATGAACCGTGCAGTTTTACAAAACGAACAAATAAATGGTGGAGGACAATGTTTTTCTGACTATTAGATGTAGCTGTAGTAAACAGTTTTATTATCTATAATAACAAAAAAAGGAAATGAAAAAAAATCCTGTTAAAAAAAATAGTTTCGCCAAAACTTGGTGAGGGAACGCATTGGTGATACCAGGAATAACCCGTATAGTGAGAGGGGTCGGCCGTCAAATACTGACAAAGAAGAAAGACTGAATTGGAAATTACATTTAAACTTTTCTAATGATAAAAATACTTTTAAGGATTGTGTAGTTTGCAGAAACAGGAAGATAAAAGGAGGTAGAAGGGAAACAGTTTTTCACTACAAAACATGCGGCAGAAAACCAGGACTTCATCCGGAAGACTGTTTTCAAAGATATCATACTCTGCAAAATTACAAATAAGATAATAAAATCATGTACATACAGTATTAGTGAATAAAAATAGCTTAGTTTACTAAAATCATGTAAGAGAAAACAAAGTTTTTGATAAACAATAATGCAACCTGCAGGTGAGGAATTTATCCTCAGTACTGAATATGCTGAGTTGAGTAATTATCTGGATTTAATACTGGCTTTAAAATATCCCTCAATAATTAAAATATTAGAGCAATTAAAATTGTTGGCGTGTAGCTGTGCTACATACAGTGATATGATACCTCTCACTCTCCCTTGCCCACGCCCCAGGTCATCGAAAAGCTACACGTCAATATATATACTGAGTATATAATTAGGTAATTGCTCTATTTACATTTAAAAATATTAGAATAATTACCTAAGCATGCATGCATGCACACACATAGACTAACACTATATATGACACTAAAATATCATAATAATGATCTGCTTGACAGGAATAATTTCAACCACAGAAATTATATATAATTTCAATGAAATTTATGAGTAATACTTTACAAAATAAAAATCAACTTTTGATATTTACTGTATTTATTCGTCTATAACACACATTCGTGTATAATGTGCAAATGTATTTCATTACAATACTTTGGGGAAAATATAAAAACACAGATCGCTAATAAGATGTACTTAGCAAATTTTTAATTGAAATATCTAAACACGAACAGTTAAGAAACTTACAATACAATTCAAAACTTACAATATCTACATTTTGTTTGTATTTCATATGTACAATGATTCATTCATTATCACTACTTTCCGAAGATGGTAAATACAGGCATGTCCCAAAATATGGGACTTTGATCCGCGTTTACAATTTGAGGCAATTCAAAATTATTCCTCATCTTGACTTGAAAGATAAATCGATGAAACTCAATCATTTTATTTTCATATTCGTCTGGCAAACATTGAGCTAAAGTGGTTTGCCTTCAAATTGAAAGACTATGTCTATGAAGAATCCTTGCACACCAACCAAGACTTGCACGAAATTGTGTATTATCAATTTTAAGAGGTTCAGCAATTCGCCTTGCTTGAATTTGTATCATTTCCTTAGTCACCACAAAAGTTGCTCTTCTTTTTTCTTGTACAAACTCGACTAGTTGTGTTTCTACATTTGGATACATCGCTTTCTTGCCACGAAAAGCCTGCCGATCACGAGTTGTAAGATGTTTGTTTTTTCCACTCCTGGGCATTTGTTACTGGTAGGCCTATATGAAATTTGCGTGATTCAGCCGGATTCCCACTATCTTTTGCATGTTTTATTATCTAACTTTTATTTCTTAAAAGTTTAAATTTTGCTGTATACAATGACGGGATGTCTTTTTACTCATTATAAATAAAATCAGTTAAATGATAAACACTAGCTACCTACTGTTCAAGCCGAGTAGTAATTGGGTACTAAAGCCCTTTGTAAGAAGTGTAGAGCCAAAAAACGACAGCCAAAAAATGAATGCCCTATGTGGGGATTTCCCGGAAGCAAGAACTGTGTTATGGTACATCCTCCTACAAATGAATTTAACAAGGGCAGAAAAGAATCACTTTTTCTTTCAATTTAGCTTAAAGGTAAGAGCAATGGCCCATCCCTATTACACTCTGTCCTAACAAATTGTAGCAGGTAGCGGGCTAACCTAATATGGTAAACCCCATATTTCTGGGTTTTTGTCAATTACAATTTTGCCTAACTGTGTATAATGCGCACCCTTATTTTGTAAAAGGAATTTAAAGAAAAAATATGCGCATTATACACGAATAAATACTGCATATTTTTCCCAAATATAGTGATAAGAAAAAGTTTTATATGTATTACTATATTAATATACTTAAAAATCTGTTCTAAAGAAGAAACAGTTGATTTGAGTGGCAGAAAAAAATTTTTTAATTAGTCAACTGTGGAACATAAGTTCAATGTAGAATGGGAAAAAATTAGAAACTAAGTGTGAAAGAACATTACAATATAAGTAAAAATTATCAAGTTAGGATACATTTGGTGATAAAAAATTAAGGTAAAAATATAGTCTTAATGACGTTGGTTTAAATTTTTTTTTAATTACTTATTTCAATATGTAGAACACAAATACAAACTTTTTCCCCAGAAAATATGGAAACTTACTTTTTAAATGTTAGTTTGTAATGGCATGTAGGCCTATAGTGTAAACCGGGCGAGCATTAGCTACAGCACACAGCACTACGTCTAGATTTGGTTGTAATTGTATACAACATTACTATATTTCTATATTAAAATATACCTATAAACTATTCAGTCATAAATTTGGTTGTAAATTTGGTAAATATTTAGACTTATATTGCCAATGCAGAAAATTATAACCAAATCTATCCTGACTGGATATTTCATAGGTATATTTTAATGTAGGTATATAGTAATGTTGTAAAAAATTGTAACCAAAAGTTAAATATTTACATTCTAAGTTATTATTAAAATAAATTGACTTTGACGTAGTACAGTAGTAGCTACTGTGTGCCAGTTCACATTATACATGCCATTACAGACTTACAATTAAAATGTGTAAAAATATTAATTTTTCATATTGTCCACAGAAAAAAGTTAATATTCGTGTTCTGCATATTAAAACAAGAAATTAAAATTTTTTTTTTCAAACAACGTCAATAAGACTCGTTTACACTATACATGTTAGTAGAGACTAACATTTAAAATGTGAAATAATTAACTATCTGTATCTCCCACAGAAAAAAAGTTATTATTCGTGTTCTACACATTAAAACAAGTATTTTTTTAAAAATTGTAAAATATCAATGTCATTAAGACTATATTTTTACCAAAACTAATCACTCAAATAATAATAACACCAAAATTGGTAAACGTTTATATTCAATACCACTCGGAACACTTATCATAATACTATTACATTTCATAAACTGAATGTTGATTTTGATGAAGACATGCCTAAACATATTCTAAAATGTCATTTAAAATTACGGAGTGTTAATTTTGGTGAAGTAAGAAATGTATTGATTCTTACATCATAGTAGAAACTTTGTTTATAGTAACAAATGCACTAGTTTATATGCAGCAAGTATGAGCTGTATGTACTCTACCTTATTCACAACCAGGTCTATCCTAATTTGATTCTTTATAATTATATATTGATGAGGGAATATGTGATACATGACAAATTTCAGTTATATGTACATTTTTTCTTATAGTATTATGTATATAAATTCTCACATTTGTGAAAATATTAAAAAATCCAAATTTAACTCAATTTTTTCAAGCATCACCGAATTTATATATAATACTCAAACCGTCCTGGTAAGGATAGGTTTGGTTAGAACCAAATATATATGTTAACAATCATCTCAAATGGTGGAAGCCATTCAGCGTCAATTAAAATTGTAGGTAAAAATTTACAATAACTTGAAAAGAAGTAACTTTCCTCAAAGAAAAAAAAATTTCTTGTGGATATCATCTCATTTGATGGTTTTGAACAATTTCCCCAAATATCGTAGGTGTTCGCGATTGTAAATAACTACCAAATTGTATACCAAGCATATCCTTACTATACACGGTATTGCTATTTTCACTATAAACATACAAAAAACAAAATAACACTTCCACTATATTATTTTGCCATTATAAGATTCAATTTATAACAGCAAATTAAGAAAAATTATGATTTAAGTAGCTTGTTTAACTTTAGAACCAGGAAAAAAAATTGATGTGAATCACTGTTTGGTCAAGTATTAACAAGAAGTAAATTGCTACTTTACTGAAAAGAAATGAAGGAAACCGCTATTATTACAAAGGGTCTTCTCCACCAATAACATTCACTCTAAATCTTTTTTAACAAGACACATGAAACAGAGGCTATTTGATTTAACTCCTCTATTTGAAATTCATTTTTCTGTTATGAAATTGAATTTTTTGTAAAACCAAATCCATGCTAACTGAATACTTTGTAGCTATATATAAATATAATAGTAATGTATTTAACATAATGCAGAAATTTGTCAACAATTCAATTATACAGGAGTATGTTTATAAAAACAGGTTATATTATGTTTAAAACCTGTTTCAATAACTATTTATAGCTTCCAACATTTAAAAATATTTCATTATTTTTTTAAAATATGTTGTTTAATAAAACAAGTGAAAATGATTAAAATGTAGTGGGAAAACTTGATTCCAAAGTATATAAATATTGCAGTTAAAACATCTTAAGACATTGTAAAAAAGTAAGCACAACAAAGGATATTTTATGTTGAAAAAAATAAATTTTGTGTTTATATAATTTACTTCAAAATAAACAATAAGTAAATTTACTACAAGAATAAAATCCAATTTTATATATAATAAAGATTCTTTACTTCGGCATTTCTATTACACTCTTTTCTACACATGTCTATTACACGCATTCTTTTTTAATAATACGCGAATAAATTTTACAAGAGTTTATTTGTTAGCATATGTAAGATTACCACAAGATAAGGCCTTGGGTTTCACTTACCATACTTGGCCATAAGCTCCTGAACCAACCGGGGTTAACATTTGATATCTTTCGGGCACCTCCCATTCAGTCCGGTTTATTTCTATTTTATAAAAATTTGGCATAATGGAATTTTGCCTTTTAAAACAACAAAAAATTATTCTTCACAACTAATGACAACTTAATATCTTAAAACGACCAACTTTTAAAAACTAGTACACAGGTAACCAAAACACTGATTCCTTTAATCATATTCATTTACCTAAAACTAACATCGGCCTTTTTGATAACGTAAATTAAAATAAACAACGGTAGTTACGTAGAACTACATTCAACTATTGTAACGAGGAAAGAAAAATTGTAATTCTAAAAATATTATATAAAACTTTTCCGTATATTCAATACATGAATATGTATACCCAGTGGCGTAGCCAAGGGGGGCACAAGGCCCCCAACCAAATAGTCTTGGCAAAAGATATTAACCTAAGAATCAGCGCTAGATTTTTAGCAAAATATCTTCCCGAAGAATTAACAAATGTGTAATTTAAGTACCAAAAAAGCATACAATTTTATTTCTAGGGATGAAAAAGTTCAAAATTTCCTCAAGGGGGGTTTAACCCCTTGACCCAGCGTGTCGTGCCCCATCCAAACTATTGTTCTCACTACGTTCCTGTGTATACCGTTGTATGCTGCTAACAAATATTGCAGTGTCGACATATAATGCTGCTTGAACATGTACACAAATAACTACCACTATTAATAAATTATTTCGAGCGATTTTCTCAATTTTCACTACACTAGTTATAAGTGAAGAGGTGACCAGGAAACCATTGGAAGCCAACAATAACAGAAGGTTACTAAAAAATAATTTACATTAAAAAATACATTAATCACTTTAACAATTGCTTATGACTATCCAAACTTTAAATTTTGTAAATTTGTGCAAATTTCTGAGACAGAACGTTTTCGATCGCTATGGGAGTATCTTCATCAGTGTCTTCTAATGAAGATCACTACATAGCTATTGAAAACGTTCTGTCTCAGTAAGTTTTTACAAATTTACAAAATTTAGAGTTCGGATAGTCCTAAACTATTGTTTAAGTGATTAATTAAGATTCACCGAACGTAATGGACTACAAAATTCAATGTTTAAATTTTGGGTAACTCAAAATTAACAAATCGGTACTTTAAACGACTTCTTAGTTATATTTTGTATGCACATGACACTAATACAGATTTCTGTGACAGTAAAGCTTGACACTAATTTATAGATATGACTAAGGAATTGTTACAAACCTACAATTTCAATTTAGATACACAGCACTCACCTTACCGACTAAGTTACTAGATCTAATAACAGTTTAGGATTTTTGAGTTTTTTTTATTTATCAGCTTTTTTCTCATATTTATATTCTGTTTCCTTTACTATTTTGACTAGTCATCTAAAACAGATCTTGTTTAGCAAATGAGAAAAAGTCCTAATTCTTCTCCTAATGGTATGGATACTAAATCTCACGCCTAAACTTACAGCCCTAGATTCCGCAGACATAGGGGCTTGGACGTTGGTAAATGGAAAAATATGTTTATAAGTATACTGATAAAAAATTGAAATATACACAATTTCCCCAAAAATCTCCCTTTGTGGTTGGGAATAGTAATACATTAAACGTATTATTTTTTAAGTTCGGATAGTCATAAACTAATGTTAAAGTGATTAATATTACTTTGTGAAGACACACATATTTTTGAGTTAGTATTTATATTTCATCGATATATTTTCACCAAAATGTTATAGTGTGCTTATACTTATGTTATTAAAATAAAAATACATATATAGATGAATTTTTATTCCAACATTGGAGCTTTTATTTAAATTTTTGCAACACTGTTACTGGTTATTTTATATTGATAAATTCTGGTAGGACTATGGACACGAATTACCCTGAGCTCTTTTGTTTGATTAATAAACTAACATAAATTGTATAGTCTGTAGTCTGTAAGTCTGTATGTCTGTATTAAGATGGCGGGTATGAAAGGTATGTTTTTGTTTACTAATGATTTCCAGAATAATACTATTAAGAAATTGTAATATAATGTGTTATAATTATAATCATAGCACATGTAGTAATCGAGTTATACAATAATTCATATCAGTTGTTCTCTTACAGTATATTTTTTTTATTACATTCTTATTCATAGGTTAAACTATTCTTGTTTCAATTTGAAAAAAATTATTATGAATCATAGGATATTCATAATAATTTATAAAAACATACTCAAAGTTATTTTGTTTAATATAATAGATAGTAATATTTTATAATAATAGTTACTGAATTGTTGAAAGTTACAAGAAATATTGGTCATTTTGTATTGAGGTTATAAAATTGAAGATTATTAGGTTTGATAACTAATAGGTCTGTGTAAATTCAATTTACTACAGGTTATTTAGGAGATTAAATATTTCAAACTCATTAATTTCTTTATTTTAATTAAATAAAAAATAGTCAAAGAGAGTCTTTTGATTAGTTGGAAGATAAAAATTGTGTAAAGCAAGCACATTTATACTCTTTAAAGAGCAAGCAAATTTTTAATACTCCTAAAAATTAATCTTTTGATTAGTTTGCTAGTGCTTTAAACAAAACTGTTCTTTTTGTTAAACTTTTAAAAATGTATTAGCTAAATTTGTATCTTTAATGAACAGTCCTAACTTCCCCTAACTACAATTTGGGTAATGCAATTTAGTAAATGAGAATAATAAACATTTAAATGTATAAATTATTGCTTAAGATATAAAGAAATAATTGCTGTTATTAAAAAAGGTTGTAACTATATGAGTATTTTTCTGAACTTAGTTAATTAAAAAATCCTTTTGTTAATTACCATTAACTCCCAATTATTTAAGCTAAGGTTAGTCTACTATTAATATTTGAAAATATAACCTTGTAATCTATTTGCCATGAAGTTGAGTAAATCATTAGAAAACTTACTGAAACAATGTTTTGTGCTGATTATGTAATGTGATTAAGAATTCAAGTTATTTTAAAAATGTACCCAACTTTCATTTAAAATTTGTACGAGTTTTTAAATTGACATCAATGATTTTGAAAGAAGTGTTAAACACCATCTACAGGAAAATCAGCAAGTATTTATATTTCTGTGAACTATTAGATTTTTCATGATATTTTAGGCTACCTTTAGATTATGACACGATATTGATTTTAATAATTTTAACAATTTGTGTAGAGTTCTACAAACGTTGTACCACTCTTGATATTTTTATTAAAATTAGCTAGACTGTATCAGGATAGGATAGTTGGTTATAAAAAAATATTTAGTTTGTTAATGTAAAACAACAAATGTAAAGTAATTTGGTTAAGTATTTGGTCGTATTTTAATTTTTATTCTTGAAAAAGATACACAATTCATCTTTCTCTGTATATTGTCGATACAGAAAGCACTCTGTAAAGTACATTTCTTTTCTTGTTATATTTTTATAATAAGTAATACAATTTATGATATTATTTCATTTTTAATTTTATTTTAAAATGCTTTGATTTATTAAATATCACAATAATAAAATATATAAAACAAACTAACATTTGAAAATATTAAAAATATATATTTGTTGTAGAATTTTGACAATATTCTAGTTTCAAAAGTCATTTAATTCTAGTTACAACAAATTTTGATGTTTATTTTAGTTATAATAAAGGCGTATGAAACCTTGTTGTTACTCGTGTTTACGAATTTGTTTATTTTTTATATATCATTGCTTACCGTTCAACATTACCATTATCAAAGTGATTTATTTTCTTAACAAATTCTATCTTAAAATAGATCCTATGTTGTTATAATATTTAATATAGAATAATTGAATATTTAAAGTTCTATTCTATTATGAAACATACAGTTCTATTTGTGTTTAACATAATGCCTATACATTTTCTAAAGTTGAGGCAATATTAATGGTTTCTTACATTTAAAATAAATTTATTCCTGTTCAGAATTTATTTTTGTGACATATGTCAACACTAAAAACAATAAAATCTAAATTGGTGTAATGTTTGTAGACTTAATATATTTTGCTTTGATAACAAAAATATTTGTTTAAAACTAAATGCTGTTTCAGTAAGTTTTATGACCTATATAACCATAAGAAAGGAATGTATTTAACTGTATAAATAGTTAAATCAGAATACATAAGAACATAAAAAATGTCTAAAATCTTGGTTTAGTTTAAAAATCAACATGGCAACAAGGTTTTCATTTGCTGAAATTAACAGAAACATTTAGATGATTAATACGTTAACCTTCTATCATTCTTTGTGCAACATTATTATGAGTATATCTCTTTACTTTTAATAATACCAACATGCATAATATTCTAAACTGCACAATTTTCATGCTTGTCTTAATCTTTTTCAAACCTGGGTATCTTGGTATTGTTTTTTTCCACTTTATTGATATCATGTCTTTCACTTCATTTCCCTGATATAATAATTTGTAAAAAACAAGCAACTAAATGAAGCAACTAAAGATTTTGTCAGTCTTAGTGTCTTGAGGTATTTTGCCTTAAAAACACTACACCGATATTCCTTGTGATCATTTTACAACTTTCACGACTTATATGTTCATACCTTGAGATATAATGCATCACTCAAATTGTTTTTTGGTTAGAAAGTTTGTATACCAAATGGTTATGATTCAAAGTTTTTGCAACATTAACAAAAATTAGGTCTTTTTGGGGTTTTTGGAAGAAAATTTTGGGTTTTGTTTTAAAGATCATAATTCAGTAGTAGGCTATTACAATTTTTCATGAGAAATACAAGCATAAAAACAAAATATGAAGTTATGAAAATATACCCTAAGATTTATAAGGACTTTTGACTCTGATTATTTTTGAGGTTGACTGCTTATAAGATTTTTTTACCAAAACGATTATATATATATATATATATATATATATATATATATATATATATATAAACAAAAAGTTTCATATACTGCTAAAGAAATTTTCTCATAAAATCACTCCATGTTTATATTTAAAGTGCATTTGTATGTTTTATAAAACATGTTCTTTGTTGTATGTTTTTTTTATTGTAATAATTCAAAATTGTATAATTTTGAATGATAGGATTTAAATAATCTAAATGATTTTATTATTTTGTTTGTTTCATGGTAAATTGTGCTGATCTCCTAAAGCGTAAGTAAATTGTTTAGTTATATGTCTTTTATAGTTCAAAATGTATATGTATTTTAATTTCAATTGGTAAACAACTGGTTGAGTAAACACATCAGCATTTAATTTTTTTTTTGTGTGCTGCCTCAATAAGTTATGGGTTTTAAGCATATTATCAAACAACAGTGCTCTTTTAATTTGGTTTGATTATCAGAGCAGATTTCTACTTCTATCTTATGAATTTTATGATTACTGCTGGTGTTATTTAAATTATGCTAAATGATGTAAAAAAAAACCATATACAATTTTTTTTTTCTGCCATTGACTATGGATTAGGCTATATGGGCTGCAAATGACCCACTGTGTATAGGCACTAGGAGTAATTCTTATAAATGATTGTAGTATTTTATTTGGATTATAACAAAATTTTTGCAAATATTAGTTCAAATGTACTACAATTCAACCATATGTTTATTGGTATTTTTTAATTTCTATGTAATTTTTGCCATTTCAAATCAATGGCCTTGTAAATTGTTTGGTTTTTCAATTTTACTTAAATTTGTTCATTAATTAATTTGTCTTCAACTTTATGTTTTAGAATATGTACTGTTTTAATTATATTCATTTTTAACCCTTTTTTTTTTTTAACTTGGGAGCGGGTTGAATTGCCCGAAGCACTGCTACCTTAAGGTATATTGTACTTACCTCCCTGATCTAGTCAAATAACCCCTTCCCTCTTACCAGGTTTAGGAGTCTCCTGACTAGAGTTTTACCTTCAGCATCCACCGAAGCCGTTCCATCACCAAAGAGGTTGAAGCGCCTCTCAGCAAGTACTTCACATCTGTAAATAATGTGTGTGGCAGTCTCGAGTTCCTGCCCGCATAATCTGCACACTGGTTCATCCTTGTAGATACCCATTTTATGCAAATGTTTCCTTAGTCCACAGTGTCCCGTGAGTAGACCTGTGGCTATCCTTAATTCCTGCCTAGACAGATAGATGAGACTCTTCTGCAGCCCCAAGGAAGGTTTCCTAAGGGTTAGCTTGCTGTGTCTCATCCCTTCGGCCCTGATCCAGTGCTCACAGTGTCTTTCAGCCATCCACCTTCGCACTGTCATCCTGACCATGGATTTGGAAATACCTACCGCAGGCTCCGGTCCAATCAGGGGAGTCGAAGACCCCTCCCTGGCCAGCGCATCTGCGGCTTCATTTCCAAGTATTCCCCTATGCCCTGGCACCCAACTTATCATGACTTGATTGTGCCTTGCCAGAGCTTGTAGGTTAATTAGGCACTCCCTGACTATGGCCGAGGTGACCACGTGTCCGTTTAGTGCCTTAATTGCTGCCTGACTGTCGGAGAAAATAGCAATCCGGGTCCCATGTGTTTCCCTTCTCGCTATCTCTCCCAGACAGGCATTTATAGCATATACTTCGGCCTGAAAGATAGAGGTATGCCTCCCCAAGGAAAAAACTAGTTCTACCCTTGGGTTTTTACAATACACCCCCGCTCCAGTGCCGAAGTCCATCTTGGAGCCATCTGTGTACCAGATCTGAGCTCCCGATGTTAATGTCCCTGACCATTCCATCACAGTTTGGTGTACCTGGTCAGGTGCAAACATTCGAGTAATGTGGTCGCTGCCCATTTCCAAGACGGGTTCTTTGACCCTTTGTTTATTTCTTTAATTAATTTCATATTTCCTATTTTAGAAAATCTGTGTCCATTATTGATACAATGAGTAGCTATATTTGATTTGTATATGTTCGGTTTTATTCAAGTTTTAAGTGTTCTTTATATCTTTCTTTAAATTTCTTTTTTGTTTGTATTACGTATAATCGATTACAATCTTGACATTTTATACTATATACATAATTTCTTTCATGTATATTGTTTTGATTATTGTTATTTGTTATATTTTAAATTTTATTATCAGTTTTATAAGTAATTTGTAAATTTGTAAATTTGTTTCTTTAAATAATCTTGTAATTTTGTTTATTATGTTACCAGTAAATATAAAAGTTGTCAAAATTGGTTCTCTTGTAATATTTACAAATTATTGTTGATTTTGTTTTCTTATTTTGGTATATTTAATTTATCTATAGTTTCTCTTACATATCCATTTTCTAATTTGATATATTATATTTTTCTTTTTTATTTGATCAATTATGTTCATTGGTATTTTGTGAATTCTATGTAATAAATTACACAGTGCTGCCATTTCTTGGTTATACGGATGATTTAATAATTTGGTGTTATTTGATATTTTTGCGTTGGTTTTATATATATATTATATTCAAATTTTTCTAATTGTAATACCTAAATAATTCAGTTTATTGTTTGATTCGAATTCATGAGTAAATTTTATATTTTTATGTAAATTATTTATGCAATTTAATAATTCGTTAAAATTTAAACCATTGTTATTTACATCAATACGTGTTATACCCCAATCATTCAGTGCACCAGTGTTCTACAGAACAGTTGTTCTCTTCATCAGTTGTGTATGCATTTCTTTATCAGTTATGTTTCTGACGAAGGTCAATCGGCCATAAATATTTCTATTTATTTACTCTGTAAATTTTGTCATTCCAGTTGACAAATATCCCTTAGTAAGCACAAATGTCGCGTGACATAACAGAAAATAAACCTATTACACTTTTGCTATTACTTGCGACCAGACTTTTTGTTAACTAAAAGTTGTTAAATTGTTAACTTACACTTGGAGGAAACGTTTTCGTCTTACGACTTCTTCAGCCTCGTATTTTTGCCACTAGGAATGCTGCAGTTGCGCTTCCTCGGTACCATTATTTTGAAAATTAGAAGTGATATGATCGAAGAGTATGTGTGATCTGTGCCGCATTTGTTCATTTAAGATGTAATTTTTATGTGTATTGCTATGTCTACATATTTCATACTGTTCTAGTGTGTTTAATTTATGGCCTTTGTTGCATGTGTGGAGGGTGCTCATGTTATTTTCCATACTTTTGCATGAGTGTTTAGAGTCCATGAGGTGCTTTGCGAAGATGGATTCAATAGTAGTGTGCAGTGCGCTTTTGTGTTCTTTATATCTTTCGGCAAAAGATCTGCCTGTTTGTCCAATATAGAACTTATTGCATTTGTTGCTTTTTAGTTTGTATACTCCTGGGTTATTGTATGTGTTGGTATTGTTATTAATGCTGTGTCTGATAGATGTTTGGCTTTTATTTGTTGTTCTGTAAGCTATATTGTATCCTGCTTTTTTGAATTGGTTTGCTATTTTATTTGTGATTTTGTTTATGTATGTGAGGGTGATGAATTTGTTTGTGTTCGTATTTTTGTTTGTGTTGTTGTTACTGTTCTTGTTGAGTATTTTTCTGTGTAGTTTGTCTATTAAATAATTGTCATATCTAATTTTGTGAGCTAAATATTTGATTGTGTTTCGTTCCTCTGTGTAGTTAGTTGTGGACATAGGTATTTTATTTAGTCTGTGTAGTAAATGTTTAAATGCTGTGTGTTTATGTTGTATTGGGAATTGTGTATCAATGTGTCTGTCATGGTTGGCTTGCGGTATATGTTGAATTCATGTTTGTTTTGATTTTTTGTTATGGTGATGTCTAAGAAATTCAATGTTTTGTTGTTTTCAAACTCTGCAGTGAACTGGATATTTTTGAGTATTTTGTTTATATGTGTTTGGAGTTGTTGGCATTGTTTTATGTTTCCTCGGTATAGTATTATAACATCATCTACATATCTGTGCCAATATATTATCTTATCTGCGTGTTGGGTGTTATTTATGATTTTATTCTGTTCTATGTGTTGTAGGAATACTTCTGCGAGAATGCTTGAAATTGGAGAACCCATTGATAGGCCTTGTTTCTGTGTGTAATATTTGTTGTTGTGAGTGAAGTAGTTCTGTTGTGTAATGGTGCTCAAAATGTGTATGATTTCTTTTGTGATTTTTTCTGGAGTGTTGTTAAGTCTTAGATTGTCTCGTAATATATTTAGTGTTTCTGTGACTGGGATATTGGTATATAGGTTTGTGATGTCAAATGATGCCAGGTTGAGTTATGAGGGATTTCAATGCTCTTAATTTTGTTTACTAGATCTATTGTGTTTTTTATATTTGTGTGTATGGCTAGTTTTATGTACTTTCTATAGTTCTATCCATTTGGGCGTGCTAGTTTGTGTGCGGGTGTTTGTTGGCGGTTGACTATCGATCTTATTGGGGTTCCTTGTTTATGTAGTTTAGGAAGTGCTTGTAAGGTAGGTGCTGTAGGTCTTATTGCTTTAAGGTATTTTTTCTGTGTTTTAGATGCTACATGTTTAGTTGAATTAGTTAATGTGTGAATTAATGTGTTTAACTGTGTTGTGATTAACTGTTTGTTTGTTGGGTCTTTATTTGATATTCACAAATAATGTAATATTTGCAAATATCACAACACAGTTAAACGCATAATTAATTACACAATTCATCGAACCACCCAATACAACATAAACACGCATAATCAAACATTTACTACACAGACTAAATAAAATACCTATGTCTACAACTAACTACACAGAGGAACTAGACACAATCAAATATTTAGCTCACAAAAACGGACATGCCAATTATTTAATAGACAAACTACAAAGAAAAATACTCAACAAGAATAGTAACAACAACACAAACAACAAAAATACTAACACAAACAAATTATCACCCTCACATAGATAAACAAAATCAGAAATAAAATAACACACCAATTCAAAAAGCAGGATACAATGTAGCTTACAGAACAACAAGTAAAAGCCAAACGGATATCAGACACAGCATTAATAACAATACCAACACATACGATAACCCAGGAGTATACAAACTAAAATGCAACAACTGCAATAAGCTCTATATTGGACAAACAGGCAGATCTTTTGCCGAAAGATATAGAGAACACAAAAGCGCACTGCACACTACTATTGAATCCACCTTCGCAAATCACCTCATGGACACTAAACACTCATGCAAATGTATGGAAATAACATGAGCATCACACATGCAACAAAGGCCATAAATTAAACACACTAGAACAGTACAAAATATTTAGACATAGCAACACACATAAAAATAACAACTCAAATGAACAAACACGGGACAGATCACACATACTCTTCGATCACATCATTTCTAACTTTCAAAATAATGGTACCAAGGAAGTGCAACTGCAGCATTCCTAGCGGCAAAAATACGAGGCTGAAGAAGTCGTAAGACGAAAACGTTTCCTCCAAGTGTGAGTTAACAATTTAACAACTTTTAGTTAACAAAAAGTCTGGTTGCAAGAAATAGCAAAAGTGTAATAAGAATTAACAACCAGCTCGTCATGAACAGCAACAAGATTTTGATAAGAAAATAAACTCTCTTGAAGGAAGCAAATCAATCAAAAGATTAGCTGAACTGGTCTTTATTCCCACTATTAATTAATCGGATCAGCTGTCACCACGTTTATCTGGATAGGAGGGCTGTTACTGTATCAGAGTCATTAAAAGTCCTATTTTTTCTAATACCCAGGAACTTATTTCCGTGTAATCAGAGTTTTCAGTAATCTGAAGGGGGCAACATTCATTTCGAATTATCAAGAATCTACAGTGTTTTGTAAAAATATTTTTGATAATATGCTTGATATAGGAGAGCCCATTGTTAATCCATCTCCTTGTTTATAAATTTTGTTATTATATAAAAAATAATTTTGTTTTAATATAGTTTTTAATGTATTAATTATTTCTTGAGTTAATGTTTTATATTGTTTAAATGTATCTATATTATTTTTTATTATTTCTAGTGTCTTCATTATAGGTATGTTATACATGTTAGTAACATAAAATTATATCAATTTGGTATCATTATCAATTGTAATATCTTTTAATTTTTCATTAAGTTCAATAGAATTTTTTATATTATGAGTATTATTTAATATAATTTTATCCTCAAGTAGTAATGCCAAATATTTTAAAATTTTATAAGAAAGAGAATTTGTAAAATTAATTAATGGCATAATTGGTTTATCTTTTATGTGTGATTTAATTAGTCCATTTAATCTTGGAATTTTAAGATTGCCATTCATATAATTAATAATATATTTTTGATTAAATAATTTATATGATGTTTTTATTATATTTTTGAATTTCATTTTAATTCTTGTTTACAGGATCTTTATTTATTTGTGTACATTGATTTTTAGATACATAAATTTTAGTTCACACATAGTTCTTGATTATTAATAACTACAGGATTACTCTTATTAACTTTTGTCATAATAAGATTATATACAGTAGTAATAATTGTAGTTATATATATATATATATATATATATATATATATATATATATATATATACACATGCTTTATAATTGTAAAAAAGTAATAAATTAACCACAAAACTAAATAAGGACGTTCTTATAAAATATATCACAAAACATTTCTCTTATAAAGGAGTAAAATATCAAACATCAATGTATGCCATCTTAATAGTTGGCTCAGTTAACCTCGTCTCGGAAAAATATGTAACTAACACCAAGCGTCTGAGAGATGTTATTAAAACTAGCACGTAAATGATACAAAATACTGTTCAAAGATCTTTTAATGAACTACAATACTAAACCACATTATATTTAACTCATTTGTAACAAAGTAAAGGCTTGATTACTAATTTTTTCATAAAAAAGTTAAAAAAATAATTGTTCATTAATTTAAATAAAAACATGTGAAATTATAATTTAACAATTAAAATGACAAAAAAATGTTACTCAACTAACATTATGCGTCTTACAAACGTAATGTGTTACAAATATGTCACTGGAAAAACAAATTACGGAACAAAAAAAACCACTTTGACAGCACAAAAAACTCCACTTGACTGAAAGGTAGTGTGAGCGGCTTGGAAGGGTGATATACAGATTTGTAATTTCGCAGACATCTCACAGACGTGCGAGGTCATTTAAGGGTTAACACAAAATTAAGAGTAACTTTAAAACTTGTTATATCTTTTATATCTAGAGTCTAATTCTTATGGCTTCTAAACACTGATAATCAAGACTAAACTTTGAGACTTTTAGTTGGGATTCCCAATAAGTCTCATCAATACCATAAGTATAATCAACTCAGCAAATTGCTTTTGGAGGCGGTGGCTATTTTCAACTTTTCATTGATCGTATAAACTGTATCATTCAGTAGTGCATGATTATTAGCCACTACATGTGGTTGATCGTGCATCAGAAAACATTACAAAAAAGAAGAAATATAAAAAGAAATGTGTTTAATTTTGCTACATCTAAAAGTAAAGAATAAAAAAATTCAACTAGAAATCAAATATAAGACTGGTGTTAGCTAAGCAACAGCAAGTATAAAGTATAGTAAGAAACATTGTTATTTTTAAAAATAATATATTATCCTCGAAGCTGATGACAGGTTTGTGTTATTATTGTGTAAAGTGTATTTAAATTTGTGTATTATAAATGAGTTAACAATAATTTAACATTTCCAAATTTAGTTATTTTTTAATGCAGCTGAATGAAGTTAATTATTTTTATTTCTTTTCAGACTAGTAACGTTAGCTTTTGCTGGCTCAATTGGTATGACCTTAGTTATCCTTGCTTGTGCGCTACCACAGTATAAGTAAGTATGAAATTATAAAATTTAATTGAAATGAAATAAAAGTATCCACCCTTTAAATATTTAAATTAATATGAATTTATATTAAACAAATAAATAAAACAAATATTTACTTTAGACAAAAAGTTAATAATTCATCAGTTGTAATTGTTAAAATTTAGGTATGGAACTATAATAATATGGAATAAAGTAAGTTTGCAAGCTACAAGTTATTATTATTAACCTTTTTCATTTGCTTTTACTATTCTCATTTACATTATTCTTTTACCTGATTAAAAATTGTGCTTGAATTGCTTATGTCCCAAAAATGTACGATTGAAAAACACCTTTTACAATGTATTATCTACAATTAAAACTTAAAAAATAACAGTTGATTTGGTTTATTGTGATAGTCACTAAAATAAAAAAAAGTCTTTTTAATAATTTATGTACTTCATATTTTGTAGATAATATATTATAATCAATATATAATTTTTGATTGATTAATATGCTACATTTTGTATGTAAGTTTATTTTAGTAATCTTATTTTATGTAAGAGACAAAATGTTTTTACAATAAGTGTTTTCCGTTTCTTTCATAAAAAAGGAAAAATACTGGTTAGTAATTTCTCATATATAAAATATGTTTGTTTATTTATTGTGTTCTGAAAGTAATATTATAAGATACTTCTGGGTTAGGTATTTGTATATATTTTATGAAAATATTTGCTTGCCACTGACAAGTGTCAGACTTGCCACTTGTAAGTCTAAAGAACACACAAATATTTTGTGACAGTCACTAATTTGTTATTATTTTAATCCTACAGGCAAAGAATATCTGCTAATGATGATATTTGTTTACAAGATAAAGTTGAAGAACAGTGGTGAGGGCTGATACGCTCTGACAAAAACCTCAAGTATGACTGGTTACAAAATTAACATGGTTGATATATTTATCGCTGTATGAAATATGATACATGCAACATACAAATTGGTGGTGATGTAGAACGCCTAGTGTGGCCTATTCCCATTTGAAACGTTATAAAACTAATAGATTTTCTTTAGAATAAACTGTGGTCAAATTATAGTAAATAACACTCAAAATCCTTAGACTTTAGAAATACACAATGATCTCTAGTATTGACTGGAAATAAGAGAAAATTATGGCATCGTGTTGGTAGGGTTGCTTATTTGAAGTATAATATATTCTCTTGGCATCATAAAGAGATACTATTGGTTAAACTTCTCTTGTAACACAAAGACTAAGGAAATGTCAATAATATTGGGTAAAAGTAAGGAAATAAACAATGATCTCTGGTACTGACTGGGAAAAACAGAAAGTTATGGTATAATGTTAAATAATGCAAAATACGAGTTCAACTTATTTATTCTGTAGCTTTTGTATGTCTGTTTCGGTTTATGCACGATGCTATCAATGAACAAACATGGATTGTTTGCATATTATATGAGTTGCGTTTGTATTAAGAAAAACTGTGTTGGACTACAAGCGGGTTTTGTCATTACAAAAATATCGAGCTTGGTTTTTTGGGATGATTGTATTCCAAACATTCTATTGTTGAGTTATTGCTTTTATTTACGTGTAAAAAATTTATATATTTGTGGCTTATATTTTTTGTATATATCAATACCGTTTTGATTTTATATAATCAAGCACTCTATTCAGTGTTATGCTTTCAATTTAGTTGTATCCGTTCTTCAATTAATTTGTTCTTAACTTCATTCTTATAAATTTTTAATTTTGTCATTAACATTGATTTTTAAATCTCAGTTTAGTTCTCTTATTATACTCATAAGAATATATTATACTCATTTTTTTAAAATCAGTAAAATCATAAATATTTATACAATATGATTTCTAGCAAAATTATATTTAAGGCTATATTATAGCATTAAACATCTTACTACCACATACTTCTTTAGCGCTTGGAAAAAAATATTATTGTAGATAAGAATCCTACTATTAAAAAGAAAAGCAATAATTACGATGACTACGTTTTAATGGAGTAGCGAAACAAAAATGTTAAAAAAGTGTTTTTAAAATGTCACATTTTATTTACAAAAAACACAATGTAACAAAGTAATGAATTGTAAAACAACTTTACAAAAATATCTAAAGACAACACAAAGATAATAAAAGTCACATGATCACTTATGCATCATCAAAATGATGACACAAACTCTGTTTCAATAGGGTGCATGCGAACTTTAGCGGCGATACTGCGCATATGACATCAGCTGTTGTAGGTATGAAGGTATTTTGCTGGATCCGCCTATTTGTCAGATACAGCAATTTTTAAAAAGGACCATCGTCATTTTGACAAAGTATGAGTGATCTAGGGTCGAATATAGTCTCAATTTTCTTATTATTTTATACACAAATTCAACATACGAATTGCTGCTGCTGTTGCATAACTCCTAGTGTGGCTGACTCCCACTTGTATCATTTTAAAATTATATATTTTCCTATTTATTTAAAATAAACTGTGGTTAAATAATAATAAATAATATGCAAAATCTTTAACCAGAAATATTTTATTTTAACCTAATGCACATTTCAGTTACCAAGTATTCATCCTTAGAGGCATAACAACGAAGACTCTTGGAAACAGAAATCTACATTAGGTTTAAATAAAATATCTGGTTAGGTTTTTGAGCATTATTTATAGATTTTTCTGTTGTCTTGTTTATGAATTGACAACAAATACATCAATTGTGACTGTGGCATCAATGGTTTCAAATGTTTGCCTCTTGTGTTTATATTCATTATTTTTTAAAAAAATCAAATCAAACAGTATATTCTGTAACTATATTTCAACAAAGTACTGTTGTTTATATGAAAACCTGGTTGTAAAATGTTTTGTCTATATTGTAAAGGGGATTTACTTTAATCGGTACTTACATATTATACAGAAGCCACTATTTTTAGAGGTTATCTTGCAGGGGACGTAAAAAAAATAAATATTTATACAGGATAGATTTTATTTGACTTTATGTAAAAATTATTTGTCATTATGACGATCGGTTCTTGTTTACCGCCTCAAAAAAAAAGCGATATTAGCAAGAATTGAGTCGCAGCGCCAGTTGTGGTCACTTCCAATCGCCACATATATATTCCAGCAGTACCTCCATGCCTCTTGTTCCTCTAGTTAGCACTTCCCCACATCCAATTCATAATGTAAAAGGGAAGTAATAGTAACATATTTATGATAACCTAACTTAATGTAGCAACCCCAGCACATGATATAATAATCCATATAATACTTGAGTACCTTTAATGTTTTCTAAAAATTTTAAATTCTTGGAGTGTTTCTACTAAGTTTTTTATTACACAGAGTTCCTGAAGATTTTTTGCATTGCCAAGAATAATTTTTTACCAATATCGAGTATTTGTAGAAAGGAAATAATTACTGGCTCATCCTTTCATTGTTTGAGTAAAAATAAATCATACAATGGATAAATGTTACATGATTTTTAGGTATAAAAGTTAATAGTTTAGGTCTAATATAATATTTTAAACAAATTTATTGTATAGTGTTTTATGTATGTTGCTACATTAAGGTTATTTTTTATAATTTGTTTAATAAATTGCTTATGCAATGTACATTTCTTTGTAATTTATTTAACAAGTAATTAAATTCCTGTTATATTGAAGTCAGTGATCAATTTAAAGGGGAATAAAAAAAAACTACTATATGTCTGTATCAGGTTTGGTTTATTTAAAATGTACAAACATCAACAATGCTGTTGCAAAGATCTTCAGCTCACTGTATAACACATATAACTTCAGCACATACAACAAATGTTATGTTAGTTATAAAATGAACAGATAGAATAATCTGTAGTGAAGGAAGTAATCTGCAATTCTTGTTTTAACCATCTGGTGATAATTAACATTCCTTGTGCACAACAAATTAAATTTACTAATAACAGGTTTATCATGTTAAAAACATTAGTAAAATTCATTTTTCCATTGTTTTATTGTTGTTTTGGTGGTCCATTTAAATCAGACACACATTGCCCAAAAGCTATTATAGTTTTTTTTAGATATACACAAAAATAGATTAATTATAAAAATATTTACATTAAGTAGTTTTCAAATTTAGAATTTCAATAAATTCTGTGGATGACCTTGAATTTTTCATGTTCACACAGTATGACACACAGCAAACATCAGCTACTGACTGACTCCAAGTAACAACTATGCTGATCAAGAAAGTCCATTTAACATAAAAACGGGTAGATGACGGGTAGAGAATGTCTGATATAGGAAAATTTATGAGCTGTAAATATCTATGCTGCAAGTTTTGAGAGGTTATAAATATTCCATACACAGTAAAGGCATCTATTCTTGTATGTTTCATATTTAAATAAATTCTCTTGAACTAAACAATCAATGATAATTCTGTATAGATTTACAATTTCAAAATAATGATGTCTGTATGATCTCTACCACTGTGTCGTAATGAGCATATTTTACAATGGGTTAATTTATTAATATTAAAAAATCTTTATAGATAAGATTTTTATCTTATTACAAATGATTAATGCAACAATTTCTTGTATTTGTGTTCTCAGAGCATGGTGGCCATTCTTTGTAGTATTGTTCTATTTATTGGCACCGCTGCCAACGATTCTTGCTCGCCGCTATACAGAGCATACTGGAGCCTCAACTTCCAGCATTGAGCTTGCAATTTTTATAACAATGGGCTTTGTAGTTTCTTCATTTGCTCTACCTATTGTTCTTGCAAGAGTACCTGAAGAGGGTTCTAAGGTATTGTTGTACTAGTTGAAAAAATATAAAATATTTTAAAAACATTTATAAATCTGAATTATTATAAAAAGTTTAAAAAAATGTCTATAAATTATGTAACACATTAGAACGGTTTTACAGGATCTAATTTTAAGTTTAGACCTTATAACCTTTCCCAGAGCAAGGAAGCGCAGTTGTTGGCATATAATATATGAGGTTGAATTTTTTAACATTACTGATTAACTTTTAAGTTTTAATAAACCCTTTGATTAGCAACATGTGCCTGCCCTGATATGGCCTATAAAAGCAACATATTTTTGAAAGATTTTTACACTTTTTCTAATTTTTTTAATTATAGTAATATATTTAATTGAACATTTTCTAGAGAAACTGTGGCCTAATGTTATAATAATTAAATAAAAAACCCACTAACCATAATATAACTTAACCATAATATATTTATAATAATAAATAACCATAATATAACTTTAAGAAATGTATATCACGTGATTAAATAAAGTTATATTGTGGCTAGTCGATTTTTTTATTTAATTATTGTAGTAATATATGTAATAGTTTTTAAAATGTACTTATTTTCTAATGTTACTAAACTTTACCTTATGTTTACTGACAATTCCTTTGCTAAAAATTATCTGTTAATTATTTTTTTTTGTAAAATACCTACTAATTGTCAAGTAGCCCACAAACTTCGAAACAATCTGTAAACACGTGGGAAAAAACATAGACTTTGAACACAAAAAAATTTCTCCATTCAATTGCCTATTCATTGTAAAATACCGCACAAACTTTAAAACGATCTGTAAATATATGGGAAACCCCCCTTTGGACACAAAAGACTCGTGACTATGTACTCTGATGTAGAATTTATTCTTCAGATAATTGCAAATATTTAACCTAGAATACAGCATAATATACAGGAAAACAAATTGTAAGTGTACAACAATGTTAATCTGAGATAAATGCTGGAACGCATATATACGGGAATGCTCTCACTGGCAGTTGAACGATCTCACATACTAGTACGAGAATGCTAAACAAAGGGCTAAATTTGTTTATCCATCTGGTATAATTTCTCTCCTAAAGTAATTTTTTACTCCATTTGTTTTTATATTATCAGTATATTTGTGGGTTTAAATAAATTGATTTAAAGTTTTACTTTAAAATTATGAAAATTTGAGCTTAGCTTTTCATTAATTAAAAATGTTTCTCTCTCTCCAATGAGAACAGGCATTGATTGTTTTTAGATAACTACTTATGTATGGATGAGTAAAACAACTTATAAAGAGCCAAAGCTTGGAGTAGAAGATTTTATAAACAATATGCGGTTTGCTATGATTTTAAGGTAATTATCTATGATTTTAGTATTACTGACAGGCAACTCTTGGAAATACAGAAAATACCAAATGATTTAGTACATAAACAATTGTAAGTAGATGATGTCAGCCATTTGCAGCTAGTTAAGTATAGAGCATTCGGCGAGAGAAAGTTTCCTAAACCACTGACAAAATGTCATTCATTATAGTGGGCCAGGATAATATTATTAATGGGAGCTTATTATAGTTAAATATCTTTTAACCTAACATAATTTCCATGAGAGATACATAACTTAAAGAACAGAAAAAGAATAACACTAAAAATAAAGATGTTTTGTGTTATAGGATTGAAAGTTTTAATCTGGATGTAAAGAATTTTAAATGAGAGCTTTACAAAAATAAACACTCTATAATTAAATAATGCTTAACTAAGTGAATACTTAAGGGGTTAATTGCTAGCGGGTTTCGAAACAATAGTTCCTTTTACGAAGCAAAGCATTTACTCCGGTAGAGGTTGATTACTGATGAGAGGTGAGTAGAGGCTTTGCTTCGTGACGTTCAAAACGCGTCAACAATTAAGTCCTTGAGTACTCACTTTGTTAAGTATTATTTAATTATAATTTAATCAATGAATTAGATAAAGATGACAAGAAGCAACTTTAAACACTCTATATAAATTTTTCTTACGTGGTGTCTAAATGAACGTTTTCTAGTTTTCCATTAAGTCTGTAGTTTTAATATACATCCGACAGCACAAGAAATTTAGTTTTTTGCTTTTTCAATAATAAAATTGCCATTGAATTACTGGTACTATATTAAGTTATGTTACTTATTTGAAACCTTGAAGTATGAATTTATCATATACATTGTGAATAAGAAAAGTAAATGTACTGAATTTTTGTAGGTTACAAAATTTTTTATTTAAACAAAAAAATTACAGGGTTACCTTAGAACATATATGTAAGATATTTTTGGACATAGTCGCCACTCCTCTCAGTGTAGGTGGTAAAGTGGATTATCAACTTTTTTATGCCTTCTTCGAAGTAGTATCTCACTAACCCCTTTGTCCTTCTCTCCACTTTTTAAAAAATTCCTTCTATTAGTTCACTCTCTCTTTTAATATATATCTTATACGAATTTTCAATCAATAATTTAAAACATTTTTATTTATCTGACGACATTCAAATACATTTTTTAAAACCTATAGTGGATAATAATTGATGTTAACACAGATTTTTCAAATATTTTTCAAGAATTAAATTATAAAAATTTAGGGTGTCTAGATCCAATTCGAACTGAGTATCTTCATGTTCAAAATTAAGCACTTTTGGCACTGAGACAACTTTTCCATAGCTAGAAACATATTTCTAAAAGAAGTATATGAATTTTTTTTTGCTCCCATCTGGTTGTCATTGAAACCTCCATTGTACAACCTTAAATTGTTGCGATGGTTACCGCACAATATCATAAATATTGCTCAAGGATTAAAAATGAATGATAAGAATAAAATAAATATGCAAATTGGATTAATGGTATTGAACCTTGCTTCACAAAAGGACAATGCGAAGGGAAAGAGAAAAAAACTACAACACAATACAAGTGTAAAAAAAGGTAACGTTTAAATAGTAACAAACAAAAATAATATACCAAGACGATACATAGAAAGGGAATTGGAAAATTTCAAGGAAATTCGCTTTCTATTTTGCAACTTTATATTGTTACTCTGACATATTTATATTAATTGTAAATAAAAAAAGAAATAATAAAATTTTTCTTTGTTGACTTGAAAAGATTTTGATTTTATATTACTTGTTTATTATTCCTTTAAATAAAACAAAATTGTTAAATCTTCTAGGTTTGTGAAATGTTCAAATTTTATTCCTGCGTTCCAATAAAATTTAGCTATGTTAGATAGTGATGGGTTGTTATTTGTAAAAGAAAGTGAATGTAATTGTTGTTGTTCTAGGTTATTGAATGGGGAGCTTGTTACCTAACATTGGCTGGTAATATTGTGGTCTATCTAACATACATTGGATTCTTTGTTACACTTTATCAAGAGGATAGTGATTACAGTATGTGGTGATTTCATTATCACTATTTAAATTTCAGAGCATTCCCCTTCTATAGACCCACACTAACTTGTGAAGGAAAGAATTTTAGAACGTTACATATTGTGATGTTTAACTTAACCTCTTTTGTTTATGGATATTATTTAAGTTTGTTATTTATTTTGTTATCTTTTATGCTTCATGTTAGTAATAAACTTAAACCCCCAAAACCACTATTTTCCTTTTTAAACTGTCATCAGTATTACCATGAATATTGCAAGAATTAAACAATACATTTTAAGTATTTATTTAAAACAGTATAAATTTTACAAGTATTCAATAGAATATATTAATATTTAAGATAGTAATAAAAAGTAAAATGCATTATTATTATAAGAATGTATTTCCATAATGATTGATTTAGATGTAAAATGTATCAGCCTGATAAAAGAAAAGTAAACACATATTAACAATTGTAATTTGGAGTGATGCCAGTCATAAACAATTTTAGGTTTACTTATTTCTGTAAAATAAGTTTAATATTACCAAGTTAATTGTTTAAAAAATACTTATTTAACATTTATAGTTTATGAAGATTTGAGATTTATTTTAGATTGATACATTATATCTATTTTATAAATTGGCACAATATTAGTAACAAAATAGCAAAAATACCTCCACACGAATTGATTAACTTATTGACTGTCAACCAGTTTTCCGGTAACGTTTAAACACAATTTTTGTTCTTGTACTTCTTGTTTAAATAATGACAAAACAATAATAGTTTGTCTTCTAGTGTGTTTATTCATTTAAAGTAAATGATTTTATAATGTCGTTGGACACCAGTGATCATCATGGGGTGATGTAAATATTTATACTATGAGGCGTCATGTTAGCCACATTATCGGGCCAACTACCCATTCCCCGTTCAAGGCCGATCTTCTGAATAAGTTTAAAATGTTAACATTTTTTATTGTATTTTTCATTATAAATCAAAGTTTAAATATACTTATTAAAGTATAATTAGAATGTAAACATAATCTAGCATTATTCTCACATTTATGTTCGTTTTATTTCAATACAAGTATGCTGTTTTACAAATTTTATATGATCTTATAAATTGGAGGAAGATGTTTTAAATTAAAGTTTTTAGTTTCTAAGTTTTGAATTGTTCAGGTTTTTTCGGGTGAGCTTTTTTTAGGATCAAATTAAATGTAACACTATTCTAAAACGTAATGTATTTCTACAAATAAGTGTAAATAAAAACTATATCCTTCTAATATTTCATGGTAATTATGAAATTCTAGTTTCCCAATGATTATAGACTTATAAGAAGAAAAATTAAAATATTTTCTAAACTCTAAGTTGCAAAAACACACAGGCTGTGTCGGACACATCATATGGTTAAATACATCGTGAATGAGCTCAACAGTCGTGTGTGATGATCTAAAGTTAAGTCTACATTATCGGCCACGGATGACTTCTGCGGCCCTGTGCAACAATACAGTGTCTGTCACCAGTGACTGCCATGGCAGTCAACGTGTTAAGAACAAAATTTAATCTGTATAAACAAAAAGATACTTTAATTACACCCAGTTACCATCTAAATGTTTTTTACCAATAAAGTAAAATGTTATCTGATAATATTGTGATCTACATAGTCAAAATTTGGTGAGAAATTTAATTAAAAGTTGAGTAAAGAAAAAATGGAAAGAAGTAAAACAGAAAAGCCCTGAGTAACTAAAATGAACAATTTTAACCCTTTGCACTCCGACAATGACAATGCCTGTTTGGCGCAGCCCTCCAAACCCGGGTATGAACCGGCATACAACTTTGTCGTGTCTTCTCTGATACTTGAAACATGTTACCTGCACTACCGCTCCGATGGCTTGTAACACATTTTGTCTCTCAGTTACGCTGTCATTTATATAGGCTTTAAATAATTAATATTTTGGAATTATACAATATTTCTTAATAAAAGAAATATTAAGTTATGAGTTTAGGTTTTAAATGTAAACAAATCACATATTTAATTTAAAATGTTTTAAATTATATTTCACTTGTGTGTGGAATTACGCAAGTGATTAAGTCAAAAGTCATTACTTTTGTCATTTTCACTGTCTTTTTCTCAAATTCTTTACCCCCTTACTTCCGAATATAATGAATTAGAGTGGTTCTATGGTATGTAGTTCTATTAATATTAAATATTGAGCATTTAATAAAAATTAAAATATGAAAAAATCAGTCAGATGATTATAAATAAACTGTTTTAGAGATCATTTATTGATTTAAACGTCAAATTTGAGAGAAAATAATAAAGCTGTATTCATACAAAAGTTAGTATTGAAGTGAGCTCTATTTATTCCTATGTAGGTATCTAAATGGTATTTGATTTCATCTAAGCTCTGTTTGTTGAATCACCTTTGGTAATACAATAATGTTTGGTTAAGAAATGGTCCTCGTCCCATATCATAAATGTTTTCTGCAACGCTGATGTGTTTTATATCTCTTTAGAAAAAATGTCATTAGTGAGACAGGGATTTCTGAAAAATTATCACATGTCTTCTGGGAAGGTTTAATATAGATGTTTTCTGTGTTATGAGAAACTAACGGGGGTTTTCTTACTTGAAAATGATACTTTGGTTAGTTGTTCAATTTGTTTAAGTTGTTAAAACAGTTTAAGTATATCCAAATAAAAAAGGTCAGTCTAGTTCGTAAATTATTGTATTCTAGATTGTAATTTTGCAATAGGACCCTCTGATGATGACAACATGGTCATCGAAATCTACATGATAGGTAACTTGTAATATTGTTATTTCTGATTATTTTTTTTGATGGTATTTAGGTTTTTGCCAATATTTTTACTGTAACAGATAAATAGGCCTTTAACAGTTCTATCTTTTTTCTTTAACTTAGCCATAGCATACAATTTTATAAAATCAAGGACATTCTTGTTGATTATGTTCTGATCACCATTAGAGGCATTGGGATCGTGTTGCAGTTTATGTAGGACCGTTGTTCTCTAATCAACCCTTGTTTTAGAAAATTTGGATTTATGTTAATTTCATTTAACATTAAATAGAGAAAGTCAGTATGCTAATGTGATTGGTGGTTTTATTCTGTATATAATGTGAATTTTGTAGGCATGAAGCCATAATATTTTCTGTATAACAATGTAAAGTGGTTGGTATGTGTAACTGAAGATCTGTTAGATGAAGTGGTTTCTTTAAGGTATTAAAACAAGTTTGGCACAATTTGTTCAATATTGACTTCACTTGTTCTAGACGGGTCTGATAAAGTCTCTTCAACGTATTTTATGAATATCTAAACGGCTTAAATCATTGATGAATAGCTTTTTCAATTAATGTTTCTTGTTCTTAATTAATTTGCCAAAAGAGATGTAAACTCATCATAGGTAACTATCAAAAGTGCAGTGTGATTTCCACTGCACTGATAACATTGTACTTGCCTGGGAGTAAAAATGAATGGGGAACAAAACTAAGGTTTTCTGTTGGTTCTAAATTTGTGATAATAAATTTATGTCACTGTTTTTGAGTACTATTAGACCGAGTAAACCTTATACAAGGATAGTATGTGATCTACTGCTAGGACGAGTAAACTTTGCAGCTAAAGAAGGCAATAGTAGCAGCACTGAACCAAGTAAATATTGGATGAGGAAAAATATGTGTATATTGCTCCTGTGTAGCTTTTATTCCCCTCTTCGGCTGCAATGTTTACTTGGTTGGGTAGGAGTACTTGAAATCTCATTAGTTTTTGAACACTGTATATATATATATATATATATATATATATATATATATATATATATATATATATATATTATAGGTTAGTTTTGGTTGGTAAAGATTATTTAGATTTTTTGGACTAGGAGACTGACAGACCTACCTTGGTAAGAGTCCACTCTGTAGTCTTGAAATAGAAACACATAAAAGCACTTAAACAATGATATATTTCAACCACACAGTGGTCTTTGTCAATCGAAGAGAAAACACAAAAAGAAATATGAGAGAATGAAATAAAATAATTGTAATCACAGATTGTGTAGAGTAGAAATCAGATGTCACAGATGCACAGATTAAAGATCTATATATATTGCAAGTACAGGCTAAGTTTGAGTTATAAGTTTCAGGTTTGATGTATGCATTGAGGTGTATATATATATATATATATATATATATATATATATATATATATATATATATATATATATATAATATGTTTTCTTGTTTAATAATCTAAAACAACATAGGTTATTCAAATACAAGAATATTTATATTCAATCATTCCTGATGATGTTGGTACTGTTTACCAACGAAAAGCTTTGAATATAAATGAATAAATATTCTTGTATTTGAATAACCAATGTTGTTATATATATATATATATATATATATATATATATATATATATATATATATATATATATATATACATTACAGTGAAAGTGATAAGTGAATACAAGAAAACAGTATTGGTAAGTTTTCACTTACACTATAATGAACTTAAACAAGAATCATACGTTGCATATATGCAAGTCAACTTTTGAGGACTAAGTTTGTGTCCTCATTCTCGAGCACCAACTGAGACTAAGAGCTTCTTGTTGCCAGGTGTGTGAGATTTCCGTTGTCATGTGGTATGCAGGTGTTGTTCTATTTTCGGATTCGCTGCTCTGTGGGAAAGTTTTAGTTTGTCTTTGGGTTAATATAGTCTATCAAGTTGAATAATTTATCGGTTTTTGATTTTATTTGTATTTCTTTGTTTATTATATTATTTTTGTGTTTATAAATTTGTAGCTGTTCCCAGATATTCATTTTGAGGTTTTTTGTACTTTTTTTTAATTAGATCTATGTTTTTTCTAATATGGGCAATGTTTGGTTTAATTCGCCTTGAGGTGCTCTTTCTATATGTCTTTTAATTATTTTTTTAGTTTGGCTAATGTATAAATTGTTACAGTTCGGGCATTCGATTTTATATATTCTAGTATTGACCATGGGACATATTTTTCCGCTTGGTTTGTTTTATTGATTATAATTCTTGTATTTTTGTATGTTATGTTAATATTTTTATTTTGTAGTATTTTTAGTTATTCCTTAACCCTGGAGTCGGGGCGCCCCGACTTGTAACGTGAGTACACTCTCACAGACCCATAATTGTTTTTATTAATGTAAGGACAGTTTTTTTTTGTTAAAACTTTTAACCGTTATTTTTGTAGTTAATTGTTCCTAATGAAGAGATTTAGGGCTTTATAATATACAAATGGACAATTATATTGTGAATAAACACGTTTATTGAACAATAATGCAATATGAGTAATTATATAGGAAAAAATTATAAAACTAATAATGAACATAAATTTCAAGTTATTTGATGGTTAATATTTTAAATAGTTGGTTATTACAATACAAAAAAAAAGTATTTAGACAAAATACCAATTAGCTCAATGAAAACATTTACAAAGTTACTCATGGGATTGTAGCGTTACAATTACTACACGCAAACTGCGCATGGCTTAAACAAATAAATTTAAGACAGTACTTGCAGCTATATTTAGTTTTGCTGTCCTTTTTACATTATTAACACCTTCTTCTGGTTCCGGGTGGGAATTGGCCCACTTTTTTGGCTTGGATTGAAGTCCCAGCAACTTCTTGACGCCTTTGGCGGATCTTGGGAGGAAGATTTGTTAGCAGAGATCTTCGATGAGCGTGAGCAGATGTTAATTCTGATTCAAGTTCGTTCAAGTAAACCCGATGAAATTTGTTTATGTTGGGATTGTCAGCAGTGAAAATAATTTGGGAGTTTACACCAGCAACATTTAACATTGAAAATAAAATAACCATTGGCACCTTCTTGTGTTTCGGGCAACATCATAAGTGGCAGACAACTCATCTAGCGTATCAACTCCTCCTTTAGTTGAATTGTAGTATGTGACAATCTCAGGTTTATAAGCATCCCTAGTTGTTTCGTCAATTGTATCGTCATAATGCATATTTGATGCCAAGAGCACATTTTTTCCTTTTTTTGGTACATAGGAAACAATTGTTATATTATCTTGAAATCCAAAAAGGCTAGATGCTACAGGGCGTGGTTTAGTATTCACAAATTCTAGTGGAAGTTAACATTTGTTCTTTCGAACAGTTCCTACTGTGAGTCTGTGCTCATGTAGCATTCTGTCAATTAGAGGAAAAGAGGTGAAAAAGTTATCAGTAGTCACGTTTCTCCCAGGGCCAGAAATAGGAGGATAAGTCTTAGAACCAAACTGACTTGACTGTTGTCTTGCTTGTAAGGACCGTCAGGCTTAATACCTAAATATGGTTCCCAGTTTAACATGTAGTGTAACCGTGCGTCAACTAAGGCAAATATTTTTAAGCTGTATTTATTAGGCTTATTTGGCATGTACTGCCTGAAAGAACACCTGCCTCTAAATCCCAACAGCATCTCATCCAATGTTGTGTTCTCACGAACTGTGTTGCTCTTTTTGCAATTAGTAGTAAATAAATCAAAAATTTCTCAAACGTGTAAATTTGTCTAATTTCTTTCTTTCCATTCTTGTAGCATTACTGTCAAAACATAAATGTTTGAGCAGAAACAAGAATCGATCCTGTGACATTGTCAGCCAGAATCTCTCTATCCCACAGCCTTCTCTATCCCAAAATTCTTTAGTATTTAATCGGCTGCTTCTCAGTAAACCAGCTAAATACAGACGCCCAAAAAGAGCTTTGATTTCAATAACATCCGTGGGCTTACCTCTCCTTTCTGTAGTATAAGTACTCGTTTGTTCTGCGATATGCAAGTTAGTATTTGTTACAATTATGTTTAGAATATCTTCATCAAAAAATAATTCCCAACACTCCAGAGCGGTCTTAGCACTTTTAGCATAGGCTTTGGCACCTGGTAAATGAATTATAATATTAGCTCTTCTAATTCTTACCACTTGTTTTGGAGGGCAGTGAATGTTCCATCAAGTAGTGTTGTCTTTTCCAATGTAAGATGGTCCCATCGGTTGTAACTGTTCGTGTTGAATATCAACTTCCATTTCGTGTTCAGAATCTCCCCCATCTTGGTCGGAATCCGTATCTTCATGACATAATTCTATATGATCCTCTTCTTCTATATGAGATCCGTCAATAAGTGATTCACTATCACTTTTTGTCAATATTCTCTTCTAATAACTCCCTAATCCGTTCTTGTTCACGGCCTCTTTGTCTTTCCATTTCCATGTCAATAAAGTATCGTTTAAAACTAATATATACACTAAATACACTATTTTCAACACTTGAATACGAAGAAAACTATTTACACAAACTAAAAATATAGTTACACAAACGTGGGCGCCTAGTCTGACAGACCCGAAATAGAAAAAATACTGTCACACGAGTTGGGGCGCCAAGTCTGTGAGACCCGAATCGTAAACAAAGGCAGGTAGAGCAGTGGCAACAATTCGACCTTGACTGGTACTTAATATTGGATAGCTGGATGGACGGAGGAGTTTCTAGCGCAGTGCTACCAACCGTGGCAACAAAATATACCTGCTCTGGGTCTGTGAGACTTAGCGCCCCGACTCCAGGATTATATGTTGTATCCAGTGTATGTAAATGTTGCCCATCTTTTTGTTGTTTGTGGTTCATGTTTAGGTTGTTTTAATTTAGTTAATATTTTAAATTCTAATTTATCTATTATTGCCAGGCCTCAAAATAACAATCTGGAAATAGCTACAAATTTAGCTAAAGATAAAAATGAACAAATAAAATAATAAAGCGATAATTTATTCAACTTAATAGACAAATTTAACACAAAGACAAACTAGAACTTTTCCACAGTGCAGTGAATCTGCGTGTAATCTAGCTATAGAAATATTTTTTAATGTCCTTGGGTTTTCTGAGCGTTATACTATGAGAGATTGCAACTTACAGTCAACAGCTGTATTTGCACCAAATGACACTGTCAATCGGTCTTTGGCGGCCTTAAAACCTGAAAATATTTTCTTTTCATGAGCTATAAAAGTTCTCATAAGCATTTTCTTCCAGAACAGGCTAGTTTTGGCATAGTTGGGACAGCATGATTTAAAACCCCGTAACTTGGGAATCGTGTAAGACAGGGAATCGTGTAAATCGAGGTATTACTGTATTTTATATGTCTATAAATAGTATAAAAAGAAATACTATGGCAACCAAGTAATTTTTCATTAATTACTATAGAGTGTTGAGAAATGTTTTGAATATAGCCCTTAGTGATATATCTTCTGTGAAGAAGACATAAAGTCCTCGAGATTAACCTCCTTTCTTCTTGTCCCAGACTTAGCAAAATAGTTGTTGGTTTGTCTTCACTTGCTTAATTAATTAACAGAGGAACCTGTGAAATGTATAAGTACTGAAGAACCCTGTCATTGGGAAATTCTTGTTCATACAGCTCTATGTTTTTTCTTTATTGCCTAACCATTTCTTACGTTATAATTGGAGCAATTCTTGAAATGAACTAAGAAATTTCTTCTCAAACGAGTTCAGTTTGCAGGGTCATTTTCAAGAGGTCCACAACTTAATCCCATATGTAAAAATGTGTTAATTTTTGGTCCTCAAAGATTTCTGAATTGAAATTGGATCAAAAGTACCCGTTACAACAATTTTATCCTGATAACATTGGTGTTTTCATCAGATCAATCATATTTTTTAAATTATTTTATTCAGTTTCAGGAACACCCTCTGTGAATTAATCTCTTGTAAATAACCTCCTTACTCTAATTTTGCACTTGCTTTAATTCACCCCTTTACTTTAATTCACCCCCTTATTAATATTTAGGTAGGGACTAACTTTTTTCATTCCTCTACATCCTATTATTCATCAGTATTTTAGAGCACATTCAAGTTTTTTATAGTATTTCATACTATAGCATGAATAAAAATTTTATTCAGTCTTAAACAGCTATAGGAAGCTGTAGGAAGTTATAAAACACATGCTAGAGAAGTTAGCATGCACAGTAGAACCTCTCCCAACTCGTCATGCTCAGGACTGAGGGGTAAAGAGTTTGGGAAAAAGAGGAATCACAGAAGTCATGAAATTAACATGCAATTGTGGGTAAACATAGCACATAAATATGTATGTAATGTAATTAACGTCGTACTTTGATGATTTATGTCGGTCGAAAAACTCAACACTATAAATACACTAGTCTGCTATATAGTTTGTAATTACAACCAGATTAACACCTTCTTCGGAAACTTCCATTCTTGCTATGAACTCTTCAGTTTTATTGCCATTTTTCTTGATGTTATTTACAGTTGTTCTAGGAATTCCGAGTTCTAACGATATCTGAACTGCACTATCGGCTTTTTGTAATTGTTGTATAATGTCATGTCTCATACTTATCAACCAACTTTAAAGTTTAATAATTACCACATTTAGACATTTCCCCTTTATATAACCACTGTTAAAAAAAAATTATAAAATGAAGAAAATAAACAAGAACAGAACTGTGGAATACAGTTTGTATAAACTGCAATGAGACATATAAAGAAACACAGGGCTGACTAATATTCTATATTCAGTTGATTATTGAAGACTTCTACTATATTTTATCATGCGTATGCGATGTGTGAGAACAAAAAATGTGTTGAGAGATTTTCTCAGTAATCGAATAACTCGTCTGGTATTGGCCGTATCTGATGGCTGGCATCAATACTATGTGACAATGCAGACTTGTAGATGACGTTTGTTATTTTTGAGACAATTTAGAGAAGGTGACGAATTAGAGAGATTTTACTGTAATTGCTTATAATATATACAAAACTTGGCAATTTACTTGAAAACATCACTACTTGCTGATGTTTCTTAACAGTAATTAAAATGAAATTACTACAATGAAAATATTGGAAATAACCCTAATACCACAAAAATAATACAAGTTACTTAAGATTAAACTCTTATGTACATTGACAATGTTATCATCAGACGGTTCTATACAAAATACAATTTAGCAAACAAGAAGTTTAAACTAGAGTTACTTTCTTGTTTGCTAGATTGTAATAATACCCTCTGATGATGATGACATGGTCATCGAAATGTACATAAGGGTTTAATCTTAAGTAGCTAGTATTATTTGATATTTTTGTGGTATTGGGATTCTTCCAATATTTTCATTGTAATATATTTTACCACTGTGCTCTTGATGTTGTATATTGTACTTTGTTTATTCATGTTGGCCGAAAAACTCAACTATAAAAACACTAGTAGTGTACAATTTAGTTTGTAATTACAACCAGATAAACATCGTGTCATCAAGTTGAACGTGATTGGATCACATCATTGTTTTTAATTTGTTAACATCTCCTTCGGAAACTTCCATTTTTGCTATGAACTATTCAGTTTGATTGCCATTTTCTTGATGTTATTTAGTGTAGTTCTAGGAATCCGAATTCTAACGATAGCTCAACCGCACTTTCATGTTTTCGAATTGTCATGTATCATACTTATCAACCAATGTTAAAGCTTAATAATTACCACGTTTAGATATTTATATAACCACTGTTGGAAAAAATTATAAAATGAAGAAAGGAAAAGAAAACTGAACTGTAGAATATAGTTGGTGTAAAATATAGTGTAACTTATAATGCAACACAATTCTACTTTTCTTTGGTCAGTTGATTACTGAAGACTTATTCTATATTTTGTCATGCATATGCGATGTGTAAGAACAAAGAATGTGTTGAGAAATTTTCTCAGTAATAGAATAACTCGCCTGGTATTGGCCTTATGTGATGGCTGACAATATAATATGTGACAGTGCAGACTTGCAGTCGATGTTGGTTATAATTGGGACGAATTACAGAAGGTGACAAATTTGAGAGGTTCTACTGTAATTGCTTTATAACATATCCAGAACTTAACAATTTACTTGAAAAAACAACTGATATTGATATTTCTCAACAGTAACTAGAATGATATTACTGTTGAGAAATAATCGTCATAATTACAAATTTCTCTAAAATTTGATTTAAAAAGATGCTCCAGTCCATGGTTGACCTATTTGTTTTAACGCCACACTAATTGTCTGATATTTTCTTGTGTTTGTAGTACAGTACTTGTATTCTGAATTACCAGATAAATTAAGAAATACAAGTGTAATTAGGATTTGTAGTAAGTTGATCTCATTAGTGTTGGCAAATTGTAAAATGTACTTGAATACAAAAATGATGTGGTTATTACACACTACAACACATAATGTAAAAAAACTGAATAAAAGTTACAACTACACACAGATTTTTTACTCCAAATAATATATAATTGGTTGAATTTTGCTACTAGTAATCTGAAAGCAGTAATTTATTAAAATAGATATTTGTTACAAATGTTACTGAAAAATCAATTAAAAAATAGAACAAGAAGTCATATGTTTAAAAATTTCATGCTTTCTTTGTTTAGTTAGGTATGCTTTACTACAAAAATATTAAAAGTTTTTGGTGTTTTTGAAAATATTTTATATCATATTTTTATTTTAAAAGACTTGCTGTCAAAAAGGGTTGTAATTACAAAAACTAGATTTTTTATGAAACAAATTTAAAAACATCCAAATGTATTGATGTTATAATTATTATGTTATTATGATATGAGGATAATACAGATTTTAAAAACCAATTCTTACGAATAGTAATTACTCTGTGTTCACAATATATGGAATAAAACTTTGCAAAAGTTCTATAATTAGTACTCATTTTCAAGTCTGACAATTTTTTTGTTGTACAACCATTCTCAAGCTTCAACTAAATTTAATATTTAGCTCAAGTTAAAGGTAATGTTTACAATTATTTTAGAGAATGAAAAACAATTACAAAGGTATGGTAATTATTTCGTAACTAAGTGAATACTTTTGAACTTACTTGCTTACTCGTTTCGAAACAATCGTTTCATTTACAAAGCCAACTCTGTACTTATAGTTTATTCAGTGAATTCAAGATGATTACAAGAAACTTTAATTGCAAAAGGTTTTTTTTAATAATAAGCTTATTCTTTTAAGTTAGAAATGTTAAAAAAATATCAACTTTTATCTCTAAATTATGTAGTTTGTTAATATTAGGAAGATATTTAGGTAGTAGTGGAGTACATGAAATTTATTAAGAAGATATTTAGGTAATAGTGGAGTATGTGAAGTTTCTTGTAAAAATAGTGTCTGAATACATAAGTCTGGTGGTGCCTTTAAATATACCTTTATAGGATATCTGGATGACAGATTATCGGCAAATTAATATAACACAATATCTCATACTTACAGGTTTTGACATCTGAATCTGACTGAAGTTCGAAAAAATATAATAGAGTGCTGGATAACAACAGCATATTTACTGACATCTTCACTGCATTTATTATATTTGGCCACTTGTTGTTTGTCAGCAATTCGCTATCATAGCAACCAGCAGCTTTTATGGAGATGTGTACATTTGATGTGAATTCTCGGAACCATTACACATTCGCTATCGTCCACGCATGATTGACAATTTGTTTTATGTTGAATTAAAATATTCATTACACTGTTGTAATTGTAAAATTTGTATATCTAACCCCACATTACACCCAGATGAAAGCTTTCAAATTTATTATACAGTGTTAAAAACAATTTTGAATTTAAATTTTAAATAATGTTATTAGTATTGCAAACAAAGCAGAAACTAATTAACTTAGATTTGTTAGAAATTAATTTTTATCACATGTAAATATATATATAAATATTTATTGTAATCCTTGTATGAATTCCTTTTTCTTGTTTTATATATACACAATTAAATGACACTTTCATAAACAAGAGTTTTTATTTTATTTTTCTTCATTCATTAAAGCTTTTCGCTGATTGGCAGTATCAACATTATCAAAATTTTCAAAGTATCTTATAGTTCTATGACTACATCTGGACTCCAGATGTAGTCATAGAACTATAAAATACTTTGAACATTTTGATAATGCTGATACTGATAATCAGCGAAAAGCTTTAATGTATGAAGAAAAATAAAATAAAAATTCTTGTTTATGAAAGTGTCATTTAATTATATATATATATATATATATATATATATATATATATATATATATATATATATATATATATATATATTGTAATCCTTAGATAAATTATTTTTTCTTGTTGAATATGTATGGTGAAATAAAATAACTTTCATAAACAAGAATATACGAGTATTACTTCATTTTATTGTTGATTGAAGCTTTTCGCTAATTTACATTATTAGCATTTTCAAAATTTATAAATCACTGTCCAGTTATGTGACTAGAGTAAGACTGTTCACTGTAAGACAGTCTTACTCTAGTCACATAACTCGACAGTGATTTATAAATTTTGAAAATGCTAATAATGTAAATTAGCGAAAAGCTTCAATCAACAATAAAATGAAGTAATACTCGTATATTCTTGTTTATGAAAGTTATGTTATTTCACCATATATATATATATATATATATATATATATATATATATATATATATATATATATAGATTTTTTGGACTAGGAGACTGACAGACTTACCTTGGTAAGAGTCCACACTGTAGTCTTGAAATAGAAACACATAAAAGCACTTAAACAATGATATATTTCAACCACACAGTGGTCTTTAACAATCGCTGACCACTGTGTGGTATATAATGTATATAATTGTATAGGTATATAATGTATATAATGTATATAATTGTATATAACAATTAAAGACCACTGTGTGGTTGAAATATATCATTGTTTAAGTGCTTTTATGTGTTTCTATTTCAAGACTACAGTGTGGACTCTTACCAAGGTAAGTCTGTCAGTCTCCTAGTCCAAAAAATCTAAATAATCTTTACCAACCAAAACTAACCTAAAATATATATATATATATATATATATATATATATATATATATATATATATATATATATATATCACTTTCACTTATGTACTTAAACAAGAATCTTACTTGGTATTTATGCGAGCTAACTTTCAATGGCTGGCCGTGCCAACATCCTCGGGCATACTGAACAGGGTTGGTTGTTGTAGACTGCAAGCTGAGTGGATTTCCCGTTGGCCTTGGTGTACCGTTATGTTCTATTTTTAGATTCACTGCACTGTGCGAGTTTATAAAGTTTGTTTTGGGGTTAATATTGTCTATTAGATTGAATAATTTATCGTTTTTTGATTTTATTTGTATTTGTTCATAATGATTTTATTTTTATAAATTTCTAGTTGTTCCCAGGTTGTCATTTTGAGGCCTTTTTGAACCTTTTTTATTAGGTGTACGTTTTTTAATGTGGGGAATGTGTGTTTGTTTTTGATAGTGTGTGTGGCTAAGTTTGAGTTATAAATTTCAGGTTTGATGTATGCATTGAGGTGTTCTTGATATCTGTCTTTTAATTTTTGTTTTTTGTTTGGCCTATGTATATTTTATTACAGTCTGGGCATTCGATTTTGTATATTCCGTTATTAAGTGTGGGACATATTTTTTCTGATTGGTTTATTTTGTTGATTATGTTTCCTGTGTTTTTGTAGGCTATGTTAATATTATTATTTTGTAGTGTTTTAGTTATTCCTTTTATGTTGTATCCTGTGTATGTGAATGTAGCCCATTTTGTTGTTTGTGGTTCGATTTTAGGTTGTTTTAATTTATTTAATATTTTAAATTCTAATTTATCTATAGGTTTTTTTATTGTATCCAATTTTTTGGGCTATTTGATATATTATTTGTTATATATATATATATATATATATATATATATATATATATATATATATAAATAATATATATATATATATATATATATATATATATATATATATATATATAGTTAGGAGACTGACAGACGTATCTAGTGGCAAGAGTCCAAAACTGCAATCTCTTGGAAATAAATAAATAGACACATATAAAAACACATCACACTATTGAAATATTTCGATCATACAATGATCTTTATCAATCAAAAAAGAAAAGACTTTTTTCTTGAAAAGACTTGGGTCTTTCCCTTTTTTTTTTTGATTGATAAAAATCATTGTATGATCGAAATATTTCAATAGTGTGATTTGTTTTTATAAGTGTGTATTTATTTCTAAGAAATTGCAATTTTGGACTATTGCCACTAGGTAAGTCTGTCAGTCTCCTATCTAGTAAAATATGCATAAATAAGTTTATAGCTCTACTAGAACTAACCTAATTATATATATATATATATATATATATATATATATATATATATATATATATATATATATATATATCACTTTCACTATATGTACTTAAACAAGAATCTTACTTGGTATTTATGCGAGTTAACTTTCAAAGACCGGTCTTGTCTCCATCATCAGACATACCGAACGGGGGTTGTAGTAGACTGCGGCTGTGTGGAATTCCCATTGTCACAAGGTTACCGTTATGTTCTATTTTCGGATTCACTGCACTGTGCGAGTCTTTTAAGTTTGTTTTGGGGTTAATTTTGTCTATTAGGTTGAATAATATATGGTTTTTAAATTTTATTTGTATTTGTTCATTAATGATTTATTTTTATGTTTATAAATTTGTAGTTGTTCCCAGATTGTCATTTGAGGCCTTTTTGTACTTTTTTTTATTAGGTGTACGTTTTTTAATGTGCGGAATGTGTGTTTGTTTTTGATAGCGTGTGTGGCTAAGTTTGAATTATAAGTTTCAGGTTTGATGTATGCATTGAGGTGTAGATATATATATATATATATATATATATATATATATATATATATATATATATATATATATATATATATATATATAGATTTTTTGGACTAGGAGACTGACAGACTTACCTTGGTAAGAGTCCACTCTGTAGTCTTGAAATATAAACACATAAAAGCACTTAAACAATGATATATTTCAACCACACAGTGGTCTTTGTCAATCGAAGAGAAAACACAAAAAGAAATATGAGAGAATGAAATAAAATAATTCAGAATTATTTTATTTCATTCTCTCATATTTCTCTTTGTGTTTTCTCTTCGATTGACAAAGACCACTGTGTGGTTGAAATATATCATTGTTTAAGTGCTTTTATGTGTTTCTATTTCAAGACTACAGAGTGGACTCTTACCAAGGTAAGTCTGTCAGTCTCCTAGTCCAAAAAATCTAAATAATCTTTACCAACCAAAACTAACCTAAAAATATATATATATATATGTAGATATATATATGTACATATATATATATATATATATATATATATATATATATATATATATATATATATATATGTACATATATATGTACATATATATATCTACATATATATATCTACATATATATATATATATATATATATATATATATTTGTAGATTATGCAACACTGTTTTCTTGTATACACTTATCACTTTCACTTATGTACTTAAACAAGAATCTTACTTGGTATTTATGCGAGCGCTTTCAGAGACTAGTAAGTGCCTCCATCTTCCGGCATACTCTGCCGGAAGATGGAGGCACTTACTAGTCTCTGAAAGCTCTCGCATAAATACCAAGTAAGATTCTTGTTTAAGTACATAAGTGAAAGTGATATATATATATATATATGTAGATATATATATATGTACATATATATATATATATATATATATATATATATATATATATATATATATATATATATACAGTAGAGGCCTCGATAATGCGAGGTAGTTGGGACCGAGACCCCCTTGAATTACTGAAAACCGTGATTATACAGAAGTACATTCCTGTGCATTAAAAAAATAGAACATTATATGAGGATTTCTTGGAGGCCCGACTCATTTCCTGTGCATACTGCATTGATATAAACATTTCTTAGAAGCCCTAATCATTTCTTTTGCATACTGTATGGCAATAAACATTTCTTGGAGGCCCGACTCATTTCTTTTGGATTCCGTATTGATGTAATATTTGTTGGAGACCAACTCATCATTTCCTTTCAATTAAGTAGAATAGGTATACAATATCAAGAGCACAGTGGTACAATATATTACAATGAAAATATTGGAAACAACCTCAATAGCACAAAATTATTTTTGGTATTGGGGTTCTTTCCAATATTATTAATGTAAGATAGAATAGGCTCAAATAGAAATAGGATAGAATTATACATAAGCTCGAAATATCAGGACTTGGATTTTTGAGACTCTACTGTATATATATATATATATATATATATATATATATATATATATATATATATATATATATATATATATACATATACATATATATTTCCTAATCAAACTTTGGAGATTACAATTAAATTCTATAAACTTAAAATTCAAATAATTTTTTTTACTTAGACTTGCTTAGAATGTGATCAGTGTTAGTACTTCCAGTGCCGTCCTTTCCCTTCATGTTCCATTATTTGAACTTGAAGACACTTGAATAGTTTATATTTTTAATTTAGTTGTAGCTTGAGAATATTGATAATGTAAAAAAAAATTATCGTTCTTGAAAATAATAAATGTTTGTAAAATGTATATTGAAAGTTACTCTTGATGCAGTTTCCTCTTGGTGCATTGTTCAATGCTGGGTCATGAGTAATACTACTGAACTAGGGACATTGATCTAGTGTGAAATTCGTCTGCTGAAAAATATCAGTAAGAAGTAGTTTTTTTTGATAAGTGATATTAAAAATAATCTCATAATGTAGTCCAAGGATTCTCAATCTTTTTGAAAGACCCTTTAATAGAAAATTTAAATTTTGCGTATCCCCTTGTTGTTAAGGGAGGGGTAGTTAAATTAAGGACACAATTTACATAAAAAATACAATATATTTGAAAACATATTACAGAAATTTAATAAGAAGGATGAGCTTGCTTTTTTCTACATAGTTCCTCAATGTTCAGCTCAAGTTTTGTAAGTAGAACCTTAAATTGTATTAAACTTGCTTTTTAGATATGTTGAGCTAGAAAACTCTCTTTCACATAGGTATGTAGTTGAAAACCTAATGAAAATCTTTACAGCAGTATTTGAAAGTTCTTGGTACTCCTTTCCAACACCGATTTAAAAATCTAACATTGTAGTACTAAAATATTTTTTTAAATGTCGGATCACATTGTAGCACAAAACAGAAATAAATAAAAATAGTTTAATTCCTCATTACCTGCCTCAGTACCTCAGTTTGAGAAACTCTGATGTAGTCCATAAAAACTACAATTATATTATAATAATTTTTATGTTCAATGGTATCATAAAAATAAAATCATGAATTTATTTGGCACAATGTTAGAAAAATCATTTTATTAGTTTTAATTTTTGCATATATATATATATATATATATATATATATATATATATATATATATATATATAGATTTTTTGGACTAGGAGAGTGACAGACTTACCTTGGTAAGAGTCCACTCTGTAGTCTTGAAATAGAAACACATAAAAGCACTTAACCAATGATATATTTCAACCACACAGTGGTCTTTGTCAATCAAAGAGAAAACTCAAAAAGAAATATGAGAGAATGAAATAAAATAAATAACTGTGTGGTTGAAATATATCATTGGTAAAGTGCTTTTATATGTTTCTATTTCAAGACTACAGAGTGGACTCTTACCAAGGTAAGTCTGTCAGTCTCCTAGTTCAAAAAATCTAAATAATCTTTACCAACCAAAACTAACCTAAATATATATATATATATATATATATATATATATATATATATATATATATATATAAATATATAATATGTTTTCTTGTATAATAATCATAACAACTATGGTTTTCAAATATAAGAATTGTTTAAGTTTTCATATTAACTGGATTAATAAAACGATTCGGGTTTCTATTACAAACAATGTATTGCAATGCATCTTGATGGTCAAAGGCAATACCAGGAAGTTTATTCATTAGTAACTTTAAAAAAAATATTTTAATTTCCTCACAAAATTATAAGTATTATATTCAAGTACAAGTCATTATAATGCAAAGTTTTGATTTAAAAGATTGACAAAACAATATGCACAGCAAAATAAAATTTAAAAAATCATGTAATTAATTTAAATCTTTTCAAACATTTAAAAATTAATGGCAAGCATCAAAAGTGTGACTGCTTACCTTTGTAGAAAGATTTAGCCTAGGTAGGGCATGTGTATTGAAAAAGACAGAATTATTTAAATATTTGTATAGGAAAACAGGAGGACTTCAATTAGAGGGAACTTCTGGAATGACTATATTTAATTGCAGTATTTGTAATTACAATTAAAAATAGGCTATTGTTATGCATGACTTGTTTGAATTTAGAGGAGTTTACATTTATTTATCAGATTTATACTTTAAAGGACCTAATTAATAAGAAACTCAAATTTTGAATGTTTTCTGTCTGATTAATAGTGAAAATATTTGTTACTGAAAATATTGCTTTATTTAATACAGAGTTAACTTTTGCACAGATGGCGTGTTGTAATCACTGGTTCTGGCAATTCCCACCACTACCTTTGTTTACTTATGTCAAGTTTATATAATTTTATCTGGTTATGTACAAACTGTGATAAAAAATACAAATAACCAGCTTGCTATTATCATATCTATTTGTTTCACATGGATCTCTTGAGAAAGAGCAGTGACCTTAAAATATGTGGTGCAAATAGTAAAACAGTATAAGTGTAAAAAGAAATTTGTGAAACTAAATAAATGATGTGATTTACTATCGCAAATTATGTCTCCTAAACAGTAGGTATTAGAGTTAATAAAACCTTTACTATTTAATTGGCCATTGACTTATATTTTTGACTAAACTACATATTTGTATGTATGTTATCATAATAATATACACAAACAGTCACAAATATTTTTATTCTGGCCTTTGTGGTTAGAGTTTTTTGCGTGTATTATTTATTAATAACAAACCACAGTAAATCATTTCATGTAATCAGTGATATATCACTTGCCTATAGTTGCACTTACTTATGATACTATACTATACTAATGATTATTGAGGACTACCATTTCAGGAGATTTATCCCGTTGTCAACGTAGACCATAATTCCTGTTGTGAATTATGGTCTAAATTGGCAATGGAACACATTTCCCAAAACAGCTGACCTTAATAATTAAAAAAAATTAGTGCTATATTGGGAAGTGTAAAATATCAATGTATGTTCAAGTGTTTTTTTAGAAAGACTTCCATTTAAGATATGTTTATATCTGTATATTCTTTAAGTAATATTTTTAGTCCTGTTTATATATGCAGTAACAGTCTAATCTTAGTGTAAGACAAAAGTTATTTGATCTCACTATCTAAAAAATATCATTTACTTATAGATTATAAATAGTTATGTGACAGGAGGTGTGTTGAAAAAGAATAATATATATATATATATATATATATATATATATATATATATATATATATATATATTCTTGATATTTAACGTTATCCATTGTTTTTCCGTTGCACTGACTTTATGAAGTTAATATATTACTATGTAAGTAATTTTATCCACCATTAAGTGCAATAATTTTACCTTGAGTGATGAGACACCTTTCGGTCAATTGACCATTGTCGAATTTCTGTCATGTCAGAAATATATTTAGGTAAATATATTTCTGACATGACAGAAATTCGACAATGGTCAATTGACCGAAAGGTGCCTCATCACTCAAGGTAAAATTATTGCACCTAATGGTGGATAAAATTACTTACATAGTAATATATTAACTTCATATATATATATATATATATATATATATATATATATATAATAAATTTAAAATATTTCAAAAACAAGAAAACTTTTAATGAATAAATATATTCATTAAAAGTATTCTTGTTTTTGAAATATTTTAAATTTATTAACTATATTACAAGAAAACATATCACCATATTATATATATATATATATATATATATATATATATATATATATATATATATATATATATATATATATATACACACACACACACACACACACACACTAGTGCACCATGGCGATTTCGTGCCTCACTTATTTAAATTGTCACTACACGTTAATTTAATAAATTTAAAAATAATTAATAATTGATAATCATTATAGAATGGGTATACAAAGTTATAATAGCATATTATTTAACCAAGAATAAATGCAATTGTATACAGACAATTGAAGGAATCATATATATCTTGGAATTTTTAGTCTTTTAAATCAACATTTTGCAAAATTCTTTCTTAGTGTGCTTCTACGTTATGAACCGAATGTACCCTGTAAATTTCAAATCTCTGCCTTTTATAGTTTCAACTGTATGTTGATTCTCAATCAGTCACTCAGGACCACGATTCTTACGTATATAGAGATGTACAATATATATTTACTATAAGAAGTCTTGCCAGTCAAATGCAATATTAGGATATGGAATATAATTTTCATCATGTTCAATCTTAAGAGAAGATTAAAGTCTTTAAAAGTAGCATTAATTAAACAACATATTTAAAATTTAGAATATTTTTTAAAGAATCATGGAATGCTCATTGGAGTGGGGATATTGTCACACACAAAAAATGTTGGACTATCAGAAAATATAGAAAAATAATAATACAAGCAATTTTTGAACTTAAAAACTACTAAATTATTTTCTGCAGTAAAAACATAATAATAAACTGAACAAGTAGTGAAAAAACCAATCAATAAATACTTTAAAAAAAAACAATTATACCTTTTAAGTTATAAACATCTTTTTATTTATGTCTGATTTGCATTTCAATTGTAAATCAATCATATTCAGAGGAAATTACTACAGAACTAACTACCTAGAATGAGACATCAATTAATGAATTGTTTTACCATAATAACCTGATAGAAGAGGACAATTTTCAATGTATAGTAAGAGTCCCGATAATTCAAGGTAGAGGGGACTGAAACCTCGTCGAATTACAAGGAAGTACGTTCCTGTACATTAGAAAAAATAGGAGTTTTAATGAACCCTAACACTATAATTAAAAATGTACTAAATACGTTTTATGGAACTTATATGAACATTTATTGGAAGCCCGATTCATTTTCTTTGCATACTGCACTGATTAAACATTTCTTGGAAGTCAGACTCATTTGCTTTCCATACAAACATTTCTTGGAAGCCAGACTCATTTCCTTACTGATATAAATATTTCTTGGAAAACCAACTCATCATTTTCTTTCAAATAGATAAAAAATAGGGTCAAATAGAAATAGGCTCGAATTAAATGGAAGCTCAAACATCGGGACTCGGATTTTCGAGACTCTACTGTACTTTAAGAAAGTTTAAAATGGCTACGTTAAAGTCTCCTTTATCAAATAATGGGAGAAATATTTTCATGCGTAGTAGTTAAATTCTTTTAATATTACTTTCTAAGCTTTTGAGTTGTTTTTTACTTGACTGTATCACAGACATCTTGCTCTGACTAAATTTTTTTATTGAATATTCTAGCAGCAATCTGAACACTGTTTTTAATTTCTTGTATTCATCAGTTCTGTAAGTTTAGATCTTTTGACAAATACGTCAAAATACATAAACATCATTCATTGTTAATAGGAAAGAATTTTTTAAAATAAGTTTGTTAATTACTCCTTTATTTATTGAAACTCGGGTGGTTATAGTCTTGTTTTCCACATTTGGAAATAGCCTTTAAATTGTAAAATGTAGTTACACATATCGTATAGCTTCTAAACTGGTGATTACTGTGTTTTGTAAATATGAAGGTAACAATTTAGTTGCTTTAACATTAATGAAATAATGATGTAGTATTTTAGCTTAAAATATAATTTCAGTAGGTAGAGTAATTCACGTTTTTTTAGCTATATCTAATGTTTATGGTTAATTTTTAATTGTGTAAATTTTAAATATATGTGTAAGAACAGAAGAAACAAGAAACATAGCATGTAATAAGATTTGGGTTATAAAATAGTAATTATATATTAAAGTACAATTTTATGCAATAATTATAGAGTAAAAAGTCTAAGCTGTATTTATAAAACATAATAAACGACAGAACTAGAATTTTTGTAAAATTTAATTATGGTCCACTAATTTTATGCATTACTGTACCGATAAAATATTTCAATATGCCCTTAAAGAAAGTTAAAAAATATCAAATGGTATAAAAATATATTTTTAGGTTAAAATATTAAAACTCATTTATGTAATAAATTAAACCTTATAATATTTTATACTTTAATGATTTTCTCATATTTCATAAAAAGAATGAAATTAAAAAAAAGGATCAAAAGCATTATTTTTTAAAACTTCTGATTGTGCACAAAATTCAAAATAAAAACAATAACACAAAATTTGTAAGATATTTTGGATGCTGGAGTTGAACAAAGCGCAAAGCCATGACCTGGCAAAAAAGCCACTACTTATTGATATTTTTCAACAGTTGCATTTTGAACTGGGTCAGTGCATTGTTAAATCCTATAAGACAGGTACAAGTGACTCAAGTGATGCCAGAAGTGTAATATATAAGAAAAACCTGAAGATGTATAACACAAAAACTCCGTTTAATATGGATCAGCGATCTAAGACTATCAACGAGCTGTGAGTCACAGACTATCCTGTCCGTGACTCATAGCACTGAACAATGCACTGACCTACTGCAAAATGCATCTGCTGAAGTTTTCTGCCAAGTGATGCAAAAGTGTTATATTGAACTCAATCCCTATTATCAGTGACATTGTTGCTCGTTCAATAAATTATTCAGGAGTTATGTTTTGATTTACTCTTTTGATAGAAGGAATGAATCTATAAAGTATAAATTTCAAATACTGGTATGAAAATCTCAATAATTGTAAAACTAGAATTTTATGTAGTAAATTGTCCTTCAAAATACTTTTTTCTCCCCTTAGAATTATTGTTTTTTTTTTATTAAAATTTAGTTTTTAAAGATTCCTTTTTAACACTATTGTTTGGAAACCTCTTTACAATATAATTGCTCACATTTTCATTGTTGAGCGGTTGATATGGATATTTGATAAATTCTTTGTTTTATAATGTCAGTTATTGTTATATGGTAAGTCAGAAAGAAATAACTCTAGGTAAAAAAGGTATGCTTTAAATGAATTTGTTGTTCCAAAGTGATGGGCCGATTCTGATTCTCGATTTCAGAAATCGTTAATTCTAATGGTATTGAGGAAACGTCGATACTCGATTCTCCATCGATTAAAGAGACGATTCTGATTTTTGTTTTTTTAACTGTTAAAATATGTATGTGGTGTAATTTATAGGAAATTTAATTAATAATCATGTATGTCTTATTCAAGTATTAGTTACTTTGAATGAATTAAACGATTAAAGAAAATGTCGTTTTGAGATCATGAAAGTATTAATATTATATATGAGGAAACAACAAAGACGATCGGAAGCATTTCTGGTCCACTTGTCACAGCTCTTCTTGCTCTGCTGTCTCACTATCACTCAGGAGGGCTCTATTCTTACTATCTCCCCCCTCCCGTCTCTGTTTTAACTTCATACTTCAAAACCACACACAAAGAAAAGGTAGTTCCAATTTCTCCAGCTAAATAAATTGAAATGGCTATTACTGAAGTTATATTGTAATCGTGAACTGAAGTTCATAGGATAAGTTTGTCATCATTTCAGAAATCCCTATTCATAAATCAAGGTCGTACGTTTTGTGTAGCCTATTACATTAAAATGGAACTTTTAAAAGTCTCCACCCTATGACCAAGATGTTAAATAAATTTATTATAAAGAGAACATCATGTAGGCCTATTTAACATAGAAGAATCGAGAATCGAAAGAAAAATGTGAAGATTGAAATCGGAATCACAAATTTTAGGCATTTCTAGAAAAAAAATGAAAAAAATACTCTGATCAAGTTGACGTAAATTCTACTTTGAATGGCCTGCTATTATAAGAAATGGCATGATTATAAATTTTATCAGGATTCCAGCAATATTTGAAACAAATGGTGTTAAAACTAGACCGAACTGCTTTGCTCTTGTTTTAAATAAATTCAAAAGAAGTAAAATTTCATAAAATTGTTTTGTTTGGTATACAATATATTGTGTCAAATATTTCTTGTTAAACATTTTCACAGGGGGATTAAACATAAGTTTCACTTGAGCAAGTTATACAGTTAAAATAACAATATTGTTTTCAAAGACATTTAGAACTTTAAAAGTAAAATCATAGAACAAATATTGGGTAGAACTAGTCAAAGATGGTTTGCTGGGACAGTAATAGTTGCAGATATAAACTAGATATTTTGGTAAATGCTAGGAATAAAATGAGAGTACTTGTGTAGCACACGACCTACACAAGAGTTATGAAGAACATAGTTTACGTGTAAAGGGTTTTCAACAAATAATAATTTAGTTATACAACTTATTAAAAACCATTTTAATTACTACTTTGGCAAAAAACCTCTACCTACGGGTATTTTTCAGCAGAAGCGTTTCGGGCTGTGAGTCGCAGGCCGTGACACTGCATTGAACAATGTACTGACCTAGTTAGAAACATGTCTGCTGAAAAATATCAGTTAGTAGAGGTTTTTTATCAAGTGATACCAAAAGTAGTAATTTATAAAAAAACCTCAAAATGAAGAATGCAAAAACTGGAAACATTTTAATTAATTCACTTCTCACAATAAACTTTTAATTTTTACTAAAACACCTCTTAACAACAGTTTTACATTCGTTAGTAAATAATACTTGATGAGAAATAAAAAAATTATTGTGAGACTAACCAGGAGCGGATCTAGAAAAATATTTTAGGGAGGGCTGGTTTGAGGGGAGGAAAAGAGTCCCCCTTCCGGAAAATATTTGTGGTCTTCTAAGGCTAAGGATAAGGGTCTTCTATCTGAGGGAAACAGTTATAGGCCTGCTATGTGACATTACACACGCATTATCTACCCTAACTTACCATATATTTACAATGCAAACCCCTGGGCATATTTATTAATAATTATAGTATGGTATTATAGTGATTAATATGGGTTTGCAAACATATTCTGCTAATTATTAAGTAGATTTAAATCAAGGTCAAACCCATACATCGGAAATGGCATTTTATTTTACATTTATAGTATTATTTTATAGTATACAAAATTTTCACTCTTCTTTATTTTGGGAGGGGCTTGAGCCCCAAAGCCTTAAATCCGTCAATGAGACTAAATGATTTTGTTATAATCTACATTTTATACAGTATTAATGTTATGAGTCAAACTCAAAACCTGTCTTTAATAGTACAGTAAATAAAATTAAAGAAATTTGTTTCAATTTACAAAGCTGACAAAAAGAAACTGAAGTCGATTAAATAAAGTAAAAACTGTGTTGGTAAAGCTTCAAGTTCAGAACATCAGGTAGAAACTTTAGCTAAATAGGCATCACTATTTATTTTCACGTAATATTGTTTCAGAGATGAATCCTCGATTTCCTGCTGGAAAATATCTTTTTTGGATTCATAAATTTTTCAAATTGAATGTAGTCTTAAAAAAAACATAGTTTGAATGTATGTCACACTTGATACATAGTTTTATGTTGTAATAAGGCGCTCAATCCAATAAAAGGACATCAACTCCACAAGTTTGGAAAAGTTAATTTTACCAAATATACTAAATAAAGACCATAGGAAAACCACTATAGAAAAACCTTAATTTGATCTGAATGTAACGCTTTTATTAAATTTTAAGGTTAAAATGGTTGGGAATATATATGTTGATTTTATGGTACTAAGACCAGGTGGTAGGAAAAATGAATGGCTAGACTTCTCTATGCTTGGTGGACAGAAACGAATCCGCTTGGCAAGACGTCACTGTCTTAAATACCATAACTAAACTTCATAATGGGACATATACACATACACATACATACATAATGTTACACAAACATTGGTAGTTCCAAAGAAAAAGACGATTAACAATATTTTAGTGGGGGATCCAGGAAATATTTTGGGAAGGACTGGTTGGAGGGGGGGGGGAGGAGAAGGGGTCTCACTCTCAGAAAATATGGAAGTCTAGGAAATATGGTAGCTATAGTGTCTAAGGGTCTTCTATCTGAGGGAAATAGTTATAGGCCCTACAATCATTAATTAGCCTCGTTTACCATATACTAACATTTTAAAGTTTATTAGGAAACTACTTTGTATTTTTTATATCATGAACTACCTGAAGATCAGGCACGCGAGTATTGCAAGGGTCCCATTTCAGTTTATTCCAGAAAACCACCTATTCACAACACAGTGGGTGGGCCTGTTTATTAATGTTTATAGTATGGTATTATAGTGGTATTAATGTGAGTTTGTAAACATATTCTACTTATTATTAAGTAGATTTAAATCAGGTCCAAACACAAACATCAGAAATGGCACTATTTTACATTTATAGTTATTTTTTAGTTAAACATTTTTCACTTTTGTACATTTGGGGGGGGGGGCTTGAGCCCCAAAACCCCTTTCATAAATCCGCCACTGCTCTATATATTTACAAAATAATTCTACAAACATATTTACAGTGTTGATATACTCATCTAAAAATGTTAAATGTTCATCTACAAATATTTTACTGTACAGGCTCATATCACTGGCTTTTTTATGGTCAATTGGAATGACTATGATAACTCTGGCTTGTGCTTTACCTCAATATAAGTAAGTAATACCTATTCAATATTCTGCTTAAATTTATAGTTTGCAGTAATTAATACATATTAATGTTATAAATAAAATGACTGTTATCAAATTCTATTTTATTAATTTTGAAACAAGAAGGGTTGTTTACACATTACGTTAATGATTAAAAAAAAAATAATAATAATAATAAGGCTTGACAAGTAAGCTAGCTATAAAAAACTTATGCCTGTTGAATTTTTCAGTTATATAGTCAGCAAAGTCCAATTCATATTTGCCAAGTCATTGCATTTACTAAGAATACTCTCAAAACAAGTCTGCTTGTAATACAGAAAAAAGTATTTTTTAAAATTTATAATAATCACTGTAATTATCATATAATAATAATCTACTATTTTCCCTATTATTATCCTATAACCATTCACAATTTTACTTATTACTATCCTGTAATAATTCACAATTGTCATTATTATTATTATTATGCTATAATCAATCACTACTGCCATTTAATTATAATAAAATCATTCACTATTATCATGGTTATTATCCTATAATAATTCAGTACTTTCCTTATTATTATTCTACGCTCAATCACTACTGCCATTTTATTATAATATAATCATTCATTATTATCATGATTATTATCCTACAATCATTCAGTGCCTTCGTTATTATTATCCTATAATCAATCACTACTGCCTTTTTACTATCCTATAATCTTTCACTATTGTCATGGTTATTATCCTATAATCATTCAGTACTTTCCTTATTATTTTCCTACGAGCAATCCCTACTGCCATTTTATTATAATATAATCATTAACTATTATCATGATTATTATCCTACGATCATTCAGTACCTTCCTTATTATTATCCTATGATCAACCACTACTGCCATTTTATTATAATATAATCATTCACTATTATCATGATTATTATCCTACGATCATTTAGTACTTTCCTTATTATTATCCTACGAGCAATCACTACTGCCATTTTATTATAATATAATCATTTGCTATTGTCATGGTTATTATCCTATAATCATTCAGTACTTTCCTTATTATTATCCTACGAGCAATCACTACTGCCATTTTATTATAATATAATCATTTGCTATTGTCATGGTTATTATCCTACAATCATTCAGTACTTTCCTTATTG
>JBAIZL010000006.1:32411556-32484056 GCA_036971475.1 Prosapia bicincta | reverse complement strand
GCTAGTAGGAGTGACAGTTGATAATTCAAGTATACTTTGAATTAAAATACACATTAAACGACCTATAAATTAATTTTTAAAGGAAAATTTCGCAAAATCCCACCTCATTTTAACTCATAATGAACAATAATAACCTTAAACGTCACCAAATCAGCTACAACTGAACTACTATTAAACCTACCAGTCCACAGCTGAGCTATAAACAGCTGGGCTATAAACAACTGATTGATAAATAGCTGATTCCATGTGTTATGGTATCATCTTTTTGCTCTCAATGGTTGCTTACCAAAGGTTGCCGTAGCATTTTAGATACTTTAAAAGTAATTTTAGCCTTTACTTTATAAACTACTATTAAATATTTTTGAAAATTGAACATAACTATTCGTGAAAACTATTTTAAAAGTATTACCCAGTCAATTAATCAAAGAAGACAATTTGTCACTTAAATTTGTAACGGTTTTTAGAATTATAGAAAGGTACCGCATGTGGGGGAATGTTTGTTTTGTGTAGACAATGCTCTACATTGTGGCTAAGATGATCGTAGTTCGCTAAATCACCGCTAGAATGCAGGGGAAGCCACTACTTAGGCTTGTTTCTTTCTTTAGGAAAAACATGGATTGTCTGTCCCATGTTAAATGTCCGTAACGACGTACCTTTTGTGAACAATGATTCATTGATGAAAAACAGATTTTAACTTGTTTACAGCTGATTTTGGATAATTTAATCGCAATATCCAGTTATACAAGAAGTTTTTCATTTAAAATAGCAAAAAAATCTAAAAAAGGCAAACAAATGTATAGTAAATACAAAACTCAGTCAAAATAAGGTATTCAATTTTTTATTTCCATTGGAGTGTTTTAAAATAATTTATTGAAAAATACATATTCTTGTTATTATGGTTTAATTTTTATTTTACCGAATATTTATTTTATCTCTGGTCTTGTCGTTACAAGGTTATAAATAAATATATTATTCATATAAAAATTTGTTTTTATTAAAACAATAACAAAGAGTTGCTTGATGTAATCATCTTTTATTCACTGTTTAAACTATAATTAAAAAGTACTTAACTAAGAGAATACGTAATGGCATACTTGCTGACGCGTTTCAAAACAATCGTTCCTTTTACGAAGCTAATCCTCTATTAGTTATAGAATAACATTATAGAACATTAACAATTATAATATAACAAAGAGTTTTGAAAGAGTAGAAATATGTCCAGGTCAAGTAAAATATTTTTTCAACATTTATTACAAATTTTCCCTCTGTTGCATATAATTTTTTTATTAAATATTTTCATTAAAAAAAAATATGCATCCTAACATTTATCAACAATTTTAATGTTTACAAAATAAATAAATTTGACTATATTTTCAGATTAAGTGGGGCGCTTGCATCTTGACATTATCAGGAAACTTGGTCATCTATCTGACTTACATCGGATTCATAATCCTGTCAAAACTCGAGGAAAATTATCCACTTTAGTTACACATTGTACATCTATATTACTAAATGTTGTCATACATCGTTATGGAATTGATTTCTTGTAAATTTGGCATATTTTAACTTATGTGTTAGTATTTCCTCATACACAACTGTTGTAGATGGAAGCGTGGCTGTAAGAAAAGTTCAATTATGAATTATGTTTTAAAATAAATATTAATGCCTATGATGGAGAAGGTTACCATAGGCCTTGAGTTCTACGCAAGTAGTATTTAGAGAAGTTACTTGATTTAAAATAGTACCAGACCAAAATACATTTATTTGAACTGATGTTGAGATTTACGACTGGCTATATCTCGTAATATAAAACCTAAGGCTATAAGATAATTTTTTAAGAGCAAAAGAGTAATCCCTCTGAACCAGTTAATTAGGAATTTATATTTTAAGTAAAAAGATCTTAAAGACTAAATAGCTTAAAGACTAAATAAAGTTTACAAAAACGTTAAAATTAAGGTTTTTATAAAACACACACACACACACAAGCGAACACCCAATTAAACAAGCACAAGAACTTTACGTTAAACAAGGTTGGCTCCAAGGGAGGGGCAGTAGAGGCAATCCCTCCCCTCCTGAGAATTTGGGTACAAATTGTTTTAGGAATATTTTTTTAATATTTGGAACACATTTAAATTTATCACAGTTTACTTATAAAAATGTAGTTTTCATTTCTATTTTATTTTAAATCAATGTACATTGTTTATACATTTATGTAATGTTAGGGGTATAAATTAATGTGATAACATTGGTAGTTCCACCCAGCATAAGCAACACAGGCATGTTACAAGTCGCGCACTAGTTCCGTACGGCCCGGCTGTACTAAGAGTCTGTGTACTACGACTCGGCGTCGTCCTCGTCAGACCAAGCCGTTTGAAACGATCATAGTTAAACAATATTTTGTATTATGTACAAAAAATAATTTTCGTAACTATGTAAATTCAAGTAAAATGCATGTTTTGAGGAAAAATGCCAAATTTACTGTGATTTTTAATTTAAAAAAATAGCTTAAAAATTCATTTCCAGGCCTTTATTTTTGAAAATTTTCCGCCCGAAACCACCTCATGTGTTTCTGCCGCTGTGCTCCCACCCCGAAAGTCTATCCTGGAGCCATTCTTGAATATAAATAACAATTTTTTAAAGTCAATTCCTACTTAGATCAACAAGGAAAAATTTTATTTTAGTTACTTTTTATTGAATTATTATAATAAATATAAATAAAGTAACATAGCTTATAAGTTAAGGTCTGTTCTATCACAAAACCTATAACAAAGAATCATCTGTTTTTTTGAAATCATGTGTTATCACTTATTTTAAGCCAAATGGGACGAAATAACTGTATTGCATACCTAGCCCCTTTTGGGGAACGATTTTCTTCCATACAAAACTAAAATTAGTTAACTAACTTTAACTAATGAATTAATATTTGAAATAACTGTATTATTATCAAGTCATTCACTACAAGTCTAAAAACATGTAGGCTATTTGAACTTGAGAGGATGAACAAAAACGTATTTTATTAACGGTTGAAGATTCGAACAAGATATATATATATATATATATATATATATATATATATATATATATATATATATGTATGTATATATACATACACACACACACACACACACACATATATATATATATATAGCTTTGCAAAACTGTTTTCTTGTATTCACTTATCACTTTCACTATATGTACTTAAACAAGAATCTTACTTGGTATTTATGCGAGTTAACTTTCAAAGACTGGTCTTGTCTCCATAATCGGGCATCGTGAGCGGGGGTTGTAGTAAACTGCGGCTGTGTGGAATTCTCGTTGTCACGTGGTGATATATATATATATATATATATATATATATATATATATATATATATATATATATATATAACATAAGTCAAAATACAAATACAAGAATTATAATTGAATTTACAATTCAAAGCTTTTCGTTGGTTAACAGTACCAACATCATCAGGAATATTAAACTAAAAGGCTTTGAATTGTAAATTCAATTATAATTCTTGTATTTGTATTTTGACTTATGTTCTTTATTAATACACAAGAATACATATTGCGATATATATATATAATGAGGGCGTGAACTAATAGAAGGAATTGAAAAAAATAACAATAGTAAAGTAATTGGGTCTTATCAGTGAAACAATTATGTTGAAACGTAATTGCCCTACATTTTCCTTATTTGCCTTTTCAGCAAATTTTTAACATATTATTCTTTCATAATTGAGTTAGTAGATGAAAAATTCGGAAAAATAATTTTTCAATAAATTTTAAATAAACATCAAATTAGCTATATAGCAAGTTTGGCGACTTAGTGCAAATTTGAGACAGGTTGCCTGTTTAAGTATTTTCTTGTTAATTTTGAAGGTGGAAATCGACTGAAATTTTTAAGAAAGGCCTAATAATACTAAATATTTTTCATAATAATAATTATTAACATTTCAGGCGAATGTCAAGCTGGAGACGATCATGTCTCAAAATATAGGCTATACTGTACATTCCGCATCTTGTTTGTATGACTAGCTCTGTCGCTAAGAGTCTGTGATGTCTCTAATTTGCGTGTAACTGAAAGGTAGAAATCTATTTCAAAATAATACAGAAACTTTCTCAGACAGCTCATGAAAAATTATCCATATGTCTAGAGGGTATTTATTACCGGGTAAAAGTAAAAGGAATGCTGAACTGTGGAAAACCCCCTGAACAGCTGTGGAGAATGTTTTGATAATTTTACGATAAAGTACGTATTTATGTTTTCTCCCTCTTAATCCAGAGTCTGGGCTCCTAGAGCCCACCTTAAAAGAACCATCCTCTGGCGAGCTGTCTCCGTTTAACATGCGCATGCTGGCTTCTAGAACCCACCTTAAAAGAACCATCCTCTGGCAAGCTGTCTCCGTTTCACATGCGCATGCTGGCTCCTAGAACCCACCTTGAAAGAACCATCCTCTGGCGAGCTGTCTCCGTTTCACATGCGCATGCTGGCTCCTAGAACCCACCTTAAAAGAACCATCCTCTGGCGAGCTGTCTCCGTTTCACATGCGCATGCTGGAATTATCTTACCATGCCCATGCACCAAGCTGATAAGCTCTTTCTATGGAGAATTAGGAGATAGTGAAATGAAACAGTACGGTAATGTCGCGAAAGAGCGGAATGAAAAAAACCCGGCAAAAAAGAAACCCTGACAGGAATAATAGACAGACCAGCAGGGACTCTAGGGGCTAAGGTATCGCTAAGGGTTAAGGAGGGGTATTACCTTGCGAATAGCTTGTTAGTAAGGCTATGGTGGGAATGATATTCATCTCGTCTTCCTTTGCTTCCTCGAAACAGAAATGGTATAGTATCGGAGTGGACTCTACGAAACTGGAAATTAGTACTTGAGGTTGAGTCCCTGGGGATGTGCCCCTGCGTCACCTGGAACATAACTGTGAAGAAGATTAATAATAGTATGTACATTTTATTTATATTTTATGGTTAATACCAGACGGCCAGGAAGGACAGCGGCCGTATTTTTAAAAAATTAACCCCGGTCTGGGCCCCCAAAACCCACCCAGCCCTCGTGGCAGCTCACCTTTAGCGAGCTATCTCCCTCTCACATGCGCATGCTGTTAGTATCCCTATCGCGAGTGAAGGAAACGGAATTGATTGCCCATGTACCAAGCTCATAAGCTGTTTCCATGGAGAATCTGGAGATAGTGAAATGAAACAGTACGGTAAGTGTCGCGCTAAGTGCAGGATGAAAAAACCTGGCAAGAAAAAAACCCTGCCAGGAAAAATCCCGTTATAGATCATGCAGGAACCCTGGGGGCTTGGATCACCTTATGCTAAGGAATAAGGAGAGGTATTACGTTGCAAATACCTTGTTATTGAGGCTATGGCAGGAATAACATGCACCACTTCTTCTGCTGCCTACTCGAAACTGAAAAGGCATGCAGTCAAAATTAGTACTTCATTTGGGGCTAAGCTGCGAACCTGGGGATGTGTCCCTGCGTCACCTGGAACATAAATGTGAAGCAGAATCTATTAGTATGTATATTTTTATTGTTTGTATTAGGTTAGAGCTAGGCGGTCAGTAAGGACAGCGGCCGAATATGTGTATCGTAGGTGGGGGTCGTATCTTCCCAGTGAGGAAATGAGTGTGGATGTTGTATGTGCGTGAACCTGTTTGTAGAACCTTGTTGCTAAGTGTCGGAGGTGTTGTTTGATGAAAGGCACTTTTAAGTCAGTGTGAAGCTATGTTAATCGTGTACATCTAGGCGCCTTCATGATTATTCGCAAAACCTTGTTTTGGAATAACTGGAGTCTGCGTGTGGGTGAATTGCGAGCATGGCCTCAGACGGGTGAAGCGTACGTGAGTATGCTGCCCAACATAGATACGTATATAGTAGTGGCTGCCGGTAGTGAAAGTGGGCTTGTTGCTTTTTTTAATTTGTTGGTGAATGTGAGGGTCCCAAGTCAGGCCTCTGTCGAGTATGACTCCCAGATATTTGACCTGGTTCCCCCAGTAAATGTCCTCGCCAAATAGTTTTAGTGGTGTGTTAAGTTTATGTGTCCTACGTTTGGAGAGAAGTAGAGCCTGGAATTTGGCCACTCTAACTCTCCACTAGCTCAGCCATGATTCTAGTACTGTAAGGTGGTCCACTATACAGTGGCGATAAATATTTTCCTGGTCAATAATGCTACCTAGCGGATAAAATTTCAACTTTTAGGTAGTGCAAAGCAGCCAAGAGCTAAGAGCAGTACTTGACTATGCTACTCCGTGATTCTATGAAAAAGTGGAAACCAACATTTCAATTACTTAAAACGTTTTGTCACAATTTATAACAATTAACAGAAGTTTTTGTTTATAAATTTATTGAAATTTCAAAACGTTAAACTCACAAATTAGAGCAAAGTTGAGAAAATTGTAATAAAATATAATTATGTGTATTTGTTTGTAAAAATTGGTCTTTTGCTCTCAAGTTTCGATTTTCAAATATCTCTACTTGAGTTTTAACTAGCTTTTCTTAGTTATTTTTTAATAGAAATAAATAATTATCGATGTCAGAGCTAAATGAAGGGCTAAATGATTAGATTAAAGTCACATTTTTAAAATTTTGATTTTCTTTCGATGGAAAAGCAAAAATTTAAAACGTTTGGAATTTAATTAATACAATCACTTTATCAACTAAGTTATTATAATTAAAGAAAAATAAACTAAATGAAGAAATCTTTAGATCTAATTTTAGAATTGCCTTTGATTATGGCAACATAGCAATCGGAAAGAACAATAAAATTAACTAAACTTGAAAGTTGTTTTTCACCAAAAGGGCCTGGTAAACGAATATTCAAAATATTAGAATTTACAATAAATTAAATACATTACAGGTACTAAAGAATATTGGATATAAATGAGGCTTATACATTTTCAAAATCTATAAACACCAAATCGAAATGTTCTCACTTGAGAGGTTAGAACATGATATAAGAAAAGTTACGATTTTGAATGTTTTATTTTATAAATTAATTAGTTTTTAATAAACAAGTTATAGTAACATTTTTTAAAGTAAATTGTTGCTTAAGTCAACAGAAAAGTAATATTTTAATTACTTTTTCTTTGTTAATTACAATTATAATTAACTCAGTGCCAGACTGCTGGATTTCAAACATGTAGTCATACAAATTTATACAGAACACATCAGCGTAATTATAATAAATAAACAACAACAAACTTGCTACAAATATTTAAATAGCTTTGATGTATATCTCGTTAACACTGTTAGCATCATCAGAAGGTTACAAACATACTGAGTATGTTAGGTTAGGTTAGGTTAGCATGTTCGTGAGGTTGAGTATGTGTGTAACCTTCTGATGATGCTAAGAGTGTTAGCGCAATGTACATGAAGGGTATTTAAATATTTGTAGTAAGGGTTATTGTTGTTTATTTATGTAGTCATACAGTTCGAGTCAAACCTAAGGCATTGACTTTTTTAAATTAAAAATAATAAATTAATAAAAAAAAAACTGTATTAACAAGTGTCATTCATCACAAGTTTGTACCAATGAAATTGAAGAGTAGATGAGATGAATAAAAAGTATTTTACCAACCATTGAAAATTTAAACAAGATATAAATAAATAAATAAATAAATAAATAAATATATATATATATATATATATATATATATATATATATATATCACTTTCACTTATGTACTTAAACAAGAATCTTACTTGGTATTTATGCGAGTACTTTCAAAGACTGGTTATTGTCTCCATCTTCGGGCATACTGAACGTGTTTTGGACTGCGAGCTGCGTGGAATTTGCCGTTGACCTTGGTGTACCGTTAACTTCTATTTTTAGATTCACTGCACTGGGTGAGTTTTTAACGTTCGTTTTGGGGTTTATATTGTCTATTAGATTGAATAATTTATCGTTTTTTTATTTTATTTGTATCTGTTCGTTGATGATGTTATTTTTATTTTTATAAATTTCTAGTTGTTCCCAGATTGTCATTTTGAGGCCTTTTTGGACCTTTTTTTACTAGGTGTACTTTTTTAATGTGGGGAATGTGTGTTTGTTTTTGATTGCGTGTGTGGCTAAGTTTGAGTTATAAATTTCAGGTTTGATGTATGCATTGAGGTGTTCTTGATATCTGTCTTTTAATTTCTTTTTTGTTTGGCCTATGTATATTTTATTACAGTCTGGGCATTCGATTTTGTATATTCCGTTATTAAGTGTGGGACATATTTTTTCTGATTGGTTTATTTTGTTGATTATGTTTCCTGTGTTTTTGTAGGCTATGTTAATATTATTATTTTTTAGTGTTTTAGTTATTCCTTTTATGTTGTATCCTGTGTATGTGAATGTAGCCCATTTTGTTGTTTGTGGTTCGATTTTAGGTTGTTTTAATTTATTTAATATTTTAAATTCTAATTTATCTATAGTTTTTTTTATTGTATCCATTTTTTTGGGCTATTTGATATATTATTTGTTTTTCTTTGGTTTTTTCTTCATTATTTAGAGGCAATTTTAGCCATATAATCCAAATAATAAAAAACAAATTAACTGACCTTAAAACCTACCCCAAATACACAAACCAAATCACAAAATGCCTAAAGACCATACTACACCAAAACTACTTCATATTCAATAATAAAATATATAAACAAACAGACGGCTTAGCAATGGGATCACCACTATCAAGTATAGTATCAGAAATTTACCTCCAAAAACTTGACGAATTAATCACACAAACCATAAAAACACACGACCCCAACGGATATTGGATACGATATGTCGATGATGGATTATACATCTCACAAAATAAAGCAATAAATAATAACATCATTCTAAATGAAATCAATAACTTACACCCTAACATACAATTCACCATGGAGGAAGAAATAAACAATAAAATAAACTATCTAGACCTAACATTGACCAGAAATACAAATAACATTGAATATTCTATTTATAGGAAACCCACACAAACCATTAATACAATACCAAACCACTCCAACCATCCCCCACAACATAAAATGGCCGCTTACAACTCACTTTTATACAGGATGCTATAAGTAATATTTCAAGAAGGTGTCATGAGGCGGGGATTTAGGTCAAGATGGTCTTCACTCTGAATGCCTTCAGGTTTCCCAGGCAATAGTTGTATAGAGACACTGTATAGTACAACCGTCAGGAGAACCGAGCTGGAAGGAATGCAAAGAATGCGGAGACGAGCCCCACATTTGGCCCAGCTGTTAGTGTACTACCCTCTGCAGAATTCTAAAAACATCGCCCCTCCTGCCTGCTCTGCTCTAGACTGTGCCGTAACACTGTCAATTAATTCATCTTGAACCTAATCAAATTGTTTAAAAGATTATATCACGTACTAACCTTGATAAAAATTTCAACCAAAGGCTGTATTTTTACTTTCGCATATAGTACAGAGAAAGTGTTGTGATCGTGAACAATTCGATTTTGAGATGTTAGTGGAAATATCCATTTTGAGGCATCCTGAGCCAAAAAAAAAAAAAAAAAATGTTTTTCACAAAATGTCTGTATGTATGTCTGTCTGTGTATCCGTATCCCGACCTACAGCAAAACTACTCATCCGAATCTAATTAAATTTTGTATATTTATGTACGTATTTTAAAATATTCTAAATTAAACGGTACCTATAAGCAAAACATTACTATAAAACAATATTACATTAATTTTAAATAAACTGAACATCAGAATTAGATCACATTTGGTATATTTATGTCTACTGGCCTCTTACGATGAAATTTTAAAAAAATAGTTGGTACTTTTAAGCAAAAAAGTACAAAATTGTGGCGGAAAGTTAATTTTCCTTCACAATTGGTAATAAAACTCTCAATGAGGAATTTTTTTATGTTGAATATAGTAGTAATTTACTATGTTCCTAATCACACATTTATCAAAATTATCAATTTTAGCGTTTCTGTGCCCTGCTCATTTACTTTTCTTTCCAGCCGTAGATAAAGGCTCGTTAGACTTGCACTCTTGTCGAATTTCATGAACAAAACTTAATGGTCTGTATGAGGCAGCTCGTTCACTGGCTCTTTTCTATACACTTCCATTCGCAGTAACTTTATCCTTGGGAAGTATCGCTGTAAAGTGGTTTTGCCACTATTCAAGACTCAGCTCGTTGCCATAGCTACTCGCGCTACTAAACACTGTGTTACTACGTTATACATTCAGGAAATACTAGTATAAAGCGTGACTATGTTTACCTGAACGTTATTCTGTGATGGCCGGCTAGTGACGTCATCACATTCTCCCCATAGTTTTCACAGAGCAGGCATTGTTGACAAAGATTAGAATAATTTAGGTCGGTGATATCCTGTGGTGGATACATGAACAATTAAAGTATTTTTCAATTCCTTCTATCCCTTTTATTAGTTCACATATTGTTCAAGTTTTCAATCGTTAATATAACAATTTTTAACCATCCACTCAAATTAGAATATATTTTTTTAAACTTATAGTGGATGACACTCGATCCTAGTATAGCTTTTCAAATATTAATTCATTAATTAAATTTAATGAATTAATATTTAGTTTTATGTGGAAAACACTTTTCACAAAGGGGCAAGGTATGCAATATAATTATTTCGTCCCATTAGGCTTAAAATATGTGATAACATATGATTTCATAAAACAGCTGTTTTTATGTTATAAGTTAATGGCTAGAACAGGGGCTTTAAAGCATAGGTTATGTTACTTCATTTACATTAATTGTAATTACTTATAAAAAGTACCTAAATTAAAAATTTCTTAGGACCTAAGCAGGAATTGACTTTAAACAATTTTTGTTCATATTACTTGTTTACTTGCAATCAACAAAATTTATTACAATACTGTTTAATGACAATCAAGATGAAATTAAATATTACTTTTCAATAAATACCTTCCCATACAGATATCAACGTTGCCTATGTTACTTTTATCTCCTCATCTAAAAAAGGAAACGGGTTTTGTTTTTATTTTATCTCAACGACAATTTAGGCTGAAAAACACATTTCAACATCAACGACACTGAAAAACGTTTGTAGATAATTATATCACGGGTTTTCTCATGAAATCTGAAGCTAATAAAAATGAAATATTGCTGGTGGCATAATTTACATGACGTGTTGCGAAGTGATTTATAGAGGCTGCTTAGTGCATTATCTAAAGTACAGCATATTGTGGAAGGAGGACTTCGTAAAAACTGTTTCAGTTATTATTTATTTGAAATGATCTGACCATTAACAGAGATACGTTGTTAGTGGGTTATTATTAATATGCTGATTTAACTAAATTACAAGTGATTGTGGAAATTAAATAATATCAATAAATATTCTCATGATATTACTATTTGTATGATATGTGTAAGTAAATCGTAAATAGACAGAGGTAAATGGTAAGGGGTAACCGATAAAAAGTAAATGGTAAATAGTAATTGGTATTTGGCAATTGGTATCAGTAAACAGTAATTAATAATAATAAAAAATAGATTTTTTAAATTTTGTAGTGGATGACACTTAATGGTACAGTTACTTTCAAATACTAAACCATTAATTAAATTTATGAATGAATTAATTTCAGTTTTATGTGGAAGGAAAACATTTTACAAAAGGGGCAAGGTATGCAATATAAATATTTCGTACCATTTGGCTTAGAAGAAGTGTTTACAAATGATTTCTTAAGACAGCTGATTTTACGCGGTAGAACAGCTGTTTTAACGCAGGTTATGTTGCTTTGTTTATATTAATTGTAATTATTTACTAAAAAGTAACTGAAATAATTTTGTGTGTGTGACGATTCAATCAATTAGAAATTTACTTTTGTTTATTTTTTGTTTATAATAATGTCTACTTGTTTATTAATCAATTAAGAATAGTAACACTAAAGAATAATCACACTCAAATGTTTGACTTGGTCTAAATGACTGCTCAAAAACATATTTTATAAAACAATACGGTTGTCTTAATAACTTCTTTGCAAATTCACCTAAGATAAACTACAAAAAAGTACAGAAGCAAGGAATCCGAGTAATAGCAGTAAAACAATAAGGAAATGCAGATTTTGATTCAGTCAGCGATTTAGGAGTCCTGAAGCAGTATTAGAAGCCTCTTAAATTGCTAACGAATGAACTCTGGACGAAATGTAGAATAATCGTGAGGAACTTAAATCTCAAGGTGGGTTTGTACAAGTTTGAGGAAATCAAAGCATGGCATCAAGCCTAAGAGTATTTTTGAAGGCGTCTTGTATGTATGGAAGTTGAAACAAAATGTTAGCTGTGGTTTAATATTCTCAAAATAACTCATTTTCTATAGATCTGTAGGAGAGCTTTAAACAAACTTTAAGTAGAAACAATCACCCTGCTCTCCACCAGTAAGCAATAAGGAAATAGTGCTTTAATGAATCACGTATACTGTCTGCCTCATTATCTGTCATCATGGTAATCACCTAATCCAATATGGGATAGATTTTGCGTAAGCAAGAGTGTATGACGTATTCATTTGAATAAACAGTACCATCTAGTGTCTACCATTCATAGTGATATTGCTGGTAATGGGAAAGCCGACAGATTGTCTAAAAAGGTTACATCAATCATCCAAAGAACGTTCAACCTTCAAATGTTTCAAATCGCACATCGCATAATGTTTGATAACTCTTGGTCAAGATTTCTAAATTTTATTAAATTCATCATGTCTCTTTTCAAATTCCTTCTATTAGTTCACACTCTCCTTATATATATCTTGTTCAAAATTTCAATCTTTAATAAAATAGATTTTATTCATCCACTCAAGTTCAATTTCATTTGTTTAAAATTGTAGTGGATAACACTTGATGTTAATACAGTTTTTCAAATATTATTTCATAATTAAATTGAACTAATTAATTTTAGTTTGATATGGGAGGAAAACATTTTACAAAAGGGGCAAGGTATGCAATATAGTTATTTCGTCCTATTTGGTTTAAAATAAGTGATAATATATGATGGCATAAAACAGGTGATTTTATGTTATAGGTTATGTGGAAGAACAGCTGTTTTAACTCATGGGCTATGCTACTTTGTTTGGATTAATTATAATTATTTAAAAAAAGTAACAAACGATTATTCTTTGTTGTCCTAAGTAGGAATTGAGTTAAAAATGTTTAGTTTATATTACTTGTTTGTATTTAAAGCGCACAGCACAATGTAGGCTTTCGCCGTCTGTGTACGATTTGGAAATGTTTGTAATAATAAGTACATATTCATATAAAGTCACCTTGAACCCTTCCTAATCCAATGTTTAAGCTTATTTCGTCTTGCCCGACCCCGTAAGCAATAGTACCGAGAAGTTACAGAGTGTATGAGAGATATTAATTTTAGTAAACAGGAGCCTTCAGTGGCAATATCACAACTCATAGTGATATAGTTAGCAATGGAGAAGCTGAAATATTAGTTAAATAACCTCACAACACATAAAATATAATCAAGTATCAAACATTATTCTACCGAATTATCACTTGAGTAGAATAATGCGTTATCAACAATACTGTAATTACATAATGGTCCCTACTGATATCACGCCAAACTCTGGATGTTCCATGATGGTAGGCGGCTGTGACATTTTGGATGGCTACGGGTCATGATTGTTTCGGAACTTATTATAAACTAGACCCCCTTGCGATCTAATTACATGCGCTTCACGGGCAATAGCGGTACGAATTGATTCCTGGCGTCTATTGAGTTTTATTTCGCTACACAAACATTCTCACTTATAAAGCAGATTTTATATACGGGCGTACATTTTAGATCCGTTATTTTGTGCCTTAGTTAATTCATTATTTGTTAATTGATTATTATGTATCGTTATAACTAGTAAAAACAAATTGAAAGTTTTTGTTCATTTCGTATGTAGACTAGAATATACTAGTTATAGCTGGTGGCCGACACCGAGTAAATCCTATACTGAGTTTCTCACTATCGTTGACATAAAAACTGCCGAAGCGTTCTATAATCTTTAGATGTCTTACATAAGGTCAATGGGCCATCGATATCTTTTTTTATATTTATGCTATAAGTTTCGAGAGTCGATAAATATCCCCTATAACTCACGGACGTCTAGTTTTGTTCGTGAAAAATCAGAAAATATACTCTCTTGACGCAAAACAAATTAATTAAACCATCACAACATTCATGACTGGCTGGGATAGTGTTTATACCCACTACTAATAAATTGTCGTGACTAGCTAACCTAGTCCGTAAACCGAACAAAGGGTTATTTATTACTTGAGTAATTAAAATTACACTTATTTGCACAATATAGAGATAACCTGTTACTAGTATAATCGATATCCACTTAACGAAGATGCACACTTTTACTGGCAAACAAGATTAGAAATGGGGTTGATCCAGTAATGTTCTTTTGGTATTGCTCCCATTTTCAATGGTCGCCGCCCAATGGCAGCATGCGCCAGTGTTCGTTTATAATCAGCTGTTACCTACAAACGTGATTTTTCCGGTCCTTTTTTTAAAAAATCAAATATCAAGTTAAGGAGAGTCGGATAAGAGAAGTCGAAGACACAGTGTCATAGGTACCAGGCAAGGAAAGCCTGTTTAGCTGGTGACTGCGGGACGACTCACCATCGATCTGATGAATCTCCAAAGGAATCCAACTAACAAGGAGGTAACAATGTTCACTAAAGGGGACGACAGAAAAAGAAATATTTTAAATTTATATACATAATACATATTATAAGTATGCACACCATCCACGGCCCGAGTAGGGCTATTTGTCAAAATTCCTTTTTGAGGGGGACATTTTAAATTCTATTTTGGGGAGTAACTCAATTATTTAGCCTTCCCACGGCGGTGTGTGACAATCCAACGCCCTAACCATTAAACTACTGCTATAATACCAATTTTATCGAAAACTTCACGTTGTAAATATAAATCTACAACGTTGTGCAAACAGTGCTGCAAACGAAATTTATCCCTGTCAGCATTAATATTTCAATTACATTTTTTCATATTTTCTGGAGCGACGGTGCTTTATCACTGACTAAATTATCTTTTGAAGGGATTTGTGGTCAAAATAAACATATTGCAGCGGAGTCAAAGTGATTAGTTTGCTATTGGTCCATCGATGCATCAAATCTCCGGCAATATCCGGTTCCAGTGATGGACGCAAACACACAATCCGGAAATGACCTCGAAATAAATATCACTCTGCTGACTGTGTTGTGTATTTGTGCTGTTTTGAACGCAATTGAATCATGTAATTGCATTTAAATGGAACTAAATGGCAAATTAGAGATGGACTACACGAATATGACATTTACAAAATTCAAGAATACAAAATTCAAGTACCACAAAATTGAAGAATTTATAAATTATTGATATATTGTTGATATACAATAATGAAAGCATAAATGATTTTTAAACAGTATTTTGCCTTTTTATGTTAGTTCTTTTCAACAGTACATTTAATGTTCCTTGATAGGTTACTCACAGATAGAATGTCTTAAAAAGATTATTTCTTATAAAATGTATCTAAATTTTCTAAAGTACATAATAAAAAATGCGTGGTGGTAATTTCCATAGGATTTATTCCCGAGCTATATCTATGTATCGTTCATTACAAATAACAATTTTAAATACAGGTTGTGCTTTTGCGTATCTCGATGTTACGTCACTGATTGCATTTGTGGCCAGATTATACATATTGCAGTTGTATCAAAGTGATTAGTTTGCTATTGGTCCATCGATGCATCAAATCTCCTGCAATATCCGGTTCCAGTGACGGATGCAAACACACAAACCGGAAATGACACGAAACACCTGTAAGTTTGTCTCAGCTGGTCGTGTTTTGAATTTGGTCCTGTTGAACACAAATTATTGGAAATTACACAAACTCTTGTGATAGGTGAAATTGTACAAGTTGATAGTAGGCAAAATGGAATTACAATCACAGAACTCTTAAATGATATTTGAAAATTTCATACAGACTGTCCCAATGAGAATTCTGCAAAAAAAGTTTTATTTTAGGGTAAAATTGATTTCAAGTCAGTCACTGGATTGAAAATTATTTTTCTCTAATTTTCATTTCCTACTATTAGCTCACATTCTCCTTATATAAATTTAAATATTTTTCCTTATTGACTTTAAGTATTTTTTTAAATAATAGTTGTTTCTTATTAATTTGTATATAAATATATATATATATATATATATATATATATATATATATATATATATATATATGTATATATATATATATATATATATCGCAATATGTATTCTTGTGTATTAGTAAAGAAATAAGACAAATTACAAATACAAGAATAATTATTGAATTTACAATTCAAAGCTTTTAGTTGGAAAACAGTACCAACATCATCAGGAATATAAATTACAATAATCATGTTGGTACTGTTTGCCAACTAAAAGCTTTGAATTGTAAATTCAATAATTATTCTTGTATTTGTAATTTGTCTTATTTCTTTATATATATATATATATATATATATATATATATATATATATATATATATATATATATATGTATATATAAATAAACAACATAGGTTATTCAAATACAAGAATATTTATTAATTTATATCCAAAGCTTTTCGTACTGTTTTCCAACAAAAAGCTTTGGATATAAATTAATAAATATTCTTGTATTTGAATAACCTATGTTGTTTTAAATTATTAAACAAGAAAACGTATTATTTATATATATATACATATATATAATTAATAAATTAAAAATATTTCAAACACAAGAATACTTTTAATGAATATATTTATTCAAAGCTTTTCGCCGATAAAATAGTATCAGCATCTTCAGGAAAATAATTATCTAATAAAATACTTTTACAAAATTAAATCATATGTACTACAAAGAATCATATGTTTATACGTATTGCAATTTATGTAAATTTTTCTATAACATCAATGACTTTATAAATAGTTTGGTGCCTTATAAACATATGATTCTTTGTAGTACATATGATTTAATTTTGTAAAAGTATTTTATTATATAATTATTTTCCTGAAGATGCTGATACTATTTTATCGGCGAAAAGCTTTGAATAAATATATTCATTAAAAGTATTCTTGTGTTTGAAATATTTTTAATTTATTAACTATATTACAAGAAAACATATCACCATATTTAATATATATATATATATATATATATATATATATATATATATATATATATATATATATATATATATATATATATATATATGTGTTTTCATTTATAAATATACACAAAAGTTTTCAAATATATATATATATATATATATATATATATATATATACATATATACAGACACACACACACACACAGACACACACACACACACACACACACACACCACACGCAAATATATATATATATATCTTTAAGTAAATATGAATAAATACATAAATAAATTAATATATAAGGTTTATATATATACATAAATATTTAAATACAAGAATATTTTATTAAATTATAATCTTCAAAGCTTATTGTTTTCAAACAGTACCAAAATCATCCGAAATAACAAAGAATGTCATAAATACAACTAATAGTTAGATCTAACAGTGTTGCCAAATCTATTACAACTTTGTTTAAATTATTAATTTGCTGTCTTAACACTACATACATTGGCTAAATTATTGATATTTTACATAATTGTTTACAATGTATGTACACATATTAATTATATTCATATAATTATATATAATACGATAATATATATATATATATATATATATATATATATATATTTGTAGATTATGCAACACTGTTTTCTTGTAAACAGTATGCCCGAGGATGGAGACACTAACCAGTCTTTGAATGTACTCGCATAAATACCAAGTAAGATTCTTGTTTAAGTACATAAGTGAAAGTGATATATATATATATATATATATATATATATATATATATATATATATATATATATATATATATACCGATACAATGTTGCGGCCAAACCTGCACTAGTATTTATTATTTTGGTTTATTTGTTTATGATTATTATTTAATATTTGAACTATCCGGGATTGAAACTATTATAACATTATTGCTTTTCTGAATTTTATTTATTTAAATTAATTAGTTTTGATTCTTTTTAATTTAAATATTGTTATTAAAATTTTTGGATTTTATTTCCCATTTTTCTTTAAAAACATTTTAATGATTTATTTAAAATGGGTGCAAATTATTTTTCTTTTCTAAATCGCATCCTGTCACGGTCGCCAATATTGCAGCGGCCAAACCTGCACCCACTCAGGGAGATAGCCCCCGAAACACATGTTTCACACCCTACCAACAACGTAACAACATTTACGCGTTTTTCGCCTAAGCTGTACATGGTGATGATGGACACTGTAGGGACAAAACGCACCTGTTCAACCGCGGTCAAAATATGATCCCACCCGACTTACCATATCTTAGTATCTGTGGTGTGTCGAGCGTGATCTGGCAGTGGATAAATCCCTGGACTTTATTTAAAAAACTAACCAAAATGACTTATGTGATTATAAATACATTTTATATTTTTCTTTAACTGTAAAATTTATGTAATACATTTTTATTGCTAGAGTATTTTTTTGATGAATCTTTTTTCTAGCTTAATTGAATTATTTACTTTTACTCTTGTTGCCGGTTGAAAAAATTTCAGAAATTTTATTTAATGGCTTTACCACAGGAAAGTTATAATAATTTTATTCTAACATTTTTGTTGTAACTTGATTTAATTAAATGAAAATTAAAATATAAACAAAAATTTTCCTTTCTAAAATATGATACAATTCTTACTTAAATTCCATTGAATTTGTGCTATTTATTTTAATAAGCAATTGTTTAAATATGAAATACACTTGAATGGATTATAAAGTTCAGAAATGTTCATGTAGTCTTTGCATAAAGTTCATCAACCAAGTGGATAACACTATTGTTTCAACGTTTCTAACATTTGTAGTAATTGTGAGAACACTGTGGTTTTTTAGAGTTAAAATTACACACATAGATTTACCTACATATTTAAATACAACAGCAGAAGAATTTACACCAATTAATTTAATTTTATGTCTATATAATTATTTGTAGAAGTAACAGGCAAGATTAGTTCCTAGTGCCACAGTTATTTGATCCTAGATGTTTAATATGTGATATACAGACATAAAAAAAGGTTATATTAATTCAAGTAATAAATTATTAATGATTTTCTTTCTGAATATCTTGTTCTTTTACGTGTATTGACTTTAAATAAGTTATGTTACTATTCATTTTGAATATATAGTGTTTTGACTTTGTTAAACGTTAACTTGTTATAACTTGATGTAACTTTAATCTTGGGTTTTAGAACTTGCATTTTATATTTGAATAAATGTTTATTTCATGACCACCACTAATATTGCTATTTAAAAACAATCATTTGCTTATGTATTTTTTAATCATTAATTTTCAATAAGTGATAATATTTTTATTTTAGGAAATTTGAATCTATGACTTTAAGAAATTTACTTAATTTAATAAATGGGTATTTTACTATTAAAATTCAGTCGCCCCAAAAACGTTCATCGGGATTGCTCCTTTACTTCCTCATGATTTTCCTTGACACTGGCTTCTTGTACCAATCGCAACTAATTGGTTTTAGGGCCACCTTTAATACTTATACTTTTTAAGTTATACATAGTGATAAAGTTAAAATTTGAAAGCAGACCATCTCCACGTCCATCTTGTGCTCGATTTTCCTTAGTCACTGAACAGCATCCTGGAGACTTCTTCTGAATCCAAGGAAAGACGTCCGTCTCTCACGAAAGCTGATTTGCGTCTCCTTTGCTATCGGGCAGTCCCCACTACCCCGCTACGCGGTTTATTAGTTTATGAAAACTTTGTCTCGACTTGCAAACAGAGGGTCCTAATGAACTTTATTTCGAAAATTTGTTCTCGTTTTTTAGATACTGCATGAAAATGTCGCTTATGGTGCAATATTGTCATATTTCTTAACACCATGGTCTATATCATTACTACAGTTCTAGCCGCAGTTACGCACGCACGCATGAACGGAAGCACACACACACACACACACACACACACACACGCATATATATATATATATATATATTATAACATAGCTTCTGTCAACGTCGTCACTGATAATTACAGACCTATAGCTAAAAATCTAACAAGTAATTTAAGTTTTTTCATGGTCAATTCATATTTAAATCATCAAAGAACAATTTAAACTTACATGGTTTTTATTTTATAATTACAATTAATATAATTATATATATACTTATGTCAGAGTAACAATCTTTTATGTAAAGTGAATGTTTGCAATATTTTTTTATTTCCATTTTTATGGATGGTGTTGGACTATTATTTTTATTTTTTATGTTTTATTTGTTTTTTTTGTATTAATTTTTGTATATCGTTTTGTATTATGTTGTAGCTTCTTTTGGCCTTTCTTTCGCATTGTCCGTTTGATAAGAAAAGTTCGATTACGTTAATCTCGATTGTTTTCTATTTCATTCTTTTCATTCTTTTTAAATCATAGAGCATTATTTATGGTAGTATATGATAAACGTGGCAGGAATTTAAGGTCATGTTATGACGTTTTTCATATAGATCGTTGAGAAGTTCATTTCTAGATATGGGAAGTTGGCTCAGTGCCAAAAAGCGCTAGACTTCGAACATGAAGATACTCAGTTCGAATTCGTCCTAGACCCTCCGAATTTAGTTATTGAATAAATATTTCAAACAATGGCCATCTACTTTAGGTTAAAATATTGTAATTGAACATGATTGAATGAATAAAAACGTATTTTATAAACGACTGAAAATTTGTATAAGACATATATCAGGAGTGTGTGAGTTAATAGAAGGAATTGAAAATATAAAGAGTTACAAAACCATTTTGTGAATTTTTCGAATACAGTTATTATCTTTAAAAGGCTGCACAACAACTAAAATTAAATTCTGTCTAACCTCTGTCAGTGTTCACTTAGTTTGCGAAAGACAAATAAAGGATTTGTAACGGGTATTTAATTTTTACCTAAGGGCTGGTAACCGTTAATTACAATTTACGGCAATGTGTCCTATATTAAACTTCTATCAATCAAGAAATTTATTACTTCTATCGACAAAAGCTTTGAAATGAAATACACATATTATTTTTCTTGTAAGAAATGTTTTATAAACTATAGTTTATTATTAATTATATTGTATTATTGTAAAATGTTTTATGGACGCTTGGTATCGTAATTTACTAGATTTATAAAATAAAATTGTTAAGCTAATTGTTCTTTTACAAATGCATTATATTTTGTTTTGTAATAAAATATCGTAAATAGAACTATATTCAATTCGTGGAATATTTAAGGTTAAAAGCCCATGTACCCTCTACTTATCTATGAATGTGTATTGTCTTACATTCCTAACTCTACCCACATTATATTTTAGTTCTCTTCTCGCTTTACGGCAAGTTTTATTTGTAAAACGCCGTTTAAACCTTCTCCGATTACATTCCTACTTAGACCAAATCCCGGTTTGTTTAATGCAGTGTTTACTGATGAAGCTCCTATAACATTTACGCAATTACAAATAAACGGATTAGCCTAGACTGTCCCAAACAGCGTTCTCCGTTCGGACGTATTCGCTGTTGTCTGCCCATTACCTAATGAATCCGGAAGCCTCTGAGAAATCAATAGGGGAGTTGATTCTCTCAATGTTAATTTGTTTCAATTAAAAATCGCTTTGCTTGATAAAATAGCATTATTTCCTGCAGCCTATTCAACAATTAGCAATGACTAAAAATCGCTGAAAAATGTTAATCACGTTGTTAATAGAATAGTTTGCTAATAAAATCCCAACGCATAGCTAATACATTACCTAACAAAATATCGTGATATTGTTAATACATTAATAAGACATTTCTAATAAATTAACAACACATGTTTAATACATTACTAACACAATACCGTTACATTGTTATTACAATAATAAGCCATTTCTAATAAATTAACACCTTTTTAATACATTACTAACACAATACCGTTACATTGTTATTACAATAATAAGACATATCTAATAAATTAACAACACATTTTTAATATATTACCAACACAATACCGTTACATTGTTATTACAATAATAAGACATATCTAATAAATTAACAACACATTTTTAATATATTACCAACACAATACCGTTACATTGTTATTACAATAATAAGACGTTTCTAAAAAATTAACAACACATGTTTAATACATTACTAACACAATACCGTTACATTGTTATTACAATAATAAGACGTTTCTAAAAAATTAACAACACATGTTTAATACATTACTAACACAATACCGTTACATTGTTATTACAATAATAAGACGTTTCTAAAAAATTAACAACACATGTTTAATACATTACTAACACAATACCGTTACATTGTTATTACAATAATAAGACGTTTCTAAAAAATTAACAACACATGTTTAATACATTACTAACACAATACCGTTACATTGTTATTACAATAATAAGACGTTTCTAAAAAATTAACAACACATGTTTAATAGATTACTAACACAATACCGTTACATTGTAATTACAATAATAAGATATTTCTAATAAATTAACAACACATTTTTAATATATTACCAACACAATACCGTTACATTGTTATTACAATAATAACACATTTCTAATAAATTAACAACACATTTTTAATATATTACCAACACAATACCGTTACATTGTTATTACAATAATAAGATATTTCTAATAAATTAACAACACATTTTTAATATATTACCAACACAATACCGTTACATTGTTATTACAATAATAAGATATTTCTAATAAATTAACAACACATGTTTAATAGATTACTAACACAATACCGTTACATTGTTATTACAATAATAAGATATTTCTAATAAATTAACAACACATTTTTAATACATTACCAACACAATACCGTTAAATTGTCAATACATTAATAAGCCATTTCTAATAAATTAATAACACATTTTTAATACATTACTAACACAATACCGTTACAATGTTAATACATTAATAAGACATTTGTAATAAATTAACAACACATTTTTAATATATTACCAACACAATACCGTTACATTGTTATTACAATAATAAGATATTTCTAATAAATTAACAACACATTTTTAATACATTACCAACACAATACCGTTAAATTGTCAATACATTAATAAGCCATTTCTAATAAATTAACAACACATTTTTAATAGATTACCAACACAATACCGTTACATTGTTATTACAATAATAAGATATTTCTAATAAATTAACAACACATTTTTAATACATTACTAACACAATACCGTTAAATTGTCAATACATTAATAACCCATTTCTAATAAATTAATAACACATTTTTAATACATTACTAACACAATACCGTTACATTGTTAATACATTAATAAGACATTTGTAATAAATTAACAACACATTTTTAATACATTACTAACACAATACCGTTACATTGTTAATACATTAATAAGACATTTCTAATAAATTAACAACACATTTTTAATACATTACTAACATAATACCGTTACATTGTTAATACATTAATAAGACATTTCTAATAAATTAACAACACATTTTCAATACATTACTATCACTGAAACATACCTAAAACATTATTGATACATTGCTAATACGCTATTAACACATTACCAATATTAATATTATTATCTCATTGGTAATAAATTATAAACATATTGCTAACACATTAAACTATTACACATACAGATTGATTATACATTATTAACACAATGCTAACACATAAACCATTTGCTAAAAGATTACTAACATATTTCTAATTAATTACTAACATTTTGCTAACACATTATTAGTACGGTGTTGATGCATTGCCATTCTATGTCTAACAAATTTCTAACACACACACACACACAGACACACACACACACACACACACACACGCACACGCACACACACAGACACACACAGACAGACACACACACTCACACACACACACACACACACACACACACACACACACACACACACACACACACTCACACACACACACACACACACACACACACACACACACACACACACACACACACACACACACACACACACACACACACACACACACACACACACACACACACACACACACACACACACACACACACAAACACTTTTGTGTGGACCACAAGCTCCACAAGCCTAATTAAACATCTGACTGGTGAAAGCTAGACCCCATCACATCCTCAAAACCTTTGTAAAATATGAGCCTACACAAGAACATGACCTATGAAGCCTCGAGGATCTGCATGTGATACTCATCTCTGACTATTGAATCATGTGTGCAATAATAAATACTTTACCGCTTTTAAAATACGTTTATACCGACAATATAATGCAGCAGCTACTTCACTTCGACAGCCTAATAAGGTCTTATGTTTCTTATTAGTAGGGATGGGCCGATTCCGATTCTCGATTTCGGGAATTGTCGATTCTAATGATATCGAGTAGTCTTGAAACACGATTTCCTTTTGAATAAAGAACCGATTTGTTTTTTTTAACTGTTAAAATACGTGTGCGGAGTAATTCAAAGGAAATATAATTATCGACTATGTCTTATTTATTTATTAGTTGCTTTGAAGGAGTTAAACGATTAAAGCAATTTCCAATATGAGGTAACGAAAATATTATTTATGACGCAACAACAAACACGATCAGAAGCATTTCTTGTCCTTTACTGCTCCTCTCGGTCCTCCTCTCTCTCTCTCTCTCTCTCTCTCTCTCTCTCTATATATATATATATATATATATATATATATATATATACACGATTTCACCAGTTATACAAATTGAAATGACTATTACTGAAGTTATATTGTATTTAAAAACTGAAGTTCACATTTGCAATTTTAAATAAATCATTACTTTTTTCCGATATGTTTGTCATACAGAACTTTTAAAAGACTATATGACCGCGATGTTAACTAAATTCATTATTAGAGAATATCATGTAGGCCATGAGAATCGAGAATCGACTTTCGAAACATAAATTTGAGAATCGAAATCGGAATTGGAATCAAAAATATTAGGTATCTGCCTATCCCTACTTATTAGTCTACAGATCAATTTGTTTAATACTGCATGTCGTTTATAAGTGCCTTATTGAAATTGTGCACCATTTGCATATGTCTTTAAAATTCAAATATTTTTTGTAGTAGGCACAAGAATCTACTAAATACAGTTTTAAGTAAAGTGCATGACAACGGAGATAAATATTTAAGGGTTTGACTTCCTTACATCCAGCTTGAAAGGCGGTAAAACGACCTGTCATTGTAGCGACCTCATTAAGGAAACAGACCCATTCTAGGCCCATATTCTTTTAGTACGTTAAAAATCAATTTAAAATAGTTTCTAAATCTAATTTTCAATCTATCTTGATCACTCCACTAAAACACTCAATCGTTTCTTCAGTTTCATCCCCCACTGCCATTTGGTCGTGTCACTGTTTGTCAAAAGATTAATCCTCTACTGCCATTTGCTCGTGCTACCGTTTAACAAGAGATTCACCTCTCACTGTCATTTGGTCGTGTCACCGTGTGCCAGGAGATTCATCACCAACTGCCATTTGGTCATGTCACCGTAACCCAGGAGTTTCATCTTTTACTCCTGTTTGGTCGTGTCACTATGTGTAAGGAGATTCATCACCAACTGTCATTTGGTCGTGTCATCGTATCCCAGGAGTTTCATCTTTTACTCCCATTTGGTCGTGTCACTGTGTGTAAGGAGATTCATCACCAACTGTCATTTGGTCGTGACACCGTATCCCAGGGGTTTCATCTTTTACTCCAATTTGGTGTCACCGTGTGCCAGGGATTCATTTTTGACTGTCATTTTTTCGTGTCTCCGTGTGCTAGGATATTCATCCCCCACAGACATTTGGTCGTCACCTTGTACAGAAGCTTTATTCCCTATACAAGAATATCGCGAGGTTTCTAATTAGAAACAAATATGCTTCATTTTTAACAGTTGATCCTTTCCCTTGGGCCTCTGCGTTTCAACTCACATGCATACTGTCGGGCGTGCCAGGGAACACTCCTACTACCCTGTCCGCATGCGTTTCCAAGTAGTTATATTTATGTCTGTATGTTTACATAATTATTCCTAATACTATATTTGTGTCTGTATGTTTACATAATTATTCCTAATACTATGATTTGATAATAATTGCTTTCGAGTAACCAAAATTATTTTACAAGTCCATTTATGAGAAGAATAATTGATTGTTTTTCTGATGTCCAATATGCACAAAGGGTTCTACAAATATGTTCTTTATGGTGAGTGTACATGGGATGTGGCTGAAGTAGTAGCAAACATATGTACACATTATTATTAGTAACACGTGTTGGGATATACAAAGAAAGACAGAAGAAAGAAACTGAAAACTGTCAAAATAGTAAATAATAATATTTGATACAATTCTAAACACATACACATACACATTTAAAGCATTTCTGTGAGAGTGTGTAAGTCTATACACACACACACACACACACACACACACACACACACACACACACACACACACACACACACACACACACACACACACACACACACACACACACACACACACACACACACACACACACACACACACACACACACACACACACACACACACACACACACACACACACACACACACACACACACACACACACACACACACACACACACACACACACACACACACACACACACACACACACACACACACACACACACACACACACACACACACACACACACACACACACACACACACACACACACACACACACACACACACACACACACACACACACACACACACACACACACACACACACACACACACACACACACACACACACACACACACACACACACACACACACACACACACACACACACACACACACACACACACACACACACACACACACACACACACACACACACACACACACACACACACACACACACACACACACACACACACACACACACACACACACACACACACACACACACACACACACACACACACACACACACACACACACACACACACACACACACACACACACACACACACACACACACACACACACACACACACACACACACACACACACACACACACACACACACACACACACACACACACACACACACACACACACACACACACACACACACACACACACACACACACACACACACACACACACACACACACACACACACACACACACACACACACACACACACACACACACACACACACACACACACACACACACACACACACACACACACACACACACACACACACACACACACACACACACACACACACACACACACACACACACACACACACACACACACACACACACACACACACACACACACACACACACACACACACACACACACACACACACACACACACACACACACACACACACACACACACACACACACACACACACACACACACACACACACACACACACACACACACACACACACACACACACACACACACACACACACACACACACACACACACACACACACACACACACACACACAAACACTTTTGTGTGGACCACAAGCTCCACAAGCCTAATTAAACATCTGACTGGTGAAAGCTAGACCCCATCACATCCTCAAAACCTTTGTAAAATATGAGCCTACACAAGAACATGACCTATGAAGCCTCGAGGATCTGCATGTGATACTCATCTCTGACTATTGAATCATGTGTGCAATAATAAATACTTTACCGCTTTTAAAATACGTTTATACCGACAATATAATGCAGCAGCTACTTCACTTCGACAGCCTAATAAGGTCTTATGTTTCTTATTAGTAGGGATGGGCCGATTCCGATTCTCGATTTCGGGAATTGTCGATTCTAATGATATCGAGTAGTCTTGAAACACGATTTCCTTTTGAATAAAGAACCGATTTGTTTTTTTTAACTGTTAAAATACGTGTGCGGAGTAATTCAAAGGAAATATAATTATCGACTATGTCTTATTTATTTATTAGTTGCTTTGAAGGAGTTAAACGATTAAAGCAATTTCCAATATGAGGTAACGAAAATATTATTTATGACGCAACAACAAACACGATCAGAAGCATTTCTTGTCTTTTACTGCTCCTCTCGGTCCTCCTCTCTCTCTCTCTCTCTCTCTCTCTCTCTCTCTCTATATATATATATATATATATATATACACGATTTCACCAGTTATACAAATTGAAATGACTATTACTGAAGTTATATTGTATTTAAAAACTGAAGTTCACATTTGCAATTTTAAATAAATCATTACTTTTTTCCGATATGTTTGTCATACAGAACTTTTAAAAGACTATATGACCGCGATGTTAACTAAATTCATTATTAGAGAATATCATGTAGGCCATGAGAATCGAGAATCGACTTTCGAAACATAAATTTGAGAATCGAAATCGGTTTGAGAATCGAAATCGGAATTGGAATCAAAAATATTAGGTATCTGCCTATCCCTACTTATTAGTCTACAGATCAATTTGTTTAATACTGCATGTCGTTTATAAGTGCCTTATTGAAATTGTGCACCATTTGCATATGTCTTTAAAATTCAAATATTTTTTGTAGTAGGCACAAGAATCTACTAAATACAGTTTTAAGTAAAGTGCATGACAACGGAGATAAATATTTAAGGGTTTGACTTCCTTACATCCAGCTTGAAAGGCGGTAAAACGACCTGTCATTGTAGCGACCTCATTAAGGAAACAGACCCATTCTAGGCCCATATTCTTTTAGTACGTTAAAAATCAATTTAAAATAGTTTCTAAATCTAATTTTCAATCTATCTTGATCACTCCACTAAAACACTCAATCGTTTCTTCAGTTTCATCCCCCACTGCCATTTGGTCGTGTCACTGTTTGTCAAAAGATTAATCCTCTACTGCCATTTGCTCGTGCTACCGTTTAACAAGAGATTCACCTCTCACTGTCATTTGGTCGTGTCACCGTGTGCCAGGAGATTCATCACCAACTGCCATTTGGTCATGTCACCGTAACCCAGGAGTTTCATCTTTTACTCCTGTTTGGTCGTGTCACTATGTGTAAGGAGATTCATCACCAACTGTCATTTGGTCGTGTCATCGTATCCCAGGAGTTTCATCTTTTACTCCCATTTGGTCGTGTCACTGTGTGTAAGGAGATTCATCACCAACTGTCATTTGGTCGTGACACCGTATCCCAGGGGTTTCATCTTTTACTCCAATTTGGTGTCACCGTGTGCCAGGGATTCATTTTTGACTGTCATTTTTTCGTGTCTCCGTGTGCTAGGATATTCATCCCCCACAGACATTTGGTCGTCACCTTGTACAGAAGCTTTATTCCCTATACAAGAATATCGCGAGGTTTCTAATTAGAAACAAATATGCTTCATTTTTAACAGTTGATCCTTTCCCTTGGGCCTCTGCGTTTCAACTCACATGCATACTGTCGGGCGTGCCAGGGAACACTCCTACTACCCTGTCCGCATGCGTTTCCAAGTAGTTATATTTATGTCTGTATGTTTACATAATTATTCCTAATACTATATTTGTGTCTGTATGTTTACATAATTATTCCTAATACTATGATTTGATAATAATTGCTTTCGAGTAACCAAAATTATTTTACAAGTCCATTTATGAGAAGAATAATTGATTGTTTTTCTGATGTCCAATATGCACAAAGGGTTCTACAAATATGTTCTTTATGGTGAGTGTACATGGGATGTGGCTGAAGTAGTAGCAAACATATGTACACATTATTATTAGTAACACGTGTTGGGATATACAAAGAAAGACAGAAGAAAGAAACTGAAAACTGTCAAAATAGTAAATAATAATATTTGATACAATTCTAAACACATACACATACACATTTAAAGCATTTCTGTGAGAGTGTGTAAGTCTATACACACACACACACACACACACACACACACACACACACACACACACACACACACACACACACACACACACACACACACACACACACACACACACACACACACACACACACACACACACACACACACACACACACACACACACACACACACACACACACACACACACACACACACACACACACACACACACACACACACACACACACACACACACACACACACACACACACACACACACACACACACACACACACACACACACACACACACACACACACACACACACACACACACACACACACACACACACACACACACACACACACACACACACACACACACACACACACACACACACACACACACACACACACACACACACACACACACACACACACACACACACACACACACACACACACACACACACACACACACACACACACACACACACACACACACACACACACACACACACACACACACACACACACACACACACACACACACACACACACACACACACACACACACACACACACACACACACACACACACACACACACACACACACACACACACACACACACACACACACACACACACACACACACACACACACACACACACACACACACACACACACACACACACACACACACACACACACACACACACACACACACACACACACACACACACACACACACACACACACACACACACACACACACACACACACACACACACACACACACACACACACACACACACACACACACACACACACACACACACACACACACACACACACACACACACACACACACACACACACACACACACACACACACACACACACACACACACACACACACACACACACACACACACACACACACACACACACACACACACACACACACACACACACACACACACACACACACACACACACACACACACACACACACACACACACACACACACACACACACACACACACACACACACACACACACACACACACACACACACACACACACACACACACACACACACACACACACACACACACACACACACACACACACACACACACACACACACACACACACACACACACACACACACACACACACACACACACACACACACACACACACACACACACACACACACACACACACACACACACACACACACACACACACACACACACACACACACACACACACACACACACACACACACACACACACACACACACACACACACACACACACACACACACACACACACACACACACACACACACACACACACACACACACACACACACACATATATATATATATTAATAATTGTATATTAGACAAATAAATCAACAAATCAATAACACTGAATGACTGAAAATTTTATTTCTTGATACAATAGTGTTGGCGGGTTACTACCACATGTCTTACTGTAATTTTTACGTGCTGCTTAGCTTGAACCTTACTGTAATTTTTACGTGCTGCTTTGCTTGAAACTTACTGTAATTTCTACTTCTGTCTTGCTTGAATCTTACTGTTATTTTGACTTCTTGCTGGAATTTTTCACCTGGCCGGCCCTTTTTTTACATTTCTTTATTTTTCGGCCTTTTTTCTAGTTATTCTTTACTAAAATTTCGTTTCACTTTTGTTCCTTCCATCTTCTTCCGTACACCCGGGCGGATATCTTTTCATCCATGTTTTAAATCACGTACAGATTATAAATTTATTGCAGGTTAGTTTTGTAAATGCTCTTAAACTTCATTAGCTTCAGGTCTGTTCTATTTAGTTTGGTAACGTCTTCTATTACGTTTTGTTACAAACCCATTTTGCAAACGGCGTAATTCCGTCCCCCGGGATGTACGTGTGCAGTGCACGGACGCGGGTTGGTTACATCCCATAAATTTTGATGAAAAGGCCGAAAATTTGCCGATCCTAGGCCGGCGATTAAAGCAAGCAGAATTTTAATGGCTCTGGTGGCAGCTAAATCAAAATAAACAAATTGTAATATAATTTTCTGACGTTAAATTTATTTTAACTTATCCTGAACAGACATTTATCATAATTTAATTAACTTTACAGTCATACTACTATCTTTCCTTAATTTTAGTATAAGTTAATTTTAACGTACAGTGACTTCTCCATAGCTACATCATCGCCTAAACCGATACTAAATTGTATTAGGCACTTCAAATTTTTCGGTGAGACAAAGTAAATAAAATCAAACGTACAGTGTGATTCCGTTGCATGGTGAAGGGAAAAACACCAAACTAAAACGCGTTTTGAGGTCTCGTTTCTAATTTTCAATTGTAGGTTGTGGTTGGGCCAGCGGTGTAAAATGAAATGGTTTACAGTGCAGCTCCAACACAGATAGCGAAAACCTCAAAAGGTTTATTTGTACTGTAAATGTGTCATTTTCAAATTTGTTTACCCTTAATTAGCTAAGAAAGTATCTTTCTTATTGTGGCGCTCATGAGGCGCAAACGGGGAAGAGGAAGATCACGACCCAGCACCAGATAATTAACTTCCCTCTGCTAGACTTACTCCTGAGGAGGGTTCTATACCATTTACTGCTAAAGCTGAAAATGAGGATAGTATAGCCTTATTTCTTTGTTGCGTTTAGGCTCTGATATCTGCTATAAGGTTGTATATTTTTATTTCCAATTTTAATTGATTATTCTGTAAAGTTTCTTAAGCCATACGCTTGATAAATGTTTTGAAAATTTTCTCTAACAAACAGGAATTTTCCAAAATATTTTCTAGAATTTTCATAATGACAATCTTAATATATATATATATATATATATATATATATATATATATATATTTATATTTATATATATATATATATATGTGTGTGTGTGTGTGTGTGTGTGTGTGTGTGTACTAATGTATATATGCATCTTATGGACGCCTAAACTGCTGAACAGAAGGTAATGGAGTTTGCAGGGATTGTTATTATATTCTCAGGATGGTTCATGTGTAGATCCACCCACAGGACTTAGCCCCAGAGGCAGCTTAGGATGCTTCAAAAACCCATGTAAGTGTGTATGTATGTATCACTTGGATGCCTAAACTGTTGAATAGAAGGTAATGGAGTTTGCAGGGATTGTTATTATATTCTCAGGATGGTTCATGTGTAGATCCACCCACAGGACTTAGCCCCAGAGGCAGCTTAGGATGCTTCAAAAACCCATGTAACTATGTATGTATGTATCACTTGGATGCCTAAACTGCTGAACAGAAGGTAATGGAGTTTGCAGGAATTGTTATTATATTCTCAGGATGGTTCATGTGTAGATCCACCCACAGGACTTAGCCCCAGAGGCAGCTAAGGATGCTTCAAAAACCCATGTAAGTATGTATGCATGTATCACTTGGATGCCTAAACTGTTGAATAGAAGGTAATGGAGTTTGCAGGGATTGTTATTATATTCTCAGGATGGTTCATGTGTAGATCCACCCACAGGACTTAGCCCCAGAGGCAGCTTAGGATGCTTCAAAAACCCATGTAAGTATGTATGTATGTATCACTTGGATGCCTAAACTGCTGAACAGAAGGTAATGGAGTTTGCAGGGATTGTTATTATATTCTCAGGATGGTTCATGTGTAGATCCACCCACAGGGCTTAGCCCCAGAGGCAGCTTAGGATGCTTCAAAAACCCATGTAACTATGTATGTATGTATCACTTGGATGCCTAAACTGCTGAACAGAAGGTAATGGAGTTTGCAGGAATTGTTATTATATTCTCAGGATGGTTCATGTGTAGATCCACCCACAGGACTTAGCCCCAGAGGCAGCTTAGGATGCTTCAAAAACCCATGTAAGTGTGTATGTATGTATCACTTGGATGCCTAAACTGTTGAATAGAAGGTAATGGAGTTTGCAGGGATTGTTATTATATTCCCAGGATGGTTCATGTGTAGATCCACCCACAGGACTTAGTCCCAGAGGCAGCTAAGGATGCTTCAAAAACCCATGTAAGTATGTATGCATGTATCACTTGGATGCCTAAACTGTTGAATAGAAGGTAATGGAGTTTGCAGGGATTGTTATTATATTCTCAGGATGGTTCATGTGTAGACCCACCCACAGGACTTAGCCCCAGAGGCAGCTTAGGATGCTTCAAAAACCCATGTAAGTATGAATGTATGTATCACTTGGATGCCTAAACTGTTGAATAGAAGTTGTTGAAATTTGGAGGGATTTTTTAACATTCTCCCAAGATGGTTAGAGTGAAAATTGGTACAGATCTAACCCTACGGCTTCGCCCCAGAGGCCTTGGTTTGTTCAGGGTTCAACATTCTTTAAGTCTATTGTGTTAATATATATATATATATATATATATATATATATATATATATATATATATATATATATATATATACTAGCGTTACACAAATAATTTCCAAAATTATAAACGTAATATAACAATAAAAATTCATTAGGCTATTGTTTTAAATTGTTTAAAATTCAAAATTCTATGTACAGTTATAAAGATGTTTCATTTGTTTTTCTTATTGGAAATAATTATTAATTTTTTATTTTCTATTATAAAATTATGATTTCGAGCGCAGCGTTGCACCGGGTATAGTAATGCTAGTATAGTATAAAGTGAACTTATAAACACGTTTCTTGGACAGTTGCGGACGTCAGTAATGAAGTACAAAGGAGATAAAGACATTCTAAAGTTCCTCTCTGCGCCTCGAGCTACAGGATGTGTCGGGTAACTTCAAGTGATAATGCAAGATTGGAGTATTATGCTCCATATTCGAAAAACCTTTTTTCAATCATTTCCTATACTATGAGCTTTTGGTTCTTTGTGGTAATGCAATAATAAATTGAAATAAAAATAGCATCACATGCAATTTAAATACGAAGTTCATTTATATTTAAGAATTTCAGTTACTTCTTCATTCTTACAAATATTGATGTCTCATGTAGGTGGTACATACCTCCTAGGGCATACCTCTTAGGAAGGAACAATAGTTTTGCAGGTACTCTACAGGTGGGCCTAGCTCCTAATACTGTGGTTCTATGACCCTTTCCTAATATATCTAATAATTTTCTTTATGATTTTAGGTTATGCCGTTTGTTATAATTTGTTTTGACACATAATGAAATATTACCATCTCCATAAAATAATTTATAATCATTTAGAGATTAAATTAAAACAATATATATATGGCAAACACATAATTCAATTTATTGTTCTATTTTATTGAGTGATTTTGATAGTTCCTTACCTGAAATGACCCTGTTCTTCAGAAGATTTTGATAAGGTTGTGTCGAAAAGGGAAATTTAGAAGATTGGTCAAGACGAAGAACTTGAAGGCGGGAAGACATTCATTTCAGCAACCTGTGAAAGGAAATAATTCTTTAAAATACATTTTAATATGATTTAGCAGTTTTTTTATACATCAATGTTCTTTTTATAATGTTTTAACCGACTTCAAAAAAGAAGGAAGTTTTGTATCCGATCCGTAACATTTTTATTTTTTTTTTGTTTCTCGATAACCTGAGAATTGTTTAACCGATCAAAGTGATTTTGCTTGCACATGAAAGAAAAAACCTTCCCTGTGGTTCAATTATAGCTACATGCCAATCTGAAGTTCCTTGTGGGTGGGTGCAGAATCGGTTGCTGACAAAACTATCATAGCTTTAGGTTCTGCCCCATACAATAACTAACTTACACAAACTGTTGCATACACGAAGTAATTGTACACTATACATGGGTGTACGAACTATCATGGCTGTGCAAGAAGAAACACTAACGAGAATGGTTTTGGGCAGATTCGGAAGTGCAGCATAATTATACTAAGAACAAATTATTTTAAAATAATAGTAATTTTTCTTTTCAACACAGTAATTCCAAAAACTTATAAAGAGTAAATTGCCAAACGAATTCAACGTAAACATAAAGCTAAGCGTAGATAGGAAAAGTCCAAACACTACCGACCCAAGGCTTTCCCTAACAAAGAATTGATAACAAGGCACATGACAATGGAGGGATAAGCTCAAAAATCAACATCACTGCTACCACTGACAAATCTACTGCACTGTAGCAACGCTAAAACAGAACTGAAGATTATATTTATTTAGAGTATATATTAAATTTGTGCTTACCTCCACCAGAAGCCGTTCCAAACCTCGAAGCCAGGGCGTGGCTTCTGAAAAAAAGAAAATAGAAACTGTCTTAAACATTGATCATAGCGTAATCAATTGAAAACGAAATCTAGATAAATGCATAAATCCATTTTATATTTACAATCTAAATAATAATTTACATAGAATTTATAAAAAAATAATCCATTATTATATTTTTAAGAAATTAAATGCGTTTATACGTTACAGATATATAGATAGGTAGATTTATAGCTAGATAAATAGATGGTCAATTAAATAAATAGTCAACTATATATATAGGCCTATATACAAAGAGAGAGGGAGTTAAATTTATTTTGAAATGATTATCTCTTGCAAAATTAAAGAGCATTGGTGTCGAATCTATTATGTTTTAAACTGACTAATGCACTTAAAGTTACCCCTATATTATTTAGAGGTTGAGTTATCCCCTCTCAGGCCAAGGAGAGGAAAAGGGAAACCCATCGCTACAAAAATTTGGCGTTCTTTTCTATTAACTGTAATGATTTGTTAATTTATACTAACTGTAGGCTATCTTGTAATTTAGAGAGGACTTATAAAAACAATTCACTTTTATGTGAGCAAGTAATATAAACACAAATCTTTTAAAGCCATTCCTACTTAGGACAAGATAAAAAATATTTTAATTATAAACAATTAGAATTAATATAAATATGTATGTACATTTGACTGAATTAATTGGCAAAACAAAAAGCGAAGTTCATTATTAATATTAATTAAATAATATTTGAAAAAACTGTATAAACAGAAAATGGCATCCACTACAAGTTTTAAAAATTTATAGGTATAAATAGGATAAATTGAGAGTTTTAAAGAACTAATAGTGGAATTGAAAATAACATCTATAACTTGACTAAATTGATATATTTAATATTTGTCCCACTTAAATAAGTAACTACTTGGTTACCGTAAGTAACACCAGACAGGCCTAGAGTAAGAAGTTGCAGAAAGTGTGAAGATGGCACTCTTTCTTACTACCTAATGGCGCAGATAATTTCACTACCAGACGCGTGAGTTACACAACCTGGTAGAGCTCCGCTAATCGGATTCGTTCCGTTTTCGCCCCTTCTTTATCTCACAATTTACGCATATGTTTAGTTACCGTAAACCTAGTGTTAGATAGTGGTTCACTGTGTTATAAAATATTTTATTTTATTAGCTGATATTTGTCGTGAGTTTGGTTACCCATCACCGATGAAACGAAAAATTAGTTATCAGAGTGGTCGATTAAAAAATTTTAAAACAAAAATGTCCATCGTAAGAGCAAATGGGTTTAGAGTATGGAAAAAAGGCATAGCATGGTATTACAACCTTAAAGTCCATACAAATAGATGTTATCAGATGATTTGTTATCCTAGAAAGGTATTCTATATAATAAATGTAAAATCTATATTGGTATTAGATCACTGGCCTCGGTAAATAGGTAAAATCGTGGTTATCCGATGTAAGTGAACTTTGTGTAACAATAAAAAATGAACCCACTAAATTATTGGTTCTGCTGCACAATAAGGGTGAACGATAGCTACAATGAGCCATAAAAACCAATGTATGGGAAGTAAAGGTATGATTTGTTGGCAGAAGAAATTTATTCTTTCAACTATTATTAAAGATAATGATTATTTTAGTGTAGTAAACTGTACCTTACAAGAAACTGAATATATAAGTATGTATTTTGGAAACTGATTTGCTACAACACAGAGCCTATTAAAACAGAAATAAAGGAAGAAAATGGTAAAATGAATTACTTACTGAGTAATAAGAAAAGAAAGCTCCCTTTCTTTACAAAGGAACTATCCAGATAGGTACCTCCAAACGAATGATAAACGGAAGAAATGTTGGAGGCAAAAATATTTGTGTCAAAGACGAAATGAAGTAATTTTAAAGATAACAGAAATGGATACCAGAAAACTTTAAAAATATTACTAAATCAAATTAAAATCAATTTTCACAAATTCTCTCTCATTTCCTTTATAGAACAACATAAAGGATTTAAAGAAACGACCAGGATGATAAATAAATATGACAAGCTTTCCTGCTACACTAAGATATATATATATATATATATATATATATATATATATATATATATATATATATATATATATATATATAACGATATTAAGGAGGAACAAAGACTACTTACAAAAGGACAGAGTCCTGCGTAAAACAGGACCTCGTAATTTAGGTGGGAAGAGCGCAATATCACTTGTAGACAATAATTTGGATGTGTGTGTAACGCTGTCCCGTTCCTCCTCCGCCTCCTCCTCTTCTTCCTCGGGAATGGCGTCAAGAGTAGATGTGAACATTAAACTGGGGTGTCCAAAATCATACAACCTTTCCAAATGTAAGATGTAGCTCAAGTAACTTTCATTGTGAGTCTCTGAAATAGGCAACAAATTAAATATTTCTTTGCAATATATCTACATTTAGAAAAATTATTCTGAGAAATAAAATTTGTAATGTAAATAACTCTAAACTTTTGGCATGGGATATAATTTTAACAAACAGTGTAGCCATAAAATTGTCCATCATGATAGTAATAGTTATAGACTGTTTAACAATTGTGACAGACTGTGGTGTTATAATGGCTGCCAAAAAATGTAATATATTGACTGTCGAAAAAAATGTAAATCCTGTCGCAATGACGTTATATATGTATATATATATATATATATATATATATATATATATATATATATATATATATATATATACATATTTTTAAGATCAAATAATACACACAAATACAGGAATATTTAATTTATTGAACAATAAACGCAAAGCTTTTCGTTGGTTTACATTACCAACATCTTCAGGAGTTACAATAGTAAGAATGATAAAAGAACTGTCTAACAAACATGAATTTACTAGATAAAGTCACTTGACTTTAACATGACTTTATCTAGTAGATTCATGTTTGTTAGACAGTTCTTTTATCATTCTTACTATTGTAACTCCTGAAGATGTTGGTAATGTAAACCAACGAAAAGCTTTGAGTTTATTGTTCAATAAATTAAATATTCCTGTATTTGTGTGTATTATTTGATCTTAAAAATATTCTAACAGGAAAACACATTTGATATTCTATATATATATATATATATATATATATATATATATATATATATATATATATATATATATATATATGTGTGTGTGTGTGTGTGTGTGTGTGTGTGTGTGTGTGTGTGTGTATGTGTGCGCGCGAGCGCGAGTGTGTGTGTGTGTGTGTGTGTGTGTGCGAGTGTGTGTGTGTGTGTGTGTGTGTGTGTGGGTGTACTGCTGTTTTAAACAGCTGTTTTCGATAATTTTTAAAATACCGGTAAATAAAGTTTTGTTTACCAAATCTTTAAATTCTCGGTACAACAGGAATCGGCTACAATCAGTAACTTTTAGGAAAAAACTGAAAAGGGGAGAGAGAGAGAGACGGAGAGAGTAAAGGACGAGAGACGCTAGAGTTGAAAGTAGTACAAATGCAGAAATATCAAATCATGCATTTATTAAAAATTATCTATTTTTTTTAGATAATCCACTCACCGTAATATCGGATGTGAGGTCCTGGTGTAGCGTCAGTGTGTGTCGCAACATCTGGTGTAGGTACGAGGTGTTCGTCAAAGTCAACTTCCTTCACTAAAACATGTAAACCATTTTATTTATTATTTCTTTAGACACGTTATGCTTCAAATAGGTCCAATGTGTGTTTGTACTAGTTACGAATACATACTAACCTAATTTTTATTTCCTAGAGGTAAACGTCTTTTTAGAGTTGAGATTTTTGTAGAGAAAATTTATTAAATTCAAACATCCAACACAAATAAGAGCATCTATAATTGATTTTAGAACCTACTGTATTTTAAAATCCAATATTTCACGCTGAATATTTTGTAGAGTGGTCTTGTATAGAATTCCTTCTCTGACGAGAACTCTTTTCAACAGTAAAACTGTCACCCAGAATATACTAAATGTGATTATGTTTTTATTTCCAACAAATATATTCCATTCGATGCTCAGAAAATTTTATTCAAGCTGCCTAATAGTTTGCTTGTAATTATTTTATAGTTCAGAGACTTTGTGTGTAAAAGAATTTTAGAAACATACTCTGACAAACTCTGCAATGTTTTTTATAATAAAAAATCTTAAATTCTAATAATACTATTTATTTATCCTTTTAGAATATTTTAAATGTAACATAAATGCGTTGCTTATCTTCTATTCAAATTGCTATTTAATAATTAATAATTGTTTATATATATATATATATATATATATATATATATATATATATATATATATATGTATGTATATATATATATATATATATATATATATATATATGTGTATGTATGTATATATATATATATACATTTATATGTCATATACATATATATGACATTTAGTTATATTCTGTCATGTATTGCATTGATTTTTGTGATTGTTACTTTTAGCTCTTGATAGGGATTAGAATTGGTAATCGAAACATTGAGCTGAAAATGTTTTGAAATTAACTAAATTAATTTAATCGATTAAACTTTTTACTTACAATAAACAACCTAACAATCGAGGTAGAGTTATAATTGAAAAGTCCCGAATAACTCTGTGATTGTATTTTGATACAAATAGCATTCATTCAATTGGTTTTAATAAAGCAAATGTTTTACGAATTCTAATCCTTTAGCAGTCATTTATTTGTAATTGTTTTTGTTCTTCAAGGTGAACAATTAATTCAAGCTAACATCACTGTTAAAGAAGGAAATATTGAGGTTGGAAAATTGAGCTTTCCTGGGATGGAAGATGAAGAGTCTTTTTCGTGGCGAGCTGGGTAAAATCCATGAGATAAATCCAAAATATAAATCTGAGGTTAGACATTGAATAGATAGGCGTAAGAAATATAATCATGCACAACTTACAGTCATGCATATTAATCTAAATAATATTTGAAACATTCCGTGAAAGCAGTAAGCAACGCTAAGTTATTGCAGTATCAGTGCAGGGGGCGCTTGTTCCGACCCTGAGGAAGGCGGTTCTTCCTTCAAGCACCACTAACCTGACTCTGGACCTTATTCATAAAACATGTTGTATTTCAGATTTATGTTTTATGTTACTATTTAGTACGCATGTTTCGGTTCTGATATTTCATTTAATTTTATTTATTTTCTACTTCGAAATAAATGTACAGGGAGAGCGACCAGCAAGAATCTCGGAATGGTTCAAGGAACTCCCGAAAAGGCGACCTAAATGTTGGATATGTTTTCACAAGAACAAGACAGTATGGAGAAAGTGATTTTTCGTCGAAAGTTAGAGAAAAAGGAAGTATATATACCCTTTAAACACGCTTTAAAACTATATAATTGAAAACATATGCTTTGGTACAAATACTACAATAGTTAAGTTTAATATAAAATATTAAGAGCATTACCTTCTTCTTCCTTCTTCTTGGCACAAAAGCAGCACGTGACTGTAACAGCAAAAGAAGGCATTGTTATAATAAAGCTGCAACTTTACAAGATATACAATATCAGCTGTCAGTTAAACAATGGTTGCATGGATTGTATTTATATTTTGCTCAATTTTACGTTAATAATAGTTAACCATCACAGAGAAAAAACAGGGAAAACCAGGGAGATATTGAATACTCTCTTTGCACTGCTTCGTTCTTTTTTCATTGATAGTTTTCAGATATAACCGTAATTTTTTATGATAAATTTCTATTAGTTTGCTCGCGTTATAGTCAAGGTATGTGTTTACAACTTCTGTCACGATGACGTTTTTCTGTAGCAAATCGTATCCAAACAGAACGTTACAAACATTCAAAATAATCTCCCCCCTAATCTCTCTCCTTTTGCCTTAAAGCTTAAGGATATTTCTAAGGCGTTTGTCCTGTGACGAATTCCATTTTGTACAAAAATAAGAGAATGATTTGAAACTCGTTGAAAAAAAGTAACACACATTAAATGTTACTTTAATTTGTACTAAGGAACAAGTTACTTTAGTAATTAATAAACCTACTTATAAGTAATACTTTAATAATTAAACTCAGAAGAAGAAACATAGAAGGAGAATGAAATAATAAAATGACTATATATTATGTATATTATATTATATTGTGGGGTGTAGGCATATATATATATATATATATATATATAGCGAGAGAGAGAGAGAAAGGGGGAGGAGATATAATGAGAGAGATTATATATTATTAAGTATATCTGAAGAAGAGAGAATATTTATCATACACTTAACAAAATAATAGGAATTTGAAATGTAGAAAAAATAGAAAGAAAAGCAGGCAGTTGTTTAATGATCTATACAAGTGGTAGGACTAGTCATGAGAAATTAATATGGGTAGCAAATGGTTTATTGACGGTAAGAGCCTATACAGAACTTGCAGACAGAAGTTTTAGGTGAATACAAACTAGATGTTATTTATAATGAGGATGAATAGAAAATAAAACAAAAAGTTGATAGCATTCTAAAGTGAAAATTATTCCACAAACCTAATGTTTGATTATGAGATGATTTTTGTTCAATGGGAGTAAAAGATTACTCTGATAATTGGTGTGTGGGCCCCTAACGGAGATGTAGGAAAGATAGTGAAGAAGATGAAAAGATATCCAGAAAGTGGGTGAGAGAGATGGAGAGGGAGGTAAAGGGGAGAAAGTGGAACAGAGAAACGTTCAGAGATAAAGTTGGAATAAGGGGGGGGTGATAAAGGGAGAAGGGGCGTATAGAAGCAAAGAGGAAGAGATAAACAGAGATGAACCGCACTATAAAAAGTTATCGTGTTACGGAGCGGATGAGTTTCTCCAGGTTAGTACACAAAGTAACATGGATTCTACAAAATTAACTGTTAGAATGGGAATAAGATGTACCAAGGAAAATATTAGGTGTAAGATAAATAGCGAATTATAATTGGAAATTAAAATGAATCGGGTGAATTTCCGATGAAGTAGGATCTACTTGATAAAATTTTGGAGTAAAGTAATGGTGGAGGGTAATATGACAAAGAGGAAGCATATAATTTTACAGCGTTTAGAGAATCGGTTGAGCATCGCAAGGTTGACATCAACAGCAGAATAACATGTTTACAGCTAATATACTTCAGGAAAGCTAGCGATGAGGCTGGTCAACATCTATTCGAGTACGTATATCTATTATAGAATATTTAGGCATAACGTGCAAAGCATTGTGGCGTATTGATACCTATACTTCCTCCGAATGAATGGTAATACTAGAAAATATTCTGTCTGATAATAGCTTGTTCCTAATATTTCTCCCAGGGAATATCGGCATTTTTATAATTTAGGGCTTCCACAGTAATATAGCGATAAAGAGAGATCCATGGTATCAGTTTTGAGGCTAGTAAGTACAATAGAAGGTAGTCTATACCTAATGTTTTGTAGAAGGAACCATTTATGTTGGATACAGTAACCTTCACAAGATTACTCTAATCCTCCTTATTTCTAACCAAACCCCATTCTAATAGGCTTTTGTAAGTTAGGTAAGAGCAAGTGAAGAAGATTTGTTACGTTATACACAGCATTATCATAAAAGAATGGCGCTGTTTTAAACATGACGTAAGGAAAAACCTAATTACTTACAGTTAATGTTGTTTAATCGTCTAATTTGTCGTCTCAAACAGTTTTTATACATAATTAATAAATTTCAATACGTGCGCCCTTAGTCTCTCGACAAATGTCCAAACGAGACTCAACTTCTCTCCGTTAACATTTCTTCGGTTATGGTTCTCATTGCTTCACTAATCCTGTTTTAAAGTGGTTCAGGTCGCGAATTCTTTGTGAATAAACAACGCTTTTGATGTACCTCCACAAGAAAAAATCACAAGGTGTCAGATTCGGACTCCTTGGAGGCCACAGAATAGATCCTTGCCGGGCTATCCATCGACCTCCAAATTTTTCGTTCAAAGCGTCCGTGTCCAATGGACGGAAGTGTGGGGAAGCACCATTTTGTCGGAAATGAAGCTGATGAATGTTTTCGAGTTCATCTAACTGAGGAAAGAAATATTCCCTACAATCATCCTACTAATTACTGACCGCACCATTCTTTTATTATAATCCCGTATTAAGGTCACGCACAACTCTTTACAAGGCAGCATATAACCAGCTGAGGTCACGCACAACTCTTTACAAGGCAGCATATAACCAGCTGAGGGCAAGCACAACTCTTTACAAAGCAGCATACAACCAGCTGCACTAACAAAACTTAGCGTTTGGAATGTTAGTAGTTGTTTTCTTATATATTTATGTGTACAGAGAGATTCTGTGGGTTTAATAATATTATACGTGAATAAATATATTAAAGAAAACTTACAAAGTTTCAAAAAACTCCTCAGATTCATAGTTTTGCGTCTAATTGAAAACAATTCCAAGCAAAAATGTCTTCATGAAACTATGGTAATGTTTCAGTTTATTTGTAATTGTTGTTAGTTTCTAGGAATTGTTGTCAACAGTTTATATTTGGAAAAATAATTACATATAGAGTTTTGTTTTACCACATATAATATCAATGACTATCCTTATAGATAATAGGATATATGGCTATTGCACATGGGAATAGACGAAACTTTAACGTTAATATTAGGCTAACAAAGTTAAGTAATTTTAAATAATTTATCCGGTGCGACAGGAACGTTTTATTGTGTCAACAGGTTTTTCATGTTTTCACTTAAATTACAACTCTGTAAGTTGTTAACTAGTGTAATAAATAAGGTTGACTGCGTCTATATTATATAAATTTGACCACTAATGGTCAATTATTTAAATATAAACATTATAAACCGTGGTTTAATGTAACATGTATTTTAAGGCAGTTGTTGTGAATGCAATAATATAATACTCTATGACAATCCTCTATGAAAAAAAAAAGAAAAAGAACATTATATAAATTAACAGATGATTTGTAATTGTTTTAGTTTTTTCTCAGTTCTTTGTTTAGAGTTTTGTTTTAAGAAAGATGTGAAGTAATAAACAGTGTTTAAATATGAAATAAGTTTTATTACCAGCATAATTATATAAATATGACGAGTGTTCCGCCTGTAGCGGCAGTGTCAAAAGTTTTATAGAAATAACATATGGCGACCGTGACAGGATAATAATTTGGTTACAGTTAAAATCTATGATCCATTAGTAAGTATTTTATAATGGATGCTCTGAAAAAGAAAAGAAAATTGTTTAGAACTGGATTTTCACGTTTACACAATACATTATTAGAATCCATAAAAAATGAAGATGATGTGATTTTGTTAAAAGCTAATTTAGAGCTATTACGTGAAAAACATAATCAATTGGAGGTCTTAGACCGAGAAATTATTGAAGTTTTACTAAATGAAAATGCATCTACTGAAGTTTTAGAAAATGAGGTAGAATCTGCCGATGAATACTCAGGCAAGTTTAAAATAGTTGAGTATTTAGTTGAACAGGCTATTGACAAGGCTAGGCCTAAGACAGATACTAGTGTGAATGTAGAAAAACGTAAATTTAAGTTACCCACACTTGAGTTTAAAAAGTTTGGTGGTGATATTAGTGATTGGTTGCCGTTTTGGGGCCAATTTAAGAAAATCCATGAAGACCCCTGTATTGATTCTGATGACAAGTATCAGTATCTCCTGCAAGCGACTATCCCTAATACTAAGGCTAGGGAAATTGTCGAGAGTTTTCCCCCATGTGGACGTAGTTATGAACAGGCTATTGAACATTTAAAATCTCGCTTTGCCAAAGATGACCTGTTAGTAGAGTTTTACATAAGAGAAATCTTGAAAATTGTAATAACATTAAATAGCAGTGAAAGTAAAATTACTATTTCCTCACTTTATGATCAAATTGAGTCAAAACTAAGGTGTTTAGAAACTTTAGGTGTAACAAAGGAGAAGTACGCTGCTATGCTCTTCCCATTAGTAGAATCTTGTCTCAGGGAGGATTTATTAATAGCTTGGCAGAGAAGTAGGCCTAACTCTCAACAGGACGAGACCGCGTCAGAAAGTAAAAGTAGGCTAGATAGCCTAATGAATTTTTTGAAAATTGAAGTGGAGGGAGAAGAAAGAATAAACTTAGCTAAACAGGGATTTGGTTTACAAAAAACAAAAGTATCAACAGGTGATAATACTACGAGTTCATATAAAAGAGACTTTGCAAGTAAAGATAAGCATATTAAAAATACAAGAAGGCCTACCAGCAATGTTACAGCAGCTGGCCTTGTAAATGTAAAATCAAATACGTCTACAGTAAGCACAGATAAGACGAAGTTATCGATGTGTGTGTTTTGTGACGGTGGTCATTTAAGTGAAAACTGTTTTAAAGCTAGGGACATGTCTTTAGAAGAAAGGCAGAATATTCTTACTAGCAAAAGGTGTTGCTTTTCTTGTACAAAAGTAGGACATTTAAGTAAACATTGCAGAGCTATTGTTAAATGTATTATTTGTAATGGAAAACATGTACCACTTATGTGTTCAAAGTTGCAGAATAATTTTAATAGGTCTAACATTAAACCTAAATGCGAGGAAAAAGAAGCTGAGCCCAATTTTGAGAATTCCTTGTCCAATGTGAATGGCAATCAGGTTTACATGCAAACTCTTGTTGTCAAGGCTGTTAGTGACACAAAAGAACTCAATGTGCGTTTACTTTTTGACAGTGGATCCCAGAGGTCATACATAAGGAAATCGACTGTTGAAAAAATGAAATATGACACTTGTGGTGAAGAAACATTATTACATGGCCTGTTTGGAGGAGAGGTCACTAAGCCTCGCAATCATGCATGCTACAAAGTCAGACTACAAAGTATAGATAAAACATATTCTTGTAATTTCAAGGCACTTAGTGAAATAAATATTTGTACTTATGTTCCTGCCTTGAAACCAGGAAGATGGACTGATGAACTGATGGAAAGAGGTATTAAATTGTTTCAGGATGCAGACAGTCCAATTGAGATATTAATTGGGGCTGACATATATGGGAAACTTCTAACTGGAAGAAAAGAGGTTCTAGATTGTGGTATTATAGCCCTTGAAACTCATTTAGGATGGGTTTTGACAGGAAAATTTCAAGAAAGTAAAGAATTTAGTTCTATGACAGCACTTTCTATGTTTGTACAAAGTAATTCAATATGCAAGCTGTGGGAAATGGATGTTTTAGGTATAAAAGACCCACTACAGACCAGAAGCAAACAAGAAATTGAACATTCTGTTCAAACACAATTTTTGGAAACTGTGAGAGTAAATGAAGAAGGACGCTATGAAGTCAAATTACCTTGGTCCGAAGACCACCCAGAAGTTCCAAGAAATTTCAATCTTGCAAAAAAAAGGCTTGAAAACTCAGTGAAAAAGCTAACAAATGAAAGTTTATATAATGTATATAACAATGTGTTTTCAGATTGGCTGGAAGATGGTGTTATTGAGGAAATCCCAATAAGCAAATGGGATGAAGGTCACTATTTACCTCATAGACCAGTGATAAAAGAAAACAGCACCACTGCAGTAAGACCGGTTTTTGATGCCTCGTCTAAAGAAAAGGGTTACTATTCCCTTAATCAGTGTTTGGAAATAGGTATTAACTTAATTGAAATAATACCAGCTTTGCTTTTACGTTTTCGACTTTATAAAATAGGAGTTATCGCTGACATAAAAAAGGCGTTTTTGCAAATAAGTTTGTATGAAGAGGACAGAGATTTCCTAAGATTTCTGTGGCAAAACACAGATGGATCACTCAAGATTTTCCGACATAGAAGAGTTGTTTTTGGAGTCTCAAGTAGTCCATTTTTGCTCAATGCCGTCATCAACTACCACCTGCAGAAGTATTTAGTACCGTGTGCTGAAGACAATCAATTTTCTAAATGTACAATAGAAAAGTTGTTTAAAAGTTTCTATGTTGATAACTGTGTTACAGGTGTAAATAATGAAAGGGATTTGAAACAGTTCATTTCAGAAGCAATACAAATATTTTCTTTGGGAAAGTTTGAGCTGCGAGGATGGGAATATACTGAACCTGGTCTGGAAGACAAGACAGAGGCTTCAGTCCTAGGTCTCACCTGGGACAAGAAAGAAGACACAATTTCTGTGAGTTTTCATAAAATAGTAAATTTAGAAGAGAACTTGGTAACACAACGTGTTATATTGTCCACTGCACACAGATTGTTCGATCCTATTGGATTCACTTGTCCTATTTCCATATGCCCTAAGTTATTATTGCAGGAATGCTGGAAAGATAATTGTGGGTGGGACAAAGAAGTACCAGAAGAAATCAAACAACGATTCAATATATGGTTTCAGGAACTCGATCAATTAAAAGAGATGAAGATTCCACGATGGCTACAAGGTGTGGATGACGTAATCATTTCTGTATCAGTTCACATATTTTGTGATGCCAGCAAATTTGCGTACTCAACAGCAGTATTTATGCGTTTTGAACTTAGTACATGTATTCAATTACAGCTAATCCAGGCAAAGTCACGTGTAGCACCTGTAAAGAAGATGACAATACCCAGACTTGAACTAATGGCTGCTACTATAGGTGCTAGATTAGGTTCTTCAGTAGTGCAAGAATTAAGAGATGAAAACAAATTTGAATGTAATATTAAATTTTTTTATTGGAGTGACTCTTCTACAGTAATAGCTTGGATTAAAAGAGAAGAAAACTGGGGAGTATTTGTTAGAAATAGAGTTGAAGAAATCTGCAGCCTCACTTCCAGAACATCTTGGCGGCACATTCCCGGCACTATGAATCCAGCAGACTTGCCCAGTAGAGGATGTTCAGTTTCCAGGTTGATTAGTTCCAGATGGTGGGAGGGCCCGTCATGGTTGAAGTTGCCTGAAGATACCTGGCCATCAAATGAACCTGAACCTGACGAAGAATTAATTTCTTTAGAAAAAAAGAAAGGACCTACACCTTCACTTTTAAGTAATAATTACCCAAAAGATTGGTTTTATTACTTTTCAAATGATTTTGATAAGATTGTGTGTGTTTTTGCATGGTTGCTGAGATTTATTCATAATTGTAACCCCTCAAAGAAGGAAAAGTGTGTGAGTAAAGTTTTGTCATGTAAGGAGATTATTGAAGCTAACAATTTTATAATTAGAATTGTTCAACAGCAATCATTTGAAGGAATAAGGGAGCCTAAATTGGCTTCATTGTCACCATTTATGGCTGCTGATGGTATTATAAGGCTAAAGACAAAATTAACAGAAAGAAAGGATTTGGAAAATTTTAAATTTCCTGTTGTTCTACCATCAAAACATGACATTGTAGATATTCTTATTCTTACAATACATAAGAGATCATGTCATGTGGGAGTTCAAGGTCTCTTAAGTTTATTAAGAGAAAACTATTGGATATTGAGAGGAAGAAAAACAATAAGTAATACTTTGAAAAAATGTATTCCTTGTCAGAGACATAATTCAAAAAATGTAGAAACAATCACTCCACCCTTACCTGAAAGTAGAGTACGAGATGCCGCAGTATTTGAAGTGGTTGGAATTGATTTTGCGGGACCTTTGTTTCTACGAGATGGCAGTAAAGTTTGGATCTGCATATTCACTTGTGCAGTATACCGTGCTGTTCATTTGGAGTTAGTAAAGTTTCTTTCTGTCGAAGCATTTATAGATACACTTAGAAGATTTATTGCAAGGCGAGGAAGACCATCAATAATATATAGTGACAATGGTACCAATTTCACAGGTACAGAAAAGGCATTTAAAATTCTAGATTGGAATGCTATCTTAAAATATAGCTCATGCCAACAAATTGACTGGAGGTTTAACCCTCCCTCTGCTGCATGGTGGGGCGGATGGTGGGAGCGACTCATCCGACTCATGAAACAGTTGCTACGCAAAACCTTGGGCAAAACGTCATTGGATTATGAGGAAATGGAGACAATCTTATGTGATTGTGAAAGTATCATGAATTCTAGACCTTTGACATATTTATCTGAAACTTCTTCAGACCTAACTGCTATTACTCCAAATATGTTTTTACATGACTTAAAAGAAATTGGAGTTCCAGATTGTGACCATGTAAATACAAAAAGTCTTAACAAGAGAGTACGTTATCGACAACACCTGAGAGAAGCATTGCGAAAAAGATTTAGGATTGAGTATTTAGGACAATTAGCTTTAAAAAGTAAGAAAAACGGCAGACAGTTGAAAGTTGGAGAATTAGTACTGATTGAAGTTGAAAATAAAAAAAGAATTGATTGCCCAATAGGACTGATAGAAAAGACTATCATTAGTAGAGATGGAGTGTGTAGATTAGTGCAATTGAAGACTGCTTTTGGAAGTTTATTGAGACCAATACAAAGACTATATCCTCTTGAAATGCAAGAAGAAACCATCCAAGAACAATTAAAAGAAAAGATTAAACCAAAAGTGACAAAAACCAATGAACATGAACTACACCTGGAAGAAGATAATGTGACAAAAGAAAATAAAATTGTGACATATTTAAGAAGTGGCAGACAAATTAAGCTTCCACAAAAATTTGTTGATTAATCTTTTAACAATATACTATTTTTTAATGTTTTGAGTTAAACCATAACTCAAAAGGTGGGAGTATGTTGTGAATGCAATAATATAATACTCTATGACAATCCTCTATGAAAAAAAAAAGAAAAAGAACATTATATAAATTAACAGATGATTTGTAATTGTTTTAGTTTTTTCTCAGTTCTTTGTTTAGAGTTTTGTTTTAAGAAAGATGTGAAGTAATAAACAGTGTTTAAATATGAAATAAGTTTTATTACCAGCATAATTATATAAATATGACGAGTGTTCCGCCTGTAGCGGCAGTGTCAAAAGTTTTATAGAAATAACAGCAGTGATCACGAATCCATAAGATTGTATTCTCATGGAATACATCTTACATTCTTTCGTTCGACGCTAGAATGTTACATGCTAGAAAGATACATTATTTTGTACATTACAAGGTACATTAAAGTGGTAACTCAACCAAGAATATGAATAAATGTTTGTAGCTCTACAAGTTTAATTTGATATGACCCACGTCTTATATTCTAGTTATTGTAATGCAGCCGGTAAAGCCAAAAGAAGGTATCGATCTGGTTCTTATTGGGCCAAATGATTTGTTTAGAAAGTAGGACCAATTTTATCTTGTGTGGTTATTTAAAGACAAATGTATGGTTGGAATTACCCTAAACTAAATATTTATAGACAGGTAAACTTCTACTCCAGTGATTCGTTAAGTCCAAAGGCAGAGGTTCTGCCATCTAGGTGCAACCCTCAAGACAGAAGGTGCAGCCATCAAGGTGACACAATTAAGGCAGTAGGTGCTGCCATCTAGGTGCTACTCTCAAGACAGGAGGTTGTGCCATCGAGGTGACCCTCTTAATGCAGGAGGTGCTACAATCTAGGTGACACTTTCAAGACAGAATCTGGAGCTATCTAGGTGCCATTTTTAAGGTAGGAGGTGCTCCCGTCTAGGGTCCATTCTCAAGACAGGAAGTGCATACATCGGAGTGGCCTTCTTAAAGCATGAGTAGCAGCCATCAAGGTAGCCCTATCAAGGCAGGATGTGCTCTTATCTAGATGCCACTCTCAAGACTGGAGTTGCATACATTGACGTGGCCCTCTTAAGGCATGAGGTGCAACTATCAGGGCGGTCCTCTCAAGGTGGGAGGTGGTGCCATCTAGGTATCTCCTTCAGGACAGAGGGTAGACCCATCGAGGTGGCACTCTTAAAGCAGGAGGTGCTGCTTCTAGGTGCTACTTTCAAAACAGCAGCTGCATCTATTGAGGTGGCACTTTTAAGTAGGAGGTGCTGCCATCCAAGTGACACTCTCAAAACATTCAATCAACCATCGATGTGACAATGTTAAGGCAGGAGGTGCTACCAGCTAGGTGCCACTCTCAAGACATAATCTGCAGCCCTCAAGGTGACACAATTAAGGCAGAAGGTACTGGAATCTAGGTGCCACTCTCAAGACAAGAGGGGCAGTATCGAAGTGACCCTCTCAAATAAGGAGTAGCTGCATCTAGCTGCTACTTTCAAAACAGAACGTGAGTAGTAACAGGGGCTACTATAGCACAAAAAGTGGTGGGGGAAGTAGGATTTAACGCACTAACCTAAGCTAGCCAAATGGTATCTAACCTAACCTACCCCTAAGTGTGGGGGTGTTCCTAGCTACGTTCAGGAGCTTCCCCGGGGGTAGCTCCGGGGGTGGAATCGGGGTTGGGGGTAGTTTTGGAAAAAGTTTGGAAAAATGTGTGTTGACTGATAGGGTGAGTTTACATTGTATTTTGGCTAGAGTTGGGGGTGGGTTCGCCAGGGGTAGTTTTAAATAATATATGAAATTGCCAAAAATCGATCGGTTGGATCAAATAACTAAACAACTGTATGGGGTATCGTTAGAGTATGTGTTGAATAGATGCGGGGGTGGGTTCACCAGGAGGTAGTGTTCAGATTGCCAAAAATGATCGGGGTCCTAGGTAAAAGTCACCCTGGAGTCGTGCTCGAGGTAAAGCCACCTAGGAGCCAGGCCTGAGGAAAAGCCAACCCGAAGCCATGCCTTAGGTAAAGTAACCCTGGAATCTGGCCTTAGGTAAAGCTACCTTGGAGTCAGGTCTTAGGTAAAGCCTCTTTGGAGTCAGCCATTAAGTAGAGTCAGGCTTTAAGTGGGGGTTAGTTTTAATAATATATCAGATTGCCAAAAAATGATCGGTTAGATCAAATGACCAACGTTCCCACTAAACAACTGTCTCACGCTAAGTTTAACCGACCAACAATTATACATTGAGTTCAAATAGTCAACGGCCTGTGTGGGAATCGACCTATCACATTGCAGGGGCTCGGTAGGCCTACGCCTGACGGACGCCTCGCTTGCTGTCTCAGTAAGACGTGTAGGTTTATATACTATGTTAAGCCAACATGCATGATAGGCCTATATAGTATGTTAAACAAATATGCATGTAAACCTATATAGATTTATATACTATGTTAAGCCAATATAAATGATAGCCCACATAATGTGTTAAACAAATATGCATGTAAGCCTACATACATACTATGCTAAGCCGACATACATGAATCCCTAAATGCGCCTACTATAAGGCCTAATATGTCGGTAAACCACCGGCCAAAGCCTTTATGATCTGAGCTATACACACATTATACATCTTCTATCAGGTAGAGCCTCAGGCAGGCAACCGTATAATATGGGAAGCACTAAATGGTATAGCTACTAATGCATACCACCATAGCTATGTAAAGGCAGCTACCAATGCATAACCTATCACGCCTACGTAGATGACGGTCAACAAATATAACAATATAATTAAAAAATCACGCAACCTATATACATACAGTGTTAAGCCAACATTCAAGTTAACCTATATAGGCTTATATACTATGTTAAGCCAGCATGAGATATACTCTAAATAGCCCTATATACACTGTTAAACCAATATGTAGGTTAATCTATATACATCCTGTATTAAGCCAATATCCCACATAGGCCTATATAATATGTTAAACCAGCATGCATGATAGCTTATATAGTGTGTTTTAAAGAAATATGTGTGTAAACCTACATAAATACTATGCTAAGCCTACATACTGTGTTAAACAAATTTGCGTGTAAACCTACATAAGTACTATGCTAAGCCAACATACTGTGTTAAACGAATATGTGTGTAAACCTAAATAAATACTATGCTAAGCCTACATACTGTGTTAAACAAATTTACGTGTAAACCTACATAAATACTATGCTAAGCCAACATGCATGCTATCCTACATTGGTGTATATACTATGTTAAGCCAACATACATGATAGCCTTATATAGTGTGTTAAACAAATATGTGTGTGTAAGCCTGCATACATATTATGCTAAGCCGACATACATGATTCCCTACATGGGCCTACAAATTATAACACATTATATCCAACGTATAGTTTAGCTAATGGTTTTCACGCAGTATCCGACGACTACAAGTTAACACATAGTATTCGATGCATTGCCAGGTTAATCAATAACACATAATATCAGATGAGTAGCTTACCTACAAACCATCACATAATACCCGATACATAGCTTGGCTAATCATTAACACATAGTATCCGATGCATAGGTTGACGATGGGTTAACATATAGTATCCGATCAGTAACTTGAGTATGCCCCAACACATAATATCCAGTGCATTGCCTCGCTAATCATTAACACATAGTATCCGATGCAGAGCCTGACTATAAGTTATCACATATTATCCGATGTGTAGCCTGACTAATGATTAACACATCCAGTGCATAGGCTGGCTAATGTTCAACATATAGTACCCGATGCATAGCTAGGCTAATGGTTAGCTTGACTACGGGTTAACACAAAATATCCGATGTGTAGCTTGATTAATGTTTAACACATAGTATCCGATGCAGAGCTTGACTATGGGTTATCACATATTATCCGACATGTAGCTTGACTAGTGTTTAACACATAATATCCAATGCATAGCTTGACTATGGGTTAAAACATCGTATCCGATGAGTATGTTGATTACAAACTAACATATAGTATCCATTTCATAGCTAGGCTAATGGTTAACTCATAATATCCAATGCATAACTTGACTATGGGTTAACACAAAGTATCCGATGAGTAGGTTGATTACAAACTAACACATAGTATCCATTACATAGCTAGGCTAATGGTTATCACATATTATCCGATGTGTAGCTTGACTAGTGGTTAACATATCCATTGCATAGGCTGGCTAATGACCAACATATATTATCCGATGCATAGCTAGGCTAGTGGTTAACTAATAGTTAGCTTGACTATGGGTTAACACATAATATCCGCTGTGTAGCTTGACTAGTGGTTAACACATAATATCCGACGCATAGCTTGAGTATGTTTTAACAAATAGTATCCAATGCATAGCTTGACTATGGGTTATCACATAGTATCCGATGAGAAGGTTGATTACAAACTAACACATAGTATCCATTGCATAGCTAGGCTAATGGTTAACACATAGTAGCCGTTGTGTAGCTTTACTACAAGTTAACACAAAATATCCAATACATAGCTTGAGTATGGTTTAACAAACAGTATCCAAAGCATAGCTTGACTATGGGTTATCACAAAGTATCCGGCGGGTAGGTTGATTACAAACTAACACATAATATTCATTGCATAGTTTGGCTAATTGTTATCACATAGTATCTGATAAATAGTTAGGCTAATGGTTAACACATAGTAGCCGATGCATAGCCTGACTAGGGCTAACACATAGTATCCGAGGCATAGATTGACTAATGGTTAACACATGGTATCCAAAGCATAACTTGACTAGGGGTTAACAAATAATATCCGATGCATAGCTTAAATACAAGGTAACACATAATATCCGATGTGTAGCTTAGCTAATGGTTAACACATAGTATCTGATGCATAGCTAGGCTAATGTGTAACACATAGTAGCCGATGCATAGCCTAACTAGAGCTAGCACATAGTATCCGATACATAGATTGACTATGGATATTCACATAGTATCCGATGAGAGGTTTGAATACAAGTTAACACATAATATCCAATTCATAGCTTGGCTAATGTTCAACATATAGTTAGCCTACATTCTGTGTTATGTATGTAAACCCACATACTATGCTAAGCCGGTTACCCGTCAGGTACTAGACACGGATCTATGGTAATGCAGAGTAACCCTAAGTGTAACCCACACCCTGACAACAGATACCTAGCATGACCATAGCCTACATAGCTAGACAACCGATACATAGCTAGACAATAGATACCTAGCCTGACAACAGATACCTAACCCGGAATCAAATACATAACCTTTCACAATAACTTCGTAAAGGCAGCTAACAATGCCTACCCCATTAAAACAGCTACGAAAAGATAAAAACCAATACATACCCTATCATAATAGCTATGTAAAGACAGCTAAAGATGCATAACCTAACACAATAACTCAGTAATGACAGCTACTAAATCACGAACCATCACACTAGCCTCGTAAAGACAGCTACCAAATATATATATATATATATATATATATATATATATATATATATATATATATATATATATATATATATATACACACTATCACAATAGCTACGTAAAAAACTGTTTCCGATCCATGACCCAAAATAATACTTACGTAAGACCTATATCAAGGCATGAGCTAAGACAATAGCTCCGTAAGGAAAACCTACCATTGCATGAACTACGACAACAGCAAGGTATGGACGGCTACCAATGCATTACTTATCACAATAGCTCCGTAAAGACAGCTACCAACACATAACTCATCACATTAGCTAAGTAAATAGCGCTACCAATGCTTAACCTATCACAATTGCTCCATAGAGGCACCTACAAATACATTCCCTATCACAATAATTACAAAGACATATATCAAAAGCACGAGCAAGGACAATAGCTACGAAAAGACAGCTACCAATGCATACCCTATCACAATGGTTACGTCAGGCTAATACCAATGCATTCCTTATTTACAATAGCTCCGTAAAGACAGCTGGCTAGTAAACGATTACGTATAGACATCTATCAATACATGATCTAAGTCAAAAGTTACGTTAAGTCCTATATAATTGCATAATCTATCGCAAAGGCGTCGTGAAGACAGCTACCTATACATACCCTACCACAATAGCTACGTAAAAACGGTCAATGACCCATGACCCAAGACAATATTTACGTAACGATCTAGAGCAATGCATTAGCTAAGACAATTGCTCAGTAAAGACAGACACCAATGCATAACCCATCACAATATCTCTGTACATGGCAGATGGCGTGATGATCCTCTTCCGTACCAGAGTACATTGGAAGTGCTACCTTAGACATGCTAGAGGCCCTGATGATCCTTCTCTTTATCATAGTATGCCCTGTAGATGGGAATACACGATACTCCACGATAAATCCAGTTTGAAATGAGAACCCCATGAATAACGTCTGATCATGGTCATAGGACATACCACAAGTATGTAACTGCCCTAAGGCTTTGCCTGTGGTTGTCCTGCAGATGGACTAATGTTAAAGTAAGTATAGGTGGCATACCTATACAGGCAACAGTTAATCCTATACAGATGGTATGACTTACCGATGGTCCGTCATTTTGTTAGACGCCATCTTGACCGACATTTTGTTTGACGTCATTTGCTAATCAGAGTGTGCTATCGCGGTCGGGTGCTGGCGATTAACAATATTACTGTAAACGTTTTAAACAAGCATTTATTTGTCGAGCTCTGTGTGTGTGAACTTACCTACACCTTTATTGAAACGTATAATAACAGCACTGCATATTGATTTAACACAATATGTAGGCCTATGTACCGTATTATGCATATGGGCTTAATACAGAAAGTGTGTAGATTTACATGCATATTGGACTAAATCCAATGCATGCCTACATGCATGTAGGCCCATGTAGGTTAACACCCATATGTACATAATACAGGATGTATGCATGGTTTACATGCATATTGGATTAACACAGTATGTGTTGCTATGTAACTTTACGTGCATACTGGCTTAATACAGGAGGAATGTAGGGTATCATGCATATTGGACTAATATAGGATGTATATGGGTTAACATGCATATTTTCTTAACACAGTATGTAGGCCTATGTAGGGTAACATCCATATTGTCTTATTTCGGGAGGAATGTAGATTTACATTTATCCTGGCTTAACTCAGTATGTAAGCCTATGTAGGGTAAAGTGCATATCGGCTTAACACAGTATGTAGGGCTATGTAGGGTAACATGCGTTTTGTCTTATTTCAGGAGGAATGTAGGTTTACACACATATTTGTTTAACACAGTATGTTGGGTAACATACTTAATGGCTTAATACAGGATGTATACTATTGTGATAGGTTATTGATTGGTAGCTGTTTTACCACTCCTGGCCGGCTTTACCTATGGTCTTGCTTTACCTAAGGTCTGACTCCAGACTGTCTTTACCTAAGATTTGATGTAACTATTGTCTTAGTTAGTATGCTGTAATTGATATACCATAACTGGAATAGAAGTCAATATGTGTAAAGGCCTTGGCCAGCGGATAACAGTTTCTACATAGATATTGTGGTATGCGTTGGTAGCTATCTATATATTGTCTAAGTCTAAGGCAAAGATCATAAAGGCTTTTGCCGGTGCCTTCGCTAACCATAACCCATTTGAACTAGGTGTAAATTTGTTGGTTGATTAGCGTAAGTTTTTCAACTTTGATTAGCTGAAACGTTGATCTAGCCTTCACCAGCCGTACCCTAATTAAACTTGGTGTAAATGTTGTTCGTTTGAACTTCGTGTATGATGGTCGGTTAAACTTAGCGTAATGTTGTTTAGTTGAAACGTTGGTCATTTGATCTAGCTCTGTTGTCAGGCTATGTATCGGTTGTCAGGCTATGTATTTGATTCCGGGTTAGGTATCTGTTGTCAGGCTAGGTATCTATTGTCTAGCTATGTATCGGTTGTCTAGCTATGTAGGCTATGGTCAGGCTAGGTATCTGTTGTCAGGCAATGTAGGCTATGGTCATGCTAGGTATCTGTTGTCAGGGTGTGGGTTACACTTAGGGTTACTCTGCATTACCATAGATCCGTGTCTAGTACCTGACGGGTAACCGGCTTTCCATAGTATGTGGGTTTACATACATAACACAGAATGTAGGCTAGCTATATGTTGAACATTAGCCAAGCTATGGATTGGATATTATGTGTTAACTTGTATTCAAACCTCTCATCGGATACTATGTGAATATCCATAGTCAATCTATGTATCGGATACTATGTGCTAGCTCTAGTTAGGCTATGCATCGGCTACTATGTGTTACACATTAGCCTAGCTATGCATCAGATACTATGTGTTAACCATTAGCTAAGCTACGCATCAGATATTATGTGTTACCTTGTATTCAAGCTATGAATCGGATATTATTTGTTAACCCCTAGTCAAGTTATGCTTTGGATACCATGTGTTAACCATTAGTCAATCTATATCTCGGATACTATGTGTTAGGCCATAGTCAGGCTACTTATCGGATACTATATGTTAACCCTTCGTCAAGCTGTGCATCGGATACTATGTGTTATTGATTAGCCGGGCCATGCATCGGATACTACGTGTTAACTTGTAGTCAGGCTACGCATCAGATACTACGTGATATCCATTAGCTAAACTATGCGTTGGATAAAATGAGTTATATTATAATTTGTAGGCCCTTGTCGGCTTAGAATAATATGTATGCAGGCTTACAAACATATTTGTTTAACACATTATGTATTCTATTATGTATGTAGGCTTAATATGGTATATACGACTATGAAGGATAGCATGCATGTTGGCTTAGCATGATATTTATGTAGGTTTACACGCATATTTTTAAACACACTATATAAGGCTATCATTTATGTTAGCTTAACATAGTATATAAGCCTATGTAGAATAGCATGTATGTTGGCTTAGCATAGTAATTATGTAGGTTTACACGCAAATTTGTTTAATACAGTATGTAGGCTTAGCATAGTATTTATGTAGGTTTACACACATATTTGTTTAACACACTATATAAGCTACCATGCATGCTGGTTTAACATATTATATAGGCCTATGGGGGATATTGGCTTAATACAGGATGTATATAGATTAACCTACATATTGGTTGAACAGTGTATATAGGGCTATTTAGAGTATATTGCATGCTGGCTTGATGTAGTAAATAAGCCTATATAGGTTAACATGAATGTTGGCTTAACACTGTATGTATATAGGTTGCGTGATTTTTTAATTATATTGTAATATTTGTTGACCGTCATCTACGTAGGCGTGATAGGTTATGCATTGGTAGCTGCCTTTACATAGCTATGGTGGTATGTATTGGTAGCTATACCATTTAGTGCTTCCCATAATTTACGGTTGCCTGCCTGAGACTCTACCTGATAGAAGAGGTGTAAATGTATGTATAGCCCAGATCATAAAGGCTTTGGCCGGTGGTTTACCTGCATAGTAGGCCTTATAGTAAGCGCATTTAGGGATTCATGTATGTCGGTTTAGCCTAGTATGTATGCATTCTGACATGGATATTTGTTTAAGACATTATGTGGGCTATCATATATATTGGCTTAACATAGTATATAAATCTATGTAGGTTTACATGCATATTGGTTTAACATACTATATAGGCCTATCATGCATGTTGGCTTAACATAGTAATAAGCCTACACACCTTACTACGACCGTTTGCGTTGTGTTGCGTAAACCTACCGAGCCCCTGCAATGTGATAGGTCGATTCCCCGCAAAGACCGTTGACTATTTGAACTCAATGTATAATTGTTGGTCGGTTAAACTTAGCGTAAGACAGTTGTTTAGTAGGAACGTTGGTCATTTTATCTAATCGATCATTTTTTTTGGCAATCTGATATATTATTAAACACTACTACCAGGTGAACCCACCCCCACATCTCACCAACACATACTCTAAAGATACCACATTCAGTTGTTTAGTCATTTGATCTAACCGATCATTTTTTTGGGCAATTTCATATACTATTATAAACTACCCCCACTTAAAGCCTTACTCTAGTGTGAATTTACCTAGGGCCCTTCTCCAGGGTGGCTTTACTGAAGGCCTGGCTCCTAGGTGGCTTTACCTCAGGCACGACTCCAAGGTGACTTTTACCTAAGACCCCGACTCAAGGGACCCATCATTTTTGGCATTACCCATTTCTGAACATTACCCCTGGTGAACCCACCCCCACATCTCACCAACACATACTCTAAAGATAACACATACAGTTGTTTAGCCATTTTGATCATTTTTGATGCTTTCATATATTATTAAAAACAACCCCCCACTTAAAGCCTGACTCTAGTGTGAATTTACCTAAGGCCTTTCTCGAGGGTGGCTTTATTTAGGGGCTGGCTTCGGGATGTCTTTACCTGAGGCCATGCTCCAAGGTAGTTTTGCCTAAGGCCTGGCTCCTAGGTGACTTTACCTCGAGAACGACTCCAGGGTGACTTTTACCTAAGACCCCGATCATTTTTTGGCAATCTGATATATTATTGAAAACTACCCCCAGGTGAACCCACCCCCACATCTAACCAACACATGCTCTAAACATACCGCATACAGTTGTTTAGTCATTTGATCCAACCGATCGATTTTTGGCAGTTTCATATATTATTTAAAACTACCCCTGTATCACAACACCCCCTGTAAAACAATGCAAACTCACCCTATCAGTCAACACACATTTTTCCAAAATGTTTCCAAAAACCACCCCAACCCCGAATCCACCCCCGGAGCAACCACCGCGGAAGCTCCTGAGCGTAGCTGAGAACACCCCCCACTTAGGGGTAGGTTAGGTTAGATGCCATTTGGCTAGCTTAGGTTATTGCGTTAAGGCCTACTTCCCCCACAACGTTTTGTGCTATAGTAGCCCCTGTTACTACTAATGTGCATCTAATGAGGTGGCCGTATAGGTCAAGAGGTGGTGCCATCTAAGGGCCAATCTCAAGACAAGAAATCTAACCATCGAGGTGGCCCTCTAAATGGCAGGAAGTGCTACCATCTAGGTGACACTCTCTAGGCAGAATCTGCAGCCATCAAGCACAGAGGTGGCAGGAGATCCACTAAATAGTAATTACTATGCTAATGTAAGTAAGAAGGACTTTGAAACTTTTTTCTACGATAGCGAACTTCAAACCTGCTCGTGCATAGAAAATTCACCAGTTCACGAAGACGTTGGGTTAGGTTCAATCTCTACATGGATGGTTGTTGATGTACAATAATTTCGGTTAGTTGGACCGAAGCCAAGTAGAACCCCACTAGTTCGGTGATCCTATGGATGGTTGTTGATGTACAATAATTTCGGTTAGTTGGACCGAAGCCAAGTAGAACCCCACTAGTTCACCTATCTAGGGATGGTTGTTGATGTACATAAATGTCAGCTAGTTGGACCGAAGCCAAGTACAACTCCCCTAGTTCACCTATCTAGGGATGGTTGTTGATGTACATAAATGTCAGCTAGTTGGACCGAAGCCAAGTAGAGCCCCACTAGTTCACCTATCTAGGAATGGTTGTTGATGTACATAAATGTCAGCTAGTTGGACCGAAGTCAAGTACAACTCCACTAGTTCGGTGATCCTATGGATGGTTGTTGATGTACAATAATTTCGGTTAGTTGGACCGAAGCCAAGTAGAACTCCAGTAGTTCGCCGATCTATGGATGCTTGTTGATGTATAATCATGTCGGCTAGTTGAACCTAAGCCAAGTAGAACTCCACTAGCTCACCGATCTAAGGATGGTTGTTGATGTATAATCATGTCGGCTAGTTGAACCTATGCCAAGTAGAACTCCACTAGTTCACTGATCTATGGATGCTTGTTGATGTATAATCATGTCGGCTAGTTGAACCTAAGCCAAGTAGAACTCCACTAGCTCACCGATCTATGGATGGTTGTTGATGTATAATCATGTCGGCTAGTTGGACCGAAGCCAAATGGAACTATACTAGTTCACCGATCCATAGATGGTTGTTGATGTACTGTAATATCGGTTAGTTGAACCGAAGCCAAGTACAATTCCACTAGTTCGGTGATCTATGGATGGTTGTTGATGTATAATCATGTCGGCTAGTTGGACCGAAGCCAAGTAGAATTCCACTATCTCGCCAATCTATGGATGGTGGTTGATGTACAATAATGTCACTAGTTGGACCAAAGCCAAGTACAACTCCATTAGTTCGCCGATCATATGGATGGTTGTTCATGTACAATAATGTCGGCTAGTTGGACCGAAGTCAAGTACAACGCCACTACTTCGGTGATCCTATGAATGGTTATTGATGTACAATATGTCGGCTAGGTGGACCGAAGCTAAGTACAACTCCACTAGTTCGGTGATCTATGGAGGGTTGTTGATGTATAATCATGTCGGCTAGTTGGACCGAAGCCAAGTAGAATTCCACTATCTCACCAATCTATGGATGGTGGTTGATGTACAATAATGTCACTAGTTGGACCAAAGCCAAGTACAACTCCATTAGTTCGCCGATCCTATGGATGGTTCATGTACAATAATGTCGGCTAGTTGGACCGAAGTCAAGTACAACGCCACTACTTCGGTGATCCTATGAATGGTTATTGATGTACAATATGTCGGCTAGGTGGACCGAAGCCTAGTACAACTCCACTAGTTCGGTGATCTATGGAGGGTTGTTGATGTATAATCATGTCGGCTAGTTGGACCGAAGCCAAGTAGAATTCCACTATCTCACCAATCTATGGATGGTGGTTGATGTACAATAATGTCACTAGTTGGACCAAAGCCAAGTACAACTCCATTAGTTCGCCGATCATATGGATGGTTGTTCATGTACAATAATGTCGGCTAGTTGGACCGAAGTCAAGTACAACGCCACTACTTCGGTGATCCTATGAATGGTTATTGATGTACAATATGTCGGCTAGGTGGACCGAAGCTAAGTACAACTCCACTAGTTCGGTGATCTATGGAGGGTTGTTGATGTATAATCATGTCGGCTAGTTGGACCGAAGCCAAGTAGAATTCCACTATCTCACCAATCTATGGATGGTGGTTGATGTACAATAATGTCACTAGTTGGACCAAAGCCAAGTACAACTCCATTAGTTCGCCGATCCTATGGATGGTTCATGTACAATAATGTCGGCTAGTTGGACCGAAGTCAAGTACAACGCCACTACTTCGGTGATCCTATGAATGGTTATTGATGTACAATATGTCGGCTAGGTGGACCGAAGCCTAGTACAACTCCACTACTTCGGTGATCCTATGGATGGTTGTTGATGTACAATAATGTCGGTTAGTTGGACCGAAGCCACGTACAACTCCACTAGTTCGGTGATCCTATGGATGGTAGTTCATGAATAATAATGTCGGGTAGTTGGACCGAAGCCAAGTACAACTCCACTAATTCGCCAATTATGGCAGGAGGTACTGGAATCTAGGTGGCACTCTTAAGATAAGAGGTGAAGTCATCGAGGTGGCCCTCTTAAGGCAGGAGGTGTTAGAACCTAGGTGACACTCTCTTGACAGAATCTGCAGCCATCTAGGGGCCACTCTCAAGACAGAAGGTGCATACATTGGAGTGGCCCTCTTAAGGCATGTGGTGCAACTATCGAAGTGGTTATCTCAAGGCGGGAGGTGGTGCAATCCAGGTATCACGTTCAAGGAAGAGGGTAGACCCATCGAGGACGCACTCTTAAAGCAGAAAGTGCTGCCATTTGGTACCATTTTTAAGGCAGAATTTCAAGCTATCGAGGTGACTAACTCAAAACAGGAGGTGCTGCATCTAGGTGCTACTTTCAAAACAGAAGCTGCATCTATTGAGGTGGCTTTTTTAAATCAGGGGGTGTTGCCATCCTAGTGTCTGTCTCAAAACAGGAATTTCAACCATCGAGGTACCCTCTTAAGGCAGGAGGAGCTACCATCTAGGTGCCACTCTCAAGACAGAATCTTCAGCCTTCAAGGTGACCCAATTAAGGCAGCAGGTACTGGACTCTAGGTACCACTCTCAAGACAGGAGGTGCAGTATCGAGATGGCCCTCTCGAATAAGGAGGTGCTGTATCTAGCTGCTACTTTCAAAACAGAAGGTGCATCTATTGAGGTGGCCGTTTAAATCAAGAAGAGGTGTAATCTAAGGGCCACTCTCAAAACAGGAAATCCAACCATCAAGGTGGCCCTTTTAAGGCAGAAAGTTCTACCATCTAGGTGACACTCTCAAGGCAGAATCTGCAGTCATCAAGGCAGGGCATTAAGGCAGAGGTGGCAGGAGGTCCACTAAATAGTAATTACTATGCTAATGTAAGTAAGAAGGACTTTGAATCTTTTTTCTACGATAGCGAACTTCAAACCTGCTCGTGCATAGAAAATTCACCAGTTCACGAAGACGTTGGGTTAGATTCAATCTCTACATGGATGGTTGTTGGTGTACAATAATGTCGGCTAGTTGGACCGAAGCCAAGTACAACTCCACTAGATCGGTGATCCTATGGATGGTTGTTGATGTATAATCATGTCGGCTAGTTGAACCGAAGCCAAGTAGAACCCCACTATTTCACCTATCTAGGGATGGTTGTTGATGTACAACAATGTCGGCTAGTTGGACCGAAGCCAAGTACAACTCCACTAGTTCGGTGATCCTATGGATGGTTGTTGATGTATAATCATGTCGGCTAGTTGAACCGAAGTCAAGTGGAACTCCATTAGTTCACCTATCTAGGGATGGTTGTTGGTGTACAATAATGTCGGCTAGTTGGACCGAAGTCAACTACAACTCCACTAGTTCGGTGATCCTATGGATGGTTGTTGATGTATAATCATGTCGGCTAGTTGAACCGAAGTCAAGTGGAACTCCATTAGTTCACCGATCTATGGATGGTTGTTGATGTACAATAATGTCGGCTAGTTGGACCGAAGCCAAGTGCAACTTCACTAGTTCGGCTAGTTGGACCGAAGCCAAGTAGAACTCCACTAGTTCACCGATCTATGGATGGTTGTTGATGTACAATAATGTCGGCTAGTTGGACCGAAGCCAAGTAAAACTCCACTAGTTCGGTGATCCTATGGATGGTTGTTGATGTATAATCATGTCGGCTAGTTGAACCGAAGTCAAGTGGAACTCCATTAGTTCACCGATTTATGGATGGTTGTTGACGTGCAATAATTTCGGCTAGTTGGACCGAAGCCAAGTGGAACTCCACTAGTTCGCCGATCCTATGGTTGAACGTTATTTCTTGACAGAAAAGCTAGACTGAATATTTTTAGTTAGTAAATTCATTTTATGTAGGCAACGAGTTCAACTTTTCTCCGCATTGTGTAGAGACCGAAAACCCCGATTAGCCGAAAACCTAAACCAATTCCCTTAACTCAAAGTCGACAGTAATATGCGTTTTATCCTTTACAAAAGTTAAATTTCAATCTAATCTGTGTGCTAGACTCGCCACATACCTTGCAATATTTGTGAGCAAAAATATCTGTAAAATGGACCCGTCACAAAAGGTTAGTGTGTACTTTGAACTTTGATTGAACAACTTAATTGACCTTAATGAAATAGAGCATTTGTGCCTAATACCACAACCATTTATAAATTTTCTAGGTTCTTCCTCTGTTATAGATTAGTTTAGATTCATTCCATCATCTTTACAAGTTAAAAGGAAACCAGCTAATTTCAAAGGTGTGGGTAAGTCTTTAGACTTAGTTACAATTATAGACTTATATATATATATATATAAGTTACGTTTTATATTAAGCAAGAAAGGTTTTTAAAAATGATTTTTATTTTTACAAACCTTTGAATTTAATAAACAATTAATTTAGAAAACTGTTACATAAATTTTACTTAATAAAACAATACAATTGATATGCACTCAATCGGAGTGGAAAACGTCTGTGCGATACAGAGGCGACTTACACACTGCCGGGGCTCTGTTCTCACACCTATATAATACTAAAGCTGCGTAAGCAGGAATTTTCCTAGCACGCATTTAATTATGAAATGTTCACATAAAATGTTTATATAACTCCTCCATCCCTAAAGAAAACTTCGGGGGTTGGCGAAGTTTCGGCGTTGGTTGAAGTCTTCTTCTTCTTCCTGATGAGGTCGAAGTATATAAGCTGCTGAATAGGCCTCCGTAAAGGGCAATTTTCGGCATGGGTTGAAGTCCTCTTCACTGGAGAAAGTCACCAGGCAAAGGTTGATTTCCAAGATCCAGTTAAATGGGTGGTCTGCGATTTCCAAAGCAGTATCCTCGTAGTTTGCAGGCGTTACTGTTTTTGATGATGGGCATTTTACAGTCTAATTTTCTGTTCATTATAATTCAACTGAGCAAAAGTATTTGGAATTGATTAATACAATTTATAATGAGTCTTTTCTATCATAGGATAGATACAAAATGTTTATAACATATACAATTGTTATCAGAATCTAAATTTTTTGTTCTACAAAATTTACATTGATTACAATAAAAGTTTTATATAATTTTTCATAATTTTTTCCATCATTTACATTCAAATTGCCTGCTATAGATTTGATAAAGGATTCTAGTCAGTTTATAAGAGGTCTTTTGTTTTGTTATCTCTTTAAGAGTATAGTTTCTAATTTTCTTCAATTACATTTCTTTTTGTGATTAACATATTTCAGATAATTAACAATATTTATTACCATAATTAGTTACATATCATTTAATTAATTACAAAAGTTTGTAACACATACAATTAATAAAAACAATGTTGTTTAAAAGTTTAATAAAGTTTCTTGCATAGAACTAGTGGACAAAGGTATGGTAGGGATTTTAATTTGATTGTGTCGAATATGAACAAGAAGGATTTTGGTAATTAATTACATTTTTTATCTTCTTAGGCCTTTTAATTTTCGACAAATGTATTTTGTCTTTTGTGTTATGATGTCTAGGCTTTATTTTTCCAGTTTTTCTTTCTTTATCTATCGAAGCTATTTCTTCCTTGCTATATCTGTTTTTCGTTTTGCTTTGCTTCTGAACTGATTTTATATAAACTTCAGATGGTATTTCTGGAAGTGGTTCCTTGTTTACATTCCTTTTTTCTAAAACTTTTTCTTTAATTCTTTGATTGCTATCCCTAATGTTTTCGTAAAGTATTTTTGTTTTTTCTTTATGGTTTAAAACGTAGTCATTTACAATTTGTTTTTCTAAATCTATATCTAATAAAGAGTTTGAATTTATGTGTCCAAATAAGACTTCGCACGGCGTTAATTTTGTGACTGAATGTATGCTATTGTTATAGGCTATTATAGCATATTTGACTTTCTTAATTATACTGTCTTTTTTAAATTCGATTTGATTATTTAACAGCCTTATGTGTTCTATTAAGGTGGAATGAAATCTTTCACATAATCCGTTTGATTGGGGGTTTTGTGTACTGATAAAATGAATTTTGATTTTATGCAGGTCTAATATCTCCTTCACAATTCTGTTATTAAACTCCGTTCCATTGTCTGAGATAATAACTGTTGGTAAGCAGAAATGCGCAAAGTAATCTAATAACTTGTCTGCAATCTCTGTAGCTTGAGAGCTTCCCAAGCGATAAGCTTGAGCATACTTTGTGAAACTGTCGACAATGCTGATAAACGCATTCTTCTCTAAAGAGATAGTGTCGATGTGAATTATCTGGAAAGGCCTTGCAGCTGTAGGTGTCAAGTTCATTTCTAGTTGTAAGGGAATTCTGTCATATTTGGTTCTTTAACATATGTCACACTGATTTATGAAATTTTGGATTAGTGATTTTAAATTAGGCCAATAATATCTTCGCTTAATTTGTTCGTATGTTTCCTGTATCCCTCGGTGATTGGTTTTGCTAACATGATAATTACTTATTGTTTCTAGGGTATCTTCTTCCGAAGTTAGGTCTAAGAGTTTTTTATTACACTTAACTAAATTTAGTTCAGTTTGTTTGAAGTTTTTGGCTATGCATGATGCAAATCTCTCATAAAAATCGTCTTCAAAATATAGATTATATTTTATTTTTGGTACCAAATATGATTTTACAAAATTAACTATGTCTTCTTTAAAATTATTTTCTGATATTTCGACTATTAAACGAATTTTTGAAGTTCCGAATAGTTTTATAATTTTTACTTTCTTTGGCTCATATTTTACTAATGACAAAAATATTTGATTTTTCCCAAAGTTTACAGGCTCGTCGGAAATTGGTATTTCAATTTGGGTGTTTCCTCCAAAATTGGAGTGCACGGTTTGACTGTCACTTTCTTGATCGTACTCTAAGTTGGCATTATCTGTTGCGTCGAGTTGTACGACCATAGACTCATTATCTTCATTCAATTCCGGGAAGTAACGACTCAGTAAGTTCGCTGGAGATAGCTCAAGGTCTGGTTCTACAGTGTGTTGGGTGTTTGTTGACTTTTTATTAGTAATGTTCAATTGTATTCTAGACAAAGCATCTGCGTTCTGGTTTAATTTGCCTTTTTTGTATCTTATGTCATAATCATATTCTTCTAATTTTAATCTCCATCTTAAAAGCTTGGAATTTGGTTCTTTAACTGAAAATAACCATTGTAAAGGTTTATGGTCTGTATAAATTTTAAATTTCCTCCCAAATAAATAAGGCCTGAAGTGTTTGGTAGACCATACGATCGCTAATAACTCTTTTTCAATCGCGGAGTAATTAGTTTCGCTGTCGTTTAAAGTTCTGCTGGCATACGCTATAGGAAGGTCCTTTCCATTTTTGTCCTGGCTTAAAATTGCTCCTAGTGCAAAATTACTCGCGTCTGTCGTTAGAGTAAACTCCTTTTCAAAATCTGGGTATTGTAGAAGGGGCTCATTAGTCAATATATTTTTACATGTTTCAAAACATTCTATAAAGTCTGTATTTTCTATGTTTATTTTTGCATTTTTCTTTAAACAGTTAGTAAAGGGTTTTGTTATCTTGGCGAAGTTTTTAATAAATTTTCGATAATAGCCTAACAGTCCTAAAAATCCTTTAATTTGTTTAGTGGTTTTAGGTATTGGATAGTTCTTGATTGCCAAAATCTTTGCTGGGTTAGGTTTTACGCCTTCCGGTGTAACAACATGCCCTAGATACGCTACTTCTTTTCTTAAAAATTCTGTTTTATCCAGCTGTACTTTAAAGTTGGCTTTGCGTAATCTGTCGAATACTTCTTTAAGTCTTTGTATATGTTCTTGGAGGCTAGTGGAGTAAATTATAATGTCGTCTAAATAAACTAAACATGTTTCATTTTGGATGCCTCTCAGAATATTATTCATAATTCTTTGAAATGTAGGGGGGCTATTCTTTAGTCCAAATGGCATTCTTAAAAATTCGTAGTGTCCTGTTTCTGTTGAAAACGCTGTTTTTTCTATGCTATTTTTATCCATTTCTACTTGGTGAAATCCTGAGGCTAAATCTAAAGTCGTAAAATACTGAGATCGTCCTAATTTATCTAATATGTCGGTAATGTTTGGCAAGGGAAATTTATCGTCAATTGTTTTTTTGTTTAATCCTCTAAAATCTATTACTAATCGAAATTTTCTTTTGCCAGAAGCGTCTTGTTTTTTGGGTACAATCCAGACAGGAGAGTTCCATGGAGAATTTGAAGGTCTAATAATTCCTTGTTCAAGCATGGCCTCAGTTTGTTTATTAATTTCGTTCTTGTAAATCTCTGGATATCTATAATTTCTAGAGTACACGGGAATTTCATCAGTAGTCCTAATAACATGTTTTATTTGGTTGGTAAAGGTTAAATTGTTTCCATCAATATGAAATAAATCAGCATATTCTTTTAATAAATTTGTTACGGCGGATTTTTCTTCCAAGTTCATGTGTTCCATCCTAAATTTTGATAAATCGAAATTTTTACTTCCTGATTTTGTTTGTTTATAATCGATCATATTGAAATTAGTGTTCATTTGCATTGTATCAGGTTTGAAAATATTATATTCCTCTAAAGATTTTACTTCTAATGGTTTACTTATTGTTAATTTTACATTTTCTTCCGTATTGTTTATAATAGGGCAATAGGCTTCACCCTTATGCACTGAAACTATACACTGCGGAATTTCTAATCCGTTCACTTGTTTGTGTGGTAAAATACCTTCTCCATTATCAATATTTTGTATTTTTAATTTAACTGTTTGGCTAGTGCGGGCTTGTATAACATAACTAAATTGTTCCTGCTTTATTGACGTGCTGTCCGTTTTATTACAACTTCCTTTTTCAGTGTTAAAATATTGAATAGGGATTTCCTCATCACAAAGTATTAATTTATTATTTATAAAGTCTAAGCTTATTCCTAAATCCTTTATATTGTCTAGCCCGAGTAATAGGTAGAAATTCTGATGAAAGTCAAATAAATAAAATTTAATTGCTTTTTTAGACAACAGAGGTATGGTGCAGCAAAAATTTTCTTTTGAAGTGCCGTGTGCGGTGATTACTTCAAACGGCTCTTTTTTATGCTTGTTTTAAAATTTTTCCAGCCTAAAGATTTTCGCATAAATGATCTAGTACTGCCTGTGTCAATTAATATTCTAGATTTGGTGTTTGTGTCGTATATAAATGGTAGCTCGTTATTTTCGCTTTGTAGATTCATTATTCAAAATCGATTCCGAGGCTTGTATATCCTAAAAAATCGTCCTGATCGATTTTAACGGTCTCTTCTTCGTAGTTGTCGGTTAAATTTTGGGATTCTTCGAAGTACTCTTCTTTCCCGAGATCTTCTTCAAAAGCGAATGATTCTTGTCCGTTAGTCTGGTACATAGTGTAATCGTCTTTTTCGGCTCCTTGTCCGGTCATTTGATACAAATTCGTTTGTCTAGAAGGCCTGTCTGTCTGTCTAGTGGAAATACTCATAGGGTTAGGTTGATAACCCGTATTTCGCTGAGGATACTGAGGTTTAGTAGTGTTGTTGTTTGGTTGTCCCCTTTGAGGCTGACCGTGATTAGCAAAAGTTTGTGGTCTATAGGAAGGATTTAGGTGTTGATAAGGTTGCTTAGGTATTTGGTGGTATTTAAATTCAGTATGTATTGGTCTTCTTACGTTATGAGTTTGGCTTTTCTGAAAGACTGGTTGTTTGCTTGGCTGAGTAAACATTTTATTATTTTTAAATTGAAAGTCGTTTGTGAGCATATTAAGTGCTTCACTAAGAGTGTTAGGGTTCTTGGTACGCATTAGTGACCCGATGGGTTCATGCAAACCCCTAAGGAGAACTCTTAAAGCTAGTTTCTGAACGTATTCTATTAAAATGTCTTTAGCCATCTGCCTTTGAGGATCTTTATTCATAAAAAATGAAATTTGTAAATTTAGTAACTTTTGAATTTTCTCATAGAATTGAAATGGTGATTCGTTACTTTCTTGTTTTAATTCTGACATCTCTAAGTTTAATGTGAAACAATCTCTTTTGTCTGAATAACTAATTAATAATACTTTTCTAGTTTCGTGCCAATTGTAAGAGTTAGAGTTTACAACCATTTCCAGCGCTTGGCCTTTTAATTTAGAAAGAATAGAGGAGAACAGATACTCATTTTGAAAATCCTCTGGATTTTCGCTTACATAAAACTTATTTACTCTCTTATCACATATTGAGATAAATCTGTGGAGCATAGTGGGCTCTCCACTATACTCGGGTATCATGTCAAGATACTCCTTTTTTAATATTGGCGTTGCCATTATTTAATATTATTTTCTTTAAAATAATAAAATTAAAAAT
>JBAIZL010000006.1:32279056-32401556 GCA_036971475.1 Prosapia bicincta | reverse complement strand
ACCAACCTCTCCTTTGGGCCTTTGTATATATATATAAGCTTGCCAGTCTTACCAGGTAAGGTATTAGATATTAGGATTTATATTTCCATAAGAGGATTTAAGAAGGATGCTAAGCAAAGAAGATTTGTTGACAATCCTTTTTTGTTGAGCAGTTAAATAATTAGAAGAGATAATGAACACCATGTAGAAGTGAGAAAGTGAAACAAAAGTAACTTTCACTAAAATCAAAACTATATACTATCACTGTCTCACTTCTACAAGGTGTTCTTTATCATTTTAAAATATTTATTAATTTAACAAAAAAGAATTCCCCACAAATATTCTTTGCTTAGCATCCTTATTTATTCACAAATTATTCAGTATATAATTTTGATTTTAGTTAAATTTACTTTTATATCACTTTCTCGGTTTTGCAAGCTGTTCTGTATTATTTTTAATTTTTTTAATAATTCAACAAAAAAGTATTGTCAACAAATCAACTCTTGCTTAGCATTTTTATTTAATCACAAATTATTCAGTATATAATTTTGATTTTAGTTAAATTTACTTTTATTTCACTTTCTCAGTTCTGCAAGGTGTTCTATATCATTTTTAATTATTTAATAATTCAACAAAAAAGGATTCCCAACAAATCGTCTTTGCTTATCATCCTTATTTAATCATAAATTATTCAGTATATAATTTTGATTTTAGTTAAATTTACTTTTATTTCACTTTCTCAGTTCTGCAAGGTGTTCTAAATCATTTTTAATTTAATCAAAAATTATTCTATCCTTTTTTTTGAAATAATGAATAATTAATAATTTAAGTTATAAATAAATGTAAATTCACCTAAAGGCAAAATAAAATAATGAATCATTTTTTTCCAAAATGTGTTTGAAATAACAAGTTTCTCACTTGTAAACAAGTCCTAAATTCTCGATTGCATACTCTTTAATTTAGTAACTAAACTAACCTGGTTTCTAAATAGAATTTTGTGGTACTAAGTGGAAATTAAGTTATTAAAACACATAAGTAATAATGAATGATCTCTAAATAACAAAATTGTACTCAGGGAGTAGAGGGTTAGCTTCGTAAAAGGAAGGATCGTTTTGAAACGTGTCAACAAGTAAGCAATTACGTATTCACTTAGTTAAGTAGTTAAAAATTAGTTAAATATGAAATGTCTGAGTACACAATTTAAAATAATTCCCAATACAACTAACTGGCCAACAACAGTCAGGCAACGGACATATAGAAGGCAACTGGTGACGCCAACGCAAAGCAAACTGATGTGGCTTTTTCACAGCATACAGAGTTGCATGCACATATTCGTAGTGAAGTGATAGCAACGCGACCAGCGGGTGACACAGAAAATAGAGTTGCTAAGATCACGACATGCTGTCAACTCGTTGCTCAGTTTCTCAGTTGCCAGCAGTATTTGTGTATGTTTTTCTCGAGAGTGCTATGGTATTTAAATAATAATTATTTTAATTTTTTTTGTTTCTGTTTTTTTAAATAGTATTTTGTTATACTGCTATAGTAGGCTATGTCAGAAAATAAATATTACGGGTTCTGGTCATGACTTATGTATCCAACAACTTCAACGAATGATTACCAGAAATGTTTTTCAAAATATAAAAAATCGGCGTTTGAAATATAAAATTTTATTGTTTAAAAACTAATTTTTATTTCATTGTAATGTTATTTTAAGTTTTGCAGTTATACATAAAAAGAAATACATGGAAGAGCAATTAACCTTAGCTGAATGTTATTGTTAATCTTTCTTCAGCTGAAATCGGTTCTCGCCAATTATTTGTGTTTTTCTTGATGTTCTAAAATACATGATTTAAAACGTAGTCGAAACTGTTAATGTTCATACGATAATAATTAAATAACTGGTCTGGATAATTTCGTGAATTTCGCACAGCACTATATTGACTTTGTCTCAACGTTATAAGGGTGTACACAGAATTATCTTTTTTTGTAGCTTCTTTCTTAAAATATATACAAGGACAGCATCCTCCTCTGAAGACGACATAACTGACAACTAAACTAGCAACTTTATATGAATAATCTTGTAAACCGACTAGCAACTTTTCTAATTGCAACTCAAGTTTACGTTGCGTTGCGATCACCAGTTGCTTTTTGTAAACTTGAATTAAAGTTTAAACCTTTCATTAAAGCTTGAGTGGAAAAATATAGTTCGTAGTTTATATAGTTGTTAAAAATTTACTGATTAAAACTTTGAATTAATTAATTCAAATAAACTTGGTTCGTAGAAGGTCTCATTATGTACACACATTACAACTACACATATACACATACACGCTTAAAATGTACACATAAACAACTGAAATAAATATAGTTACTCATTGTAGATCTATTGACATCATTATATTAATATTTATTGTTGCGTGAAACAAAATACACATGAAAATTATTGTATTTAGACTGATTATTAATAATATTCCTAGACCTTATGAGAAAGTTTATTTTGTATAAAAACATACCATGGTTCAAATGTAATACTTTAAAACATACCACTGGAGAAAATATTTAATATCTGGAAGCAGAATAAATGTAGTAATTCTGGGGGCATTCCTTTATCTTTGATAAAATCTACTTTGTAAAAATTATTAATACTTAAAAACAGTAAATGTTTAAAAGTAGAGATGAATTTAGGGATTAGCTTTAACATTTGTACTGTAAAGAAAGTTTTACTTTGAAATCTTACATCGCCTGCAAAAAGAGTTAAACTAAACTGGAAATTTGATCACGATGTTATGTAAATCTGTGTCAATTAATATGAAGTGAAATTATCTCAATGTAAATATATTAATTCTGAGATGTAATTTAATCAAATGGAATGAGAGATGTTTCAGCTACTGATAACGCTACATAGCCGACTCGATTATCTCGGCAAAAACATTGTTATGTGTTTGCTGTATAACAACCTTACACAAATACACTGCTCCTAAACGTTCCGAGATGACGATTACAACAATAATCGTGATTATTGTCTCAGTAAACATTGGGTTAGGATCAGTAAGTATTCGAAATGCATTTATATATTACGTACTTAGCTAATACCGTTAAATACTCAACTTGAAGTGGGTAAGAGTTGGAGAAAACTGGTTCAAATCCAATCAATATTTGTTCACGTATGTTTTCATATTCTAAAAACCTTAACTATACATATTTTAGACTAGAAACAGTGATTAAACTAACATTAATAAACTGTCTACAAACATAACCTCAAGTTAAAAATGCTCAAAAAATCTTTCTAAACTCAAGTTTTCCCTTGTAATGGACTCATAGATTTTGAACTAACTGTAACACAAAGTTCAATTTCAATTTGGTATCATTCATTACATATTAAACGTTTTGTATTTAGGTTTTTTGTAAACTCTTAGAATAACTATGCCTCTCCCTAGCATTGAGTGTCAACGTAAATCGAGTCAAGCTGGAGTTGGCTATAAACAAATTCAGTTCTATAATGCTAGTTTATTAAGATTATACAGTACTTTATTCAAGTTTAAATGTCTTTATAGTAAACCATACAAGTTAAATATGTTTATACAGTACACCGTACAAGCTTAATATAGTTATACAGTAGACCATATGAGTAATCATTGTATACGGTACGTTATTCAAGTTTAAATGTCTTTATAGTAAACCATACAAGTTAAATATGTTTATACAGTACACCGTACAAGCTTAATATAGTTATACAGTAGACCATATGAGTAATCATTGTATACGGTACGTTATTCAAGTTTAAATGTCTTTATAGTAAACCATACAAGTTAAATATGTTTATACAGTACACCGTACAAGCTTAATATAGTTATACAGTAGACCATATGAGTAATCATTGTATACGGTACGTTATTCAAGTTTAAATGTCTTTAAAGTAAACCATACAAGTTTGATGTGTTTATACAGTACGCCATACAAGTAATATGTTATGCAGTACATTATTCAAGTTAAATATGTTTTTATTGTAAATAATTTAAGTTTGGTATGTTTATACAGTACACCATACAAGCAATATGTTATTACAGTAAATTATTCAAGTTGAATATGTTTTTTTAGTAAACTTTACAAGTTTGTTATGTTTATACAGTAGGCCTACACCATACAAGTTTAATATAGCTATACATTACGCTATACAAATAATATGTTTGTACAGTACATTATTCAAGTTGAATATGTTTTTTTAGTAAACTTTACAAGTTTGTTATGTTTATACAGTAGGCCTACGCCATACAAGTTTAATATAGCTATATATTACGCTATACAAATAATATGTTTGTACAGTACATTATTCAAGTTGAATATGTTTTTTTAGTAAACTTTACAAGTTTGTTATGTTTATACAGTAGGCCTACACCATACAAGTTTAATATAGCTATACATTACGCTATACAAATAATATGTTTGTACAGTACATTATTCAAGTTGAATATGTTTTTTTAGTAAACTTTACAAGTTTGTTATGTTTATACAGTAGGCCTACACCATACAAGTTTAATATAGCTATACATTACGCTATACAAATAATATGTTTGTACAGTACATTATTCAAGTTGAATATGTTTTTTTAGTAAACTTTACAAGTTTGTTATGTTTATACAGTAGGCCTACACCATACAAGTTTAATATAGCTATACATTACGCTATACAAATAATATGTTTGTACAGTACATTATTCAAGTTAAATATGTTTTTATTGTAAACAATTCAAGTTTGATATGTGTATGTGACGTGCATGTACAGTACACCATACAAGTAATATGTTTATACAGTACGTTATTCAAGTTCAATATGTTTATACAGTACAACATAAAAGTCTAATTTGTTATTCCAGTACACAATACACGTTTAATATTGTTTACGGTACACCAACCAGTTTAATATGTGTATAGAGCATACCATAATAGTTAAAAATATAAATTTTGTTCACCATACAAGTAAAATATGTTTTTACAGTACAGCATACAAATGATTGTAGTTATACAGAACGCCATACAACTAATACGTTTATACAGTGCATTATTCAAGGTTAATATGTTTTTATAGCGAATCATACAAGTTTGAAATGATTTTACAGTACACGGTACAAGTAATATGTTTATACAGTGCATTATTCGAGTTTAATATGTTTGCAGTAGGCTGCATTAAACAACTTCAATTTGTTTATACACAATGTTAATACATTTTAATATGTGTATACAGAACGTCATACTAATGTAATATGTTTATACAATATAAAAATCAATTTTAATATCTATGTACAGTATTTGTTCTTACAGTACACAATACACGTTTGATGTTATTTACAATACACTATACAAGTTGAAATGGCTGTACAGTACACCATACAAATAAAATATATTCTTACAGTACAACATACAAGTTTAATATGTTTTTACAGTACAACATACAGAAGTATAATATATTTTACAGTACACCGTACACGTTTATTATGGTTAAACAGTACACCATACAAGTAAAATATGTTCTACAGTTACAACAGTAAAGTCTAATATTTTTATACAGTACATTATACATTTTTAATATGTTTTTACAATACAATTTACTAGTCTAATATGTTAATACATTATATTTTATAAACATATTATTTTTTTATACATTACAACATACACGTTTAATATGTATATACAGTACATTATACAAATATAATATATCCCCTTACTCTTTTCTCCCTTACTCGGCAATCAGAAATTGCTTCAAACCGTAAGACGGCTGGTGCTCCAATTTCCTCACTCTCATCTCTATGAACCAATAATCTGTTTTAACTTCAAGTCCTTTAACTTTCTTTTTTCGCGCTTAAACGATTTGTTCGTGTCTTGATTTTCTCTGAGATTTCTTCCGCTGATAACAGTGATATGTCGATGGTGTTCTACGTGAAAATTGGCGTTTGACTTACTAAAGACGGCCTTAGTCACCGGGAAATTACATCGCGTCTCTTTCAAAATTACTTTACTTTTAAGTTTTAAGTTGAGAGTTAACATTTCAAATTAATTTTTAAAATTATTCAAAATTAAAAAATGTTTAAATTTGTAATTTCTTATACGTTTCCACCGTTATAAAATCACAACAAACACACACACACACACACACACACACACACACACACACACACACACACACACACACACACACACACACACACACACACACACACACACACAGAGACACAGACACAGACACAGACACATACACAGACACAGACACAAAGACACAGACACAGACACACACACAAACACACACACACACACACACACACACACACACACACACACACACACACACACACACACACACACACACACACACACACGCACGCACACAAACACACAAACACATACTATCTTTCTCGTTTACATTCATCCCTAAACGTTGGCACTATTTTACGTTTATACAGGTTAACATATGTAAAAATAAAAAAGTTAATGGAGGACAACTATTTCGGGAGATTCCTTACTTTATCAATTCGGTGATTCATCTTCTCTTTTCCTAATTGTTAAACGGCTAACTTACATCTCTTGAAATGGCTGTCCTCGTTTAACAAAAAAGTGCTACTAAAGTAAGTGTAACTGTAGAACAAAGATATAATCAACAATTTTGTTCACGATTACATAAAGTTACAACAATCGTTGAGTACACAGTTTTTTTATTAAACCACTGTTACTTGGGAATTTTTTATATTTGAAGATTACATATTCTGTATGTTTCAGTGCGGATTATTTGGATGGTTTACTAGGAATATACTGGGCCAAACTGACTCGGCGTCTAAAAAAGAAATACCTACATTTCCAACCGACTTTGCCTCTGTGGTAAAGACTCGCATGTTCGTAGACAAGACAATGTTGGTAAAAACATTTCTTTCGTCAAAAAAATACGGTGCTTTGATAACGGCGCCGAGACGTTTCGGCAAAACTATTAACATGGACATGGTAAAGCGTTTCTTTGAACTTATCGTAGATGCGAAGGGGAACATTTTACCAAAAACTGAAACAGAAAATTACAGAATTTTTACAGATAAGTATAAAAAAGAAGACACTTTTGAATATTTAGATATATATAAAGATGATATAAAATCTAATTTTTTTAAAAACAATTTTGGGGAATATCCAGTGATATTTTTAGATTTTAAATGTCTTACATCCAAAACATTTAATCGTTTTAAGAATAGTTTTAGAGAACTCATAAGAAACACGTACGAACAATTTGAGTATTTACTGGAGAGTAGTGAGTTGGAGGAATTTAATCCGGATTCGATCAAAAAGTACTATCGTAAGAGTAAAAAAAAATTAGACGTTGATGATTTATATGAAAGTATTTTCTATTTATGTCAGAGTTTGTTTATACATTTCAAGAAGAAAGCCATTATACTTATAGAAGACTATGACGCACTGTTTTACGATTTGTGGAAAAGGCACGTGCAAATAACAGAATCTGGATTAGGTATTGACAAGATTATCCGTTTTATTAAGAAATTTATGTACACCACTATGGACGGTAACAATTTTGTAAATAGGGTTCTTCTGAACGCATGCGTCACCTCAGCTACGATTCTGTTGTCAAAGGATAAAACCATTAAGCATTATCCTTTCTTAGGTGATCATGCATTCAATACGTATTTTGGATTTACAGAAAAAGAAGTTAATAAATCGATACACAAATTTGCTGTAGAACACGACCTTACTGACGTTCGAGAAATGTACAACGGCTACGTCACTGAATCTGGAAAAGTGAAAATGTACGGCACCTGGTCTGTAATTAACTATTTGAAACACGGAAAACTAACAAACTATTGGATAGATTCCGGAAGTATAACAATTTTGGATAAACTCAAGTCGTTGAAATTAATTAGAGACAAAATATTAAAAATATTAAATAACGAGACAGTGGAGATATCGATTATAAAATATTATGAGCCCAAGCATATAGTGTATTTAAGAACTATGATCCAACTTGAAATACAGCCAATTTTCGAAGCAGATGCAGATTTATTTATACAGTTTATGGCAGAACATGGTTATTTCAATATATTTGGTGTAACCGAAATTGCACACTTATTTTCAGGATTTGTTAAAATTCCTAACAAAGAAACTTATTCCGTGCTGAAAAAACATGTATAGTTCTTTTTCTTTTTACAGAATTTTTTAAACTTTATTCTATAGTACAACTTAACCAATTTATTTGATCTTACCATCTGATTTCTTGAATCTAATCTAATCCATTTTTTAGATGTAGGAAAGAGATCCTAAACAAGGCATTAGTCTCTAGTTTTTAAGTAATTTTGTATTTTTTTTGGTTTTTTTTCAATTTTTTGTCCGATTTAATATCTTCTCTTTCCTTCTAAGTGTAACTACAGTCCCATGTGCGTAGGAGTCGAAGTTTCAGCCTCTTTTGATAAGTATCTTTCGATTAAATCGAACTTATCACCATGGCAGTTAATAGCAAAGTGACCACTGACAAAATGAAAACCCTTCTTTGACCCATTTTGCCTGAGAAAATCCAAAACCTTGAAAGTTATTAGTAAATGGTTTAGAAGTAGATGACATGGGTTGACAACTGGAGTCTGGTTTGTATGCTATTTTCACTTGTTAAATTTACGACTTGTCCTCGTTAATTGCTATTGTTTCCTCATGTACGCATATTTCGCTGTACGCATTTCTCGTGCCACCACCATGCTTACATATAAGTTACGGTATATTGAAGTTACAAACAAGTTTTTCTTAACGAAGTAATTTTGCATATTTTAAAATACTCAAGTTTTGTCCAAACTTATCTTTATTAAAATATCAGTGATATAACTTTTAATACCTCTTGAAAGGTGGGTTTTCAAGTGTATTTACAACGTAGATGAGCAATGTCTGAAATGTATGGGTATACCACTAGGTAGGACAATATTCAAGATTGCTCTGTGACAATTTTGAATTATGAATAAATGTTTATTGTATTAGTGCAGAAAGCATCTGTGTATTAAAATTTTCCAAAACCAAATTAAGTTTTATTTACAATGTATTTTTGGAGTGTATTGAGGCTCAACAGACAAAACAATAAATTCGCGCACAAGGTTAAAAAAAAAGACTTTTTTCATCCTAAAGTGAGAAAATAAATGTTGTATTGTCTATAGTTGTATCATATCATATAAGGCATTCATTTGCTTTTTAGATACCAAACAGTATTCATAAGTTACAAATAAGTTTATCTTATCGTTGTAATTTTGAAATTTTAAAACTACATCTTATTAAACCTATTTTTATTAGAACATCAGTCGACGGATTGATTCTTATTGTTTTTGAGTTATTTAAATATTGTTTATTCTGCAAATCAGACATATGTTGCGCCAATCCTCATTGAGAATATTTAAAATGGAAAAATATGGCTGACAAGCCAGTGGAAATATAATATGCACACATAACATTGGAAGTAATCACTAAATGAAAATGTATGATCCCATATCATACGTAACTTGTCAACAGCTTTTGCTAAACAATTGTTATAAATTATTTAATCTGGCTTCCAAATAAACTTAAGTAGAAGTTTATTCATTAGTGTTTATAAGGGAGGGGGGAGAAAGTACATTTGTTTACCCTGTAAATAGTTTTAAGTAAACAAATTTTTAAATTAACGTTGTATATGCTCTGTTAATATGTAATGATTTTATTTGAGAAGTTAATTTATTTTCATATAGTAGCAAAATATCAAAAGTAATGACAATACATATAGTTATAATACTACTATTGACTACTATTATATACTAGAATGGATTGATATGAAACATGTTTTTACACAATAGTGAAAAATTAAAAAAAATCCTTAAAAGTATAAACGATGAATATTTTATGTTCTGCTTATGAAATAATATTTTGTAATTTTAGTAATTGTGTTGATGAATCTGTTACAATGTTGTCGTTACTAGAAGAGGAATTTTATGACGTGTTATTGTTATTTTGCTACCATTATCATAACTGTAAACATTAACGGTTTTTGAACATATGAGTTGAATATCGGTAACTAATTTGTTGCCCCTATCGAGCCTGAATACAATTCTTTCAGTACACTGTAAATAAGCATAAAAATACAAATACACTCACTACAAACGTTTTTTTTAACTTTAAAGAATTTATTAAGTTTTTGATTAAAACTTCATTGAAAATGGTTAAAGGTTTAAATAAGTTTTTATTGTGAGTGTACTTGTAGTTATACGCTTATTTATAGTGTGATGTAAAAATGGTTTTCAGGCTTGATAAGGGCAACAAATCAATTACCGAAACGTCGCACTAAATAAATAAATTTGACGATACTCAACCGGGTTGTCATTTGTTATATGATTATCTGGAGTGCTCAAACAAACACGAATATTAACAATTTCTGTAAAGGGGGTTCAACATTGTTCAATATTCTTTAGTGTATCTTAATATCTATTAAATAACATTCCAGCTAAACTTGCGAGGATAGTTAATCATCAAATACTAGTGAATATTCAAAAATTTATTTTCTTACTAGCGTTTCATTGAAAAGGTTATCATCATCAATGAGTATAAAGACAAACTTAAATCAATAAAAAAAAAGGTAAAGTTACATCCCATTTTTCCCACACACCGGGCAACACACCTATACATGCTATTACGAGCATAATGAAATTTGTAGAGCTTTAAAATAATGTAACTTTAATTGTTGTTATGTTGGTACGAATGAGGACACAAGGTGTAAATATAGGCTACCTCCAAGCTTTTTTTATTTTATTAGAAATATTTTCCCCAATTTGGCCTCCTTGTCTGAACCCCGAGAGCCCACTTAGCGCCCTGAGTACCCACCAATCATACCTAGAATATTCATAGTTGAAATGATTGCTGATATTGAACATTTTCTGATTGAAACGCTTAAAAGAAAGCTGTTAAGAACGCTGCTAAATTCTTAGAGCAATGGTTCTATCTCACTTGACTAATGCACATCTGCTTTCCTCTTACAAACCAACATTTACCATGTTAGTAGTTTTTAATTTAATTTTGTTTTATGTCTTTATTGCATAATTGTGTACGTATTATAACAATAATATTTATTGTAAATAACATTTTATTCTTTATTATTGTATCATAATTGTTATTGTATTATAGTTGTTAATGTATTATTTGTGATTGTATTTTAACCTTTTTTTAAAAAATAATATCGGTTGTATTGCATTTAATTCTGTGTATTTTGTGAGTTTAACTGATATTAGTAAAAAAGTACTCCGTTAAGTGTACAGCATTTCCTCAATAATCCGGCCGAAATAGGACCAAAGCAGTGTCGGATTAAGGAGGTTAAGTTTACTAATTTCAGTAAAAAATACGATACATTTATTTATCCTTTTAACGATTAAGTGATTTATTCGCGATATCATTGGTTGGTGTCTAAAAGTATGTTACTGTAATTTATATAAATAAATTGTCTATATCTATATACGCAGTGTATTTATTACACCTAAGCTATAAAGAATGCACAGTTAGTTACGAGTTTTGATATTAACCTAAACACCTCTCATGAAACCTTGAGATCTGATGATATTTAACTACGATAATGAAAACGTTGAACATGTAAAACAGATATTTTAGTTAAAAAGATAATAAGAGTGATTATTTTGGCAGGAGCGTCATTAATATCTTAAGACGATTCATTTATCCTACAACCGGTTGCCACGTAGAAGATGAACAAATTACAAGCAAAAGGTGTCTGCAAGATAATAAGTCAGTGGTTATAAACAAATATAACAACTTCGGAAGAAAAAGAAGACCCTTGAAAGTAATAAAAACTAAGAAAATAGTTTTCAACCTGAACATAGATTTGGGTCAGATTGATCTAAATACAAATTTGGTTTAGTTGTTTTCATACAGATTTTTTTATTTTAAATTTAATTGTATATAATTGTCTACAAAGTTTTATGAACACTTTTTAAACTGTTTTTTTTTTTCAAGAAAGATTTAGTCCTATGACAAGTTTTGCAATTTTATAAATTGTAGCTCTAGCAATAGGGGGCGGAGATGATCGTTAAAAATAACCGGATTAGTGGAGTAGCCGGAGTATCAAAGTGCCGGATTATAGAGAGACGGATGTAATTAATTATCCATAGTTGCTGACATAAAGTTTATAGTCTTTCTTTCATAGTAAATATTTTAGACATTTTAGTTTTAAAAATAAATGTTGCTTTATATCACATCGATAGACTAATTTGTGTTAAAGTCGAATAAAACATTTTAAATATTGTCTTATCTTAAGAAATCTGTTTAATTTATTTGTGTTTATTAGTAAACAATATTTAACACTTAATCTACTTATTTAATTACTTAATCTACAACATTTGGTTGAAAATTACCTTGAGAATTTACTACCGTAGATTTACCTTTCGGGGCAAGCTAATATATGTAGACCCTACTGTAATGAAATTGTTAATAATATACGTTATGCCGACGAGACAACTAGTGGAGTACTTAGCAAAAGGGGATAATTAAGCCTGTAATTAGTCTTAAAAATCGAAATCAAAGGTAATAGCGAAGGAGACATGTGTTAGTTTAATGATATCTAACACCAAACTGTAAGAGTTACTTCATACAAATATTTACGAGTATGGATAAACGAAAGTAGTAACATAAGGAGACAAGCGTTTATTAAAATCAAAGTACTTTCATCCTGGCCAGACATTATTATAAATTTGAAAACACAAAAGTTACGTTTTAAAGTAGGATTTCATTTAATGTAATGTTATCTAATTCTTCATTTAATTTTTGTTTGTTATCTTGTGTGTGTTTTATAGCTTTATTTATTATGATACTGTAAGTGTTAATTTTGTGTGTCCAGATTTGTAGTGTATTGTGGTGTTGTTGGAAGTAGTTTTCCTGTGTACTGTAGTTTCTATTTTATTATTATTTATATTTAATGTAATGTCGAGATAGTTGATTGTTCTATTTGTTTCTGTTTCGACGCTGAATTGTATGTTTTCGTTGTATGTATTTAGTTTGTTTAGTATTATGATGTGTTCGTTGTGAATGGTAGGTTGGTATATTACAAGTATATCGTCTACGTACATTGTCCATAGTGAAATGTTATGTGTGTTTAGTATAGGTTTAATTATTATTTGTTCAAAGTGTTGTATATATATTTCTGACATGACTGATGATATGGGTGATCCCATGGGGAGTCCAGTTGTTTGTTTTTAGTATTTATTGTTAAATTGGAAGTAATTGTGGTTACATATGTGTTTGGTTAGCGTAATGATACTATCTATTGTGTTTCTTTTTTGTTATTGTGTATTAGTTTGTTTTTTATTATTTCTATGGTTTCTTCTATTGGGATACTACGATACATGTTAGTTATATCATAACTTAACATTACATGAATATATGATTACAGTGTTATATGTTTGGTTGTATGCTATTATAAAGAGAAAAGCCATGTCAGAGAAGTTTTACGAGAGGTTTTGCGTTTCTTACTTAACCCCGTGAAAATACAAATTCAACAACTTTACTGAAAACATATAAACATTTGTCTGCACTTACTCACTCTTACATTACACATTCCCATAACTTCGTACAGACATTTCTTGTAGTCATAAACATCTTGAACGTTTCTCAACTCGTAACAGAGTTTACCACAGGTGCAATAGTTTTCTGGTAAAAAAAAGTTCACTTACAGTAAACAGCCCTCTCTATTCAAGCCCCCATGTAACGAAGTAGAGCGTTTAGTTACGTAAATGGCTTATTTCCCTAAGTGCCCTTCCATTTTATGGCGGTTTACTTTCATTAGAGACAAAATGTCTATTCCTCACCATCCTCCACGCTGTTTTCGGTTTAAGGAGTAAACATTTTTTAGGTAATAACATTTTGGAATAACTTACAGTACTTGAACAATAATAAACAATACTCAACATTGTTTTTTAGTTTAGTGTGTTGTTTGTCATGTCTCTGAGAATAGTTACTTGGAACCGAAGTGTACATCTGATTATAAGCAATTTTAGAAAATGAGGGGTATATAGATATATCTTCGTAGTTTTGTAAATAACTGCACTCAGCGAGGTTACAAAGTAAATCCTAGATTTGAGTATTACGTCCACAGGAAATCCTGGATCCCTTTTTGCTTTATCAAGAGGGGGGATAATTTCAACTGCGTGCTGGTGCTTTCTACAACGTTTTGTAACCAGATTTTTCAACTCCTTTTATTAGTTCACAATCTTTTTTATTTATATCTTGTTCTACTTTTCAATCGTTATTAAAATAGTATTATTCATCCACTCAAATATCTATATCTTTATTAAACCTTGTACTAAATGACATTTGATGTTAGTACAGTTGTTTCAAATAACAATTTATTAAAACATTTAATGAATTAGTTTTAGTTTTATATGCGATAAAAATTCACAAAAAGCCAAGGTATGCAATATAGTTATTTCATCCTATTTGGTTTATAAGAGATAACATATGATTTCATAAAACATCTGATGTTTTGTTATAGGTTATGTGGTAGAACAGCTGTTTTAACGCACAGATCATGTTACTTTATTTATATTAATTGTAAATATTGAATGAAAAGTAACTAAGGAATTGACTTGAAATATGTTTTATATTTTTATTTTTTTCTTATTGACTAGAGCCCTGTACAATATTTTTGTTCAGACCAAAACTCACATCGTCTTTTCTTGGACCCAATAAAATAAAGAAGTACAAGTGGTAGAGAATGTTTTATAATTTGAAACATTTATAGAAATAAGAAAACCTGAAACAGTCTTATTTATTTTATTTTGGATTTATTTTCATTGGAGTCAGAAGTATGCAAGGCAATAAAAATTAAAAATATGTGGGAATAAATGTTTGTACATCTTAGAAGGCTGTGTTTATTGAACTGTAGTTGAAGGGAGAGAACTATTTCTAGTCTAACCTAGTCGGCCTGACCGTATTCATGCGAGGAGGCAGTGTCTGCTAATTTTCACTATTTAAACAAGATGTATCGCTTTAGGTTCCGCAAGGAACGTTTAGTGTCGCCATCTCGAAACTAATCACTTTATTGTGGAAGTAGGAAATAATGATTTTCAGTTGTGTTGTTGAAAACCTCTAAAAATCGTTTAGATAGAAAAACAAATAACACAACTATTATAGAAATTAGCAATTAAATGTGCAGTTCAATGAACGAACATTTCTAGTATGAAACAATACTTAAAATAAATGAAACTTTATAACCATAAAATATTCTATTTAAATCTTTATTTACATTTCAATTACAAACCAATCACCTTCAGAGGAACTTATTACAGGAATAACTCTGTTAATAGGTTATTATCATTATTAATTTAGTACTGTAATAATTTGATAGATTTCTTCTTCTAATAATTTCCTTTGAAGATGAATGCTTCACAATCGAAATATAAATAGGAATTTAAATAGAAAGGTCTTGTGGTTAGGAGGTTTTACTGTATTAAAATTTAAAAAAATATTTAACAGTTACTCCAAGTATGTTTTCTACAAACATAAATAGGTAACGTTTATAACAGGTTATAAAATTCTGCCTTTCTTGACGTCATTGTGTGACTTCCCACACTTGGAACAAAGTGCCAGAGCTTGTAAGCGTCTATTCTGGGAACAAACAAATAACAAAGAAGTCAATTTGATGAGGTGTGTACAGAAATGGATTTAGTAAAGCCTACGGCAGTAAATATAAATCGCAAACAATCTCAACAGAAGGAAAACATAATTCATTTGAGTGACATACAACAATTGATTGCCCAAAAATTCCAAAAAGACATCTTAAAAGAAAACTTTTAATATAAATAACAAACTATAATACAAATTACATCTCACGACAGTAAAGAAAATTAACATTAAACACCAAATATATAAAAAATAAACTTTACATAAACGACAAACAGACGTAAGCTTTAAATTTCTATTACAATCTCACAATAAAAACAATCTACATCAAAATAGAGGATCACATCTGAATACACATTTTAAAGCATTAACAAAGATACAAACATACCAGAAAAGAGTAAAAAACTCAGCTAAAGTCACATACATTGTTTGACCAATTACACGTATCCTAAACTTGCTTTATATTTAAAAGGTCTCAACATAGCATTATATCACCTGAACTAAATTGATGAATATTGCATAGTATATTGCTTTTTAGGACTGAAAAATCACTTGAACAAAAACAAAAAAATACAAGCTTTTGGTTGTGCATATAAACGTTAGTGGTGAGATCGCACACACACACACACACACACACACACACACACACACACACACACACTCACACACACACACACACACACACACACACACACACACACACACACACACACACACACACACACACACACACACACACACACACACACACACACACACACACACACACACACACACACACACACACACACACACACACACACACACACACACACACACACACACACACACACACACACACACACACACACACACACACACACACACACACACACACACACACACACACACACACACACACACACACACACACACACACACACACACACACACACACTCACACACACACACACATACACACACACACACACACACACACACACACACACACACACACACACACACACACACACACATACGGTAATTGAAACCTCTCGAAAGTCGATTCGCAAATATACAAAGTAAGACTCTTGTAAAAATTATTATAAAAATTAAAACAGTCATTACACCTTCATGTAGATTTCACTACTGTAAACAGTAGTTACAATTTAGTTGAAGCCTCCTGCTAATGTTAATTTCGTTAGTGCAATGTACGTAAATATATCGTAATTGTTTAGCTGTTTTTTTTTGCTAAGAGTCTAAAATGATTTAATTTTAATTCAATCTCTTGTGATCTACATAGCTATGTAGACAACAAATACATACGTAAAATAATTCTTTATATATGGTTTTTAAAAACTCACGGTATATTACTAAACACACAACGATAAATCGAATTTGTCTGACCTTCTTCTGAACCGAATTGTTCGTTTTGTGAAATGATATATTCTTCATCTAATTGTAACCCATAAGAGTCTACTGTCACAATATCGGCACAGTTTTAGTGTTGTATGTTTCGGGTTGGTGTGCCTCTTTATGAAGCTGGTTGAGTTTCTTTTTTTACTCAGATGACTAAGCAAGTGTCACTCTTCTTCTCATGAGTTTTTGTTTGGTTACCAGTTGTAATTAACAATAAAATTTCAAAATTGCTGATATTATAAGACACTACGTTTTCCTGACCACAATTGGTTATATTATTATTTTTTTCAAATATCATATACTCATTTCTGAAATAGTCATATTGCTCAATTACAACTTTATAACATGTTACGTTTAAAAGGAAAACTATATCATCTTCAGTTTACCTTCTAGGCTACCACAAACTTTACGGTGTCCATATGATCACAGTAGGCATTCCTATGAATAAAACTACAAGGTTTTTAACACCCCTCACTTAAGTAGATAATCCACCGTAAGTTTGTTTTTATAATAATTCGTAAATAGTGTGGAATAAAATGGAACTAGGCTTATGTTATCTTAAAATAGTCTGTAATGTAGGATAAATCATGAAACTCTGGGATAAATTTGTGATGCAATTTTTAAAATAAACCTTTACTTAGTAAACAACATGTTGTTTACTTAAAGAAAAATCGGTTTTCAATATTTTCCCGTGTTTTTACATAACCATAACAATAATTAGTAAAATAACCCTAAAAGACCAAACTATTGTGGAAAATCTTAATAAAAGTTCCTGATAAAGAAGTTTTTCATTTTATTTTAGTGAATTATAACTTAAAAAGTTAAACAAAGCATTTTTTTTTGCCAAACTATATAAGAGTACATATAAATTGTGCGATGCCTTTTAATTCAGTTAAGAGTTTTTAACAAATCGTATAGGCTATTAGGGGGGGCCTTTTATTCAATAAACACCAATCACACGTCAAACACAGATTGTCAATACACCGGTAATTACAGAGTGATTCATGGCAATACCAGTTTATTTATTACCGACAGCAATCAGTTTGCAAACCACTTAATATTGTACACATATGTGAACAGGAAATTATATGTACGTGGGTATTAGCTTGCATCCCTGTTACGTTTGACAAGGATAATGAATGCCTTATTATTCGCACAGGATCTGTATTACATTAGTTGTAGTTATATCTGTTAGCACTTCAAAGAAGTTGGATATTCTACAGAAAGTCCTTACTGTTATTCCTATTGTTAAAAACGAATTGTGTAGCAAGAATATATATGATAAAATAGCAAAGAAATTCCGTTTCTATTTTAATGAAAAAACTATAGATATAGCACGAGGACATTGAAAAGGAAAATGACTATCCGCAAAACAGTTTCTGTGACAATGCTGTGTACAATTCAATATAACATCTGTGAGTTGATGAAACAATGCAAATACTATTAGGATTGCTATTTAGCATTGTTTATTTCTCTCTTGAAAACTCATTTCAGCTTTATATAAAACAAGTAATTTTTAAATACACTTTTGCTATTACTTGCGACCAGACTTTTGCTAACTAAAAGTTGTTAAATTGTTAACTTACATTTAGAGGAAACGTTTTCGTCTTACGACTTCTTCAGGCTCGTATTTTTGCCGCTAGGAATGCTGCAGTTGTGCTTCCTTGGTACCATTTTTTGAAAGTTAGAAGTGATATGGTCGAAGAGTATGTGTGATCTGTGCCGAGTTTGATCATTTAGGATGTCATTTTTAAGTGTGTTGCTATGTCTATATATTTCATATTGTTCTGGTGTGTTTAATTTATGGTCTTTGTTGCATGTGTGTAGGATGCTCATGTTATTTTCCATACTTTTGCATGAGTGTTTAGTGTCCATGAGGGGATTTGCGAAGGTGTATTCAATAGTAGTGTGCAGGGCGCTTTTGTGTTCTTTATATATTTCGGCGAAAGATCTGCCTGTTTGTTCAATATAGAACTTATTGCAGTTGTTCCATGTGCGCCTGGATTATTGTATGGGTTGGTATTGTTAATGCTGTGTCTGATAACCGTTTGGCTTTTATTTGATCTTCTGTAAGCTACATTGTATCCTGCTTTTTTGAATCGGCGTGCTATTTTATTTGTGAGTTTGTTTATGTATGTGAGGGGGATGAATTTATTTGTGTTCGAGTTTTTGTTGTTTGTGTTGTTGTTAATGTTCTTTTTGAGTATTTTTCTGTGTAGTTTGTGTATTAAATAATTGTCATATCCATTTTTGTGAGCTAAATATTTGATTGTGTTTAGTTCCTCTGTGTAGTTAGTTGTAGACATACATATTTTATTTAGTCTGTGTAGTAAATATTTGAATGCTGTGTGTATATGTTGTAATGAGTGGTTCGATGTGTTGTGTATCAGTGTGTCTGTCATGTGTTTTTTTGTTTTCACACTCTGTAGTGAACTGGATATTTCTGTGTATTTTGTTTATATGTGTTTGGAGTTGTTGACATTGTTTTATGTTTCCTCGGTATAGTATTATAACGTCATCTACATATCCGTGCCAATATATTATCTTATCTGCGTGTTTGTTGTTATTTATGATTTTATTCTGTTCTATGTGTTGTAGGAATACTTGTGCGAGAATGCTTGAAATCGGTGAACCCATTGGTAGGCCTTGTTTCTGTGTGTAATATTTGTTGTTGTGAGTGAAATAGTTCTATTGTATAATTATGTTCAAAATGTATATGATTTCTTTTGTGGTTTTTTCTGGAGTGTTGTTAAGTCTTAGTCTCGCAATATGTTTAGTGTTTCTGTGACTGGGATATTGGTATATAGGTTTGTGATGTCAAATGATGTCAGGGTTGAGTTATGAGGGATTTCAATGTTCTTTATTTTGTTTACTAGATCTATTGTGTTCTTTATATTTGTGTGTATGGCTAGTTTTATGTACTTTCTAATAGTTCTATCCATATGGCGTGCTAGTTTGTGCAGGTGATTGTTGGCTGTTGATTATAGGTCTTATTGGTGTTCGTTATTTATGTAGTTTAGGGAGTGCTTGTAAGGTAGGTGCCGTGGGTCTTATTGCTTTAAGGTATTTTTTCTGTGTTTTAGATATTACGTGTTTAGTTGAAATAATTATGTGTTTAACTGTGTTGTGATATATGTTTGTTGGATCTTTATTTGTTTCTGACATGTTGTTTGCCGTAATGAATTCATTAATTTTATTGTTTAAATCCTGAGTATGCATAACAACTGTAGTATTACCTTTATCTGCTTTTACGTATTTTAAATCGCGTTCTCTTGCTTTTTGTTTTAGTGATTTGACTGTCTGTATTTCTTTGATGTGGGTTATGCTCTTTGGGTCTTGTGTGTTCTTATTGTGTTACTAATTAAATGTCTTAAGTGTTCTTGATCTTGTATTTCTGCCTGTTGTATATTGGTTTCTGTTACAATTATAGTTGCTGTTTTTGTTTTATTGTTATCTTTGTAGTGTGTATTATGTTTTAGGCCTTTATTTAGTAATTCTACTTCTTCAGTGGTAAACGTGAAGTTAGTGTTGTTTATTGTTTTTTCATAAAAAAAATGATTTGGCTTTTTGAGTGTTTTGGTACTTGGAATACACATATTAGGCATTACTTGATTAAAATGAAGTAAAGTATAAAGTATTTAAAGTTATATAAAGTTTATTTGATAAATATTTCGTGAGTTTCTCTTACACAAGTTTTACCAATAATTGGTTATTTGAAGATCCGAAACGAGAACCGATTATATTTAATTTGTTTAACCTAAGAATAACACATAATTATCTTCAATATATAGTTATATTATTCTTCAATTTATTTTGGGATTACCATAAGTTAATTACTAAAGGAAATGGATAATTAGAAGTTGTTTATTGCAACTGAAAACTACGGTTATGGTCACGTACTGTTATTATTTGAAATTATCCAGCTTCATAACAGGGCTTCAATTATCTTTTCTGAAAATAATATAGATTTCATGACGAGAGTTCCTAAATGCTGTTAAAAAAGAATTGTAATCCTTCTATTTAAAATTTTATGTAATGTAATAAATGTTTTTATTAAAGATAAATGATATAAATGATGATAAATAATAAAAGATAATTATTGAAATATTATTTTTTTAATAATAAAAAATAATATTTACATGATTATTATACAAAAAATATTTCAAGAGTATATTGAAGAATATTATTTAAAATAAAAATTAGAGGAAGCGTTTCCTGTCGTGTAAAAAAAAAAAAAATAATAAACCTTCTACACCAAAAACACCAGACTTTTTTTATACATTTTTTTTCCAATCAATGAATGGCTTTTAAGTTCTCAGCATGAATATTAATGACAGAATTCCGCTGGGAATTGTTGGGTGGCATTCTATATTTTTATCTCCATCATGTGGGCAATACGAAGCCGTTATATTGTACGTATCGTTATTCAGCCTCGTGTTTCAATATTTATGGTCTTCATTTCGGAAGTAAGGTGTCGGTTGTCCGTGCAAAGTGTAATTGAAAAGTCACAGAGCTGTAGAAATATTTACCGATAGTAATCCTGACTACAGTGAAAGAGATCAATAGAAAACTCTGAAGTAGCCAGGAAAATATTTTCATTTCTGGGAAAAGTTTTGCTATAGAACTTTTAAAGTAACCTGAAAAAACAGATATATATATATATATATATATATATATAAACATTCGTAACCTAACTTTATAGTTAATAATAAGATTACAATTAAATAAAGTATGTTGCAATGTTGCTATGTATATTATTGTGTTTAACGCCTTGAAGATTTTTTAATATTCAGTGCACTGCCTTACACTGTTTAACGAGAATATAATATACGCTTCCAATGGGTGAACTTACTAAACTATAAACCTATGTCAAGGTTTATAAACCAATACCTAAATTTAACTGAAATAATATAAAAAATAATGCCACGTATTCATTAACATAAAAATAATATAAAACATTCATTAAATACACCTACTACGAAGGACAACCACTATGACAAAACGTAGTGGATGTGGTGTAAACCAAGTGATGACCAGAGCATATAGGTTATCCTTGGTACTTATCAGTCACCCTGTTAACGATCTGTAATTTCTGAGAGGAAACCTTGTTTAATGCCATGCACCTTCTGGCAATCTTCTTCAATAACAAGTATCTGTTGCCAGGGAACAGTGTTTAGTTTCAGGCACCTTCTGGTAACCCTGTTCAATGACAGGCATCTAATGGCAAGGGACTTTGTTCAATAATGTTATGATGTTTTAGCAACCCTGTTCAACGACAGGTATCTGCTGCCAGAGAACCTTTTTTAATGTCATGCACCTTTTGGTAACCCTGATCAATTACAGGTATTTGCTGACAGGGAAGCTTGTTTAATGTCAGGCACCCTGTTCAGTAACAAGTATCTGCTGAAAGTAATCCTTGTTCAATCCCAGGCACCTCCTGGCAACCCTGTTCATTGGCAAGTATCTGCTGGCAGGGATCCTTGTTTAATGCCAGGCACCTTCTGGCAATCCTATTCAATGACAGGTATCTGTTGCCAGGTAACCTTGTTCAATGCCAGGCACCTTCTGGCAACCCTATCCAATGAAAGGTATCTGTTGCCAGGTAACCTTGTTCAATGCCAGGCACCTTCTGGCAACCATATTCAATGACAGGTATCTGCTGGCAGGGAACCTTGTTTAATGCCAGGCACCTTCTGGCAACCCTGTTCATTGACAAGTATCTGCTGGAACGGAACCTTGTTTAATGCCAGGCACCTTCTGGCATCCCTATTCAATGACAGGTATCTATTGTCAGGAAACCTTGTCCAATCCCAGGCACCTTCTGGCAACCCTATTCAATGACAGGTATCTGTTGCCAGGTAACCTTGTTCAATGCCAGGCACCTTCTGGCAACCTTATTCAATGACAGGTATCTGTTGCCAGGTAACCTTGTTCAATGCCAGGCACCTTCTGGCAATCCTGTTCATTGCCAAGTATCTGCTGGAATGGAACCTTGTTCAATGCCAGGCACCTTCTGGCAACCATATTCAATGACAGGTATCTGTTGCCAGGTAACCTTGTCCAATGCCAGGCACCTTCTGGCAACCATATTCAATGATATGTATCTGCTGGCAGGGAACCTTGTTTAATGCCAGGCTCATTCTGGCAACCCTGTTCAATGACAGGTATCTGTTGCCAGGTAACCTTGTTCAATGCCAGGCACCTTCTGGCAACCATATTCAATGACAAGTATCTGCTGGCAGGGAACCTTGTTTAATGCCAGGCTCCTTCTGGCAACCCTATTCAATGACAGGTATCTGGTGCCAGGTAACCTTGTTCAATGCCAGGCTCCTTCTGGCAACCATATTCAATGACAAGTATCTGCTGGCAGGGAACCTTGTTTAATGCCAGGCTCCTCTGGCAACCCTATTCAATGACAGGTATCTGTGGCCAGGTAACCTTGTTCAATGCCAGGCACCTTCTGGCAACCATATTCAATGACAGGTATCTGCTGGCAGGGAACCTTGTTTAATGCCAGCACCTTCTGGCAACCCTATTCAATGACAGGTATCTGTTGCCGGGTAACCTTGTCCAATCCCAGGCACCTTCTGGCAACCCCGTTCAATGCCAGGTAGTTTCTGGCATCTCTGTAAAGCTCGTGTCAATGTTAATACTCTTTTAAGTGTTAATTTATTCACATCAAGAATATCAAAATACTGCCTACAGTTTAAACATTCTTTCAAGGTGAGTTATTAATTACAGGGAGTTTTTTTGTTACACCGAATGACTCTAGTTATAGACAAATAGAACTGTTATGGTAAACATCAGATTTTCGAAATGAACTCAATTTCTAGTATATCTTTTTCTGAAAGTATTCCACACTTGTCCCTACTGTAGTGTAGTGCGTTTACCTCTAGAGTGAAGAGGACCTCCAGCTTGCAGCGTTTTTCGCATTTAATACTTAATTGTTTATTATAATAATTTCCATTATGTGTAAATATCCATTTCACATATTTAAAAAGACTAGTCCTAAAGCAACGTACAATATTGCTCTATCTGAGTCAGGAGGAATCCATTCGCTTGCCTGGGTTAATGTGAACAGTCCGGATAAGGTTAGCAGATAGAACAGTTAATGCTAATATATGGAGGCGGAAGGAAATGAAAGCGAGCCAAAACAATGATTGAGGGGGAACCAAGTGAACAAAATGAAACGGGCAAAGCTCTTATCTTCAGCTTAGTGTAATTTCCAAGGCTCAGACTTGCAATGAGGGAGCGACTGTATTATACAAAGCTGTTTGTTTTGCAAACCCCCTCCAGCAACAGTATTTAGGTTAATGCTTGCATTGACTCCTTCCTTTGGTAATGAGCTCCTATAAGTCTTCAAGTCTATGCAGTATATTTTGGTTTAATAATTTACAAATTTGGGAAAACTGTGATTCATAACCTGTCTTTTGAAAAACATCCAAAAGAGTTTTTTTTTAAACGTATATAAGGATTATCGAGTTATTTGTTCAGTATTTTTCATTAGTTGCGTAACAGTTTATTTTTCCAAGTATTTTGACCATCCTGTAACTAAAGCATTTAAACCTCATTTCACAGATACAGCACAATAAACTGTTGGATCACGTTTATCATAAAAGATTTTAGATTCCATTAAACATTGTGTTCGTGTATAAAACTAGCAAAATTAACTGAAAAAGAATTTAATTTTAGATACTTTTATAAAAAAGTTGTAGCGTAACTTAATCAATTCCTACAGGACAATAAACGAAAATTTTATTTTTGTTACTTTTTATTAACCAATTAATATAAATAAAGTAAATCACCCCATGCGGTAATACAGCTGTTATACCACTTAACCTATAACATTAAATCAGCTGTTTTATAAAATCTGTTATAAATTATTTTAATACAAACAGAATGAAATAACTATATCACATACCATGCAATATTAGTGAAAAGTAGTTTCCATATACAAAATAAACTTATTTAAATTAAATAAAATTACTGCCTTTGGAATATTAGACTAGCACTGACGAAGGTGACATCATCGTCGAAACTAGTCTGTTTTCATAAACTAATGTGTAGTGAGATTAAGAGTTACCTGTTTTAAGTTTTACCGTTGTAATTTATTACTATATTCAATTAATGAATTAATATTTGAAAAACTGTATTAACATTAAGTGTCATTTACTACAAAATTAAGCAAAAGTATTTGAACTTGTGTGGATGAATGAAAAGTATTTTATTAACGATTGAAAATTTGTACTATATATGATGAATAGTTATTATCTGGAGTACATCCGTTCATTCTGAAGTGCACAAATCGCAGTTCCGACGTTTCGCTAGAACCTCATCTAGCATTGACGAAGTGAACCCAATAACAGTTGACTCGCTCTTCAACTGTTGTGTTCACCTCGACAATGCTGGATGAGATTCTAGCGAAAAGTCAGAACTGCGATTTTGTGCACTGCAAAAAGAACGGATGTACTCCAGATAATAACTCTTCATCATATTTTTCCATTCGTGAAGGAATACGTATCAGCATATATATATATATATATATATATATATATATATATATATATATATATATATATATATATAATACGTTTTCTTGTTTAATAATTTAAAACAACATAGGTTATTCAAATACAAGAATATTTATTAATTTATATTCAAAGCTTTTCGTTGGTAAACAGTACCAACATCATCAGGAATGAAAATTACAATAATCCTGATATATATATATATATATATATATATATATATATATATATATATATATATATATATGTAAATGGAGAGTGTAAACTTATAGAATAAATTGAAAAAAAATGTTTAGAATTCATTTTATGTGTAAGTCCAAGTACTTTGTTTTCACTATATTTTTATTAGTATTCATAGTTTCATATTACTCTTTGTAATTTATTTGAAAAACATTTACTACAAAATATACAGGACTGAAGATTACAAAAAAACCTTTTAAACAGGGATCTGAAATTGTAAGATATTATTAATATTGCATTTAATGTTTTAGCATATGGCCATTTTATATGCAGTTATTTTACTTTGAAAAATAGTTGAAAATATGACAAGAGTGATGAATTGTATGATCGACGTGCCGTATCTAATGGATCCGATGATGACTTATGATCCGTATCTGATGGATCCGTGAAGATGAGGGGAATAACAAGCCTGGATACGGTGAACATGAAGACGTGTCTGTGATGAGGATGAATGAGTACTGAAAAAAATAATTAAAAAGCGGAAAACCTAAAACGTATACAATAATTAAGTATGAATGTTGATATATCGATATACAAGGTTAGGTATATGAAGGCGTATTAAATTGAGAAACATAATGGCAACATTGATATTTACAAGTTTAAGAAAATAAGTAGGACTTGATTTTTAGACATAGAATACTTACTGATAACATATGGGCGTAGGATATAAAATAACTACATTTTTCAATTACTAATCTCTATTTGTTCATTAAAATGTTAATATCCTTATGGCTTTGAATATAAGATGATGGATATAATCAACAACCCCAGAACCTCCTGTATATAAATAGTCAAATCGATGGATAAATATTTTGTTTACAAGTGTAAGGATTCCGAAATATATAGTTTATTTATTTTGTCGCGATAAAGTAAACAAACCGTAAAAATTTATATGAAAAAATATTTTGTAAAGATATAAGTATTATGTATTAAATATTACCGCCATTAATTAAAGATCATTTTCAAATTAATTTAATTCTCAGTCGTCTATTTATAGATCAATAAAAATGAATGAAAGTAATAAAATTAAAATGTCAGAAAAATCAAATCTATATGTTTGTGTATATACTTACTCAAGATAAATGCTTTACAGTTTCAAATATTTTCTCATTCACCTATTTTGAATATTTATGAATGCATTACAATTACTCATTTGTCTTTCTTAAAAGCGAGCTTCTGGTAACCTTAATTCAATTAGGTTCTGATTTACGTTTATTTTAGTCTTTGAAAACTTTTTAATTGTTTTTCGGGAAAAGATAGATATCAAATGTAAAATTATACTATAGATAGTGATCAAATTTGAAAATTTAATAAAATAAAAAAAAATCAATTGAAATCTAAAAATTTACTATTTACATTCAGAGAAATGTTTATTTTAATAAAATACTTTACGAATATTTGTAAAAAGAAAATACAAAACTACATAATTTAAATTCAAAAGAAAATACAGTACCTGTATCATAGTTTTAAATATTTCTAATCAATACATACATAAATAATTGTAACATGGTTTTGTACTTAAAATTTATTCTTGCTATCTTGTCCAAACATTCAAAATCTAATACTAATTAGTAAAGACAATCGCGATAAATATAAATTGCGAAAGTAAAACGTTACTAGTAACATTCATGACGATACAATACACCAAATGTTTGCAACGAAATACTTCAGTAGAAATATTTAAGTCTTGTAAAAAGTCTAAACACGCCGTCAAACTCTGACTGTGGATTTAATATCAACTTGAAGGCTCCATTTGTAGCCTGGAGATTTAATAAAACCCACATCTCTTGTTTTTAAAATAACTTTAATTTATTCTTGGCTTTCACTCACTATTAAACAACGAAAGTGATTTCACCTGTTTTTCTTGATCTTTATAACATAAAAAACCCAGTTGTTTTAAATTATATATTTAATTATTTGCTAAAACGAATAAACCAGTGGAAATATTTCTGCACCACTGTAAGCATTATTAATAACAGAGTTAAGAGTTATCTCTACAAATAGCAAATAATACAAATAGCTAAAACAATACTATTTTATTACAATCAACACAGTAATAATGTATCTGTGTTAAATGGTTATGCAATTAATTATAATTTTGGAGTTTTATATAAATTTATTTTTAACCTAACGTCGTTAATTATTGAAAATTACTATTAAAATATGTAAATACATATTTACCTTATTAATAAATATATTACAAATATTATATAAAGTGTAGAAGCAGTTGAACCCAAAATAGTGTACCCCTTTATTAATAAATGCTGTTTTTTTTTGTGTATAGCTACAATTGGGCCCTGCGGACCTTGTCGAAAGGCCGAGGACGACAAGGTGCTCGCAAAATTATTGACCCTTTGACTTCCACTGACTCATAGGCTTGACTCGTTATTTTATTACTTATTAATACTTTTTAATGTATAGTAAAAATAACAACAAATGAAAATAGGGGGTTCATGGAAGAGTGCTAGTATGATTGTCCAAGGGTTGAGACAAATTCTGTCCTCGGCACACGAGAAGAGTCCTAACATTTCTATCAAAAACGTCAGATACAGAAACGGGATCATATATAATTTATTATGTGCAATTTTTCTTATTAAAATTAGTACTTCTAACTATCTGTAAATATTTAATTTACGCACTAAAATATAACGACTAAAAAAAATTCCGTGCCTTTAGGTTATGTTTGTAGGTCAGGAATAGATCGACAGCGCATGCGTGGAACTGAAAACCTAGCATGACTCATTTCTACACCAGGACTCTTCTCGTGTGCCGGTGAGAGTTGCACCTTGATTACACTTATCTAAAATTGCTTAACCTCTCTATCAGGGGTTGCCACTTGAGTTCACCTCTCGAATACAAGAATAATTGGATCCGGAAGCATTAACTGTTACTTGTAGAACATTTACTCAGTTATAGAACGACATTAGCACGCATTGGAGTATTCGTCCCATCATAACTAGTGTCTGTATGCCGGAATAGTACCACCTACGTTAATTTTTGGTGCTACCCCTAAACTAGAATTTAGAGTACATCTTCCAAAGAAATTTTTATTAATTTTTAATAAAATTCCTACCGGAAGTGAACTGTGAACATAGGTATAACGAGGGAAATACTTTAATTATTTTACAAATAACTTCTCTAAAATGAGTTACCTGGTGCTACAGCAGTTTCTTCCATTCAGCAGTTTCTTTGTTGAGATTAATCGGAAATCCAGGTTAAATCTTTATTTACAAAAATAGCAACCTATTGTAATTACTTGTGACGTAACCTATATTAAATTACAGAAGTTAATCGCTTCTATTATATAATCCACTATTAATTGAATGTATTTATTTTACAACTGAGTGTACTACTTTTTTACGGATAAATAATGAAAATGATCCACCTTCGCAACGTGTATAGTAGCGTGGGTAGAAAAAAATAATATTTTTTTAAAAAACAATATACCGTGAAAAACTTGCCTATGGGGTAGATAAGTAAAATGCGAAGTAAAAACAAAATATATAATGAACCCCTAGCTAGCGCATCGTACTTGAAAATCTTTTGTTTTTCGAAAATTATTTTAATTAAATCCGAAATTAATTATAATTAGTTACTTTACAAGTATTTTTACAGTGCATAACCAATAATATTTTACAGTGCTATGGGGAAAATATTTTACTAAATGGGTCAAGAAAGACAAAATAAATTATTACTGTCAAAATATTTCAATTTCCGGTAGCCCAAAAAACTCGAAAATCGGAAAATGCGCAAACTAGAAACTTAAAAGAAGATGTGGTTTAGCATGCTGTGTATTGTGTTACTATCATTATCCATTTTTGATTTTTTACTCTACACTCCATTTAATTGTAATGTAACTATCATACGTTTATTTTAAAGATATAAAGAAAACAACAAATGTTTGTTCTTTATATTTGTAATAACACGTTTAATTGAATTTTAAAAAAAAAACTGCAGGCAAATCTTTTTTACAAATAAAATAATGTTTACAGGTCAGAGTTAGAAAATATTTTGCAAAACACTGAATGAACAACAATGAAATCGTAAACACGGAGATTGAATCTTCAAAACAAAAAGTATTGAACGTATTTAGTCGTCAACTCACAATCACTCGTTCTATGGCATCTCATGCCTATATTTGCAGAGTAGAAGGCAAACTTAAACCTTCGGTGGCGGAGATCGTACTTTCAAAACTAATGTTTTCATATAAACTGGATATTAATCAGTTTGGAGTGCATGCTTTGATGTCTCTCTTCAAAACCTCTCTCTCTATCCTTTCTCTTTGTCCCTCTCTGTCACTGATTCTGTATGACGTCATAAATAGGAAAAAGTAGCAGGACATGTATCTTAGTTACATATTTTTTCAAGTAGTTTTCACATTGAATCTTACGCATTGGAACAAGGGATTAGACTTTAACACATTTCTTAATATGTGACACTTGATTTAAGTAGCTCATGCTTTTTTGTTTGATGAGGACAGCCATTACTGTCTCATTTAATAATGGAGACATCTCCCGATACGCCCGACCTCATCAAACAATAAGGTAAGAGCAACTGTAAGTCAGTGTCAAATATTAACCTATACTCTAAGTATTTATGTGTAAAATAAGTGTTCAAATATGAGAATACTTTAATGACATTCTAATAACAAGAAGGCTTTAGATAAAGGTACGAAATGACGTTTAATGTATAGCTAAAGAGTATAAGATGTCGAAGTATAAGAAAAACGAAGAGTCTAGGTGATCAATACCGTTCAATGCGTGTGCTGCGCCCCATCAACCTTCACGCAGATAAAAATTTTGAACAAGTTTCGCCGACCAAATTCAGCTCTGTGCTAACACTTGCCAAAATCTGCCAGAGAACCAGTCAGTGGACTTTATTTTTAAAAACCTAACTCGCACAGTATTAACCCTTTAGGTACTGTTTCCTGGGAAATGAATTTTTTTTAGGCATCTCAGCTTAATGTCTAGGGTGTTGGAGTGTAGAGTGACGAAAGTCTGGAGAGTTGGTAGTAAGGCCGTGCCACAGCTGTGGTTCCGAGATGCCTTGGTAGGAGCAGGCGAAGGTCTGGAGAGTTGGTAGTAAAACGGTGCTGTAGCAGCGGATCCTAGATGCCTTGTTGAGTGCAGGGGGATTTCTGGAGATTGCGCGTTTTAACTCGGATAGCGGCAGGAATTAATTGTGTAGGTTACTACAAAATCCAAAGAAAGACCTGATGTAAAATTCAACCGATTTAAAGATAGATTTAATGGAAAATTCCACTGCTTTTAACAATGATTTATGGGAAAATTCAACTGACTCAGATAATAAATATTAGAAAATTCAACTGCTTGGAATATACATAGTAACTAAAATAAAAAATAAAATTAAAATAAAAAATAAACTATTCCCGACATTGTTCTCTTCAGATTACATTAAAATTTTATAAATAATTCAGTTGTTAAGCAACACAATTTAACTAAAATCATTTCCTTAAGAAAGTTGTGCATAAAAGTCTTTTTTCAATCGGAAAACGATAAGATAAATACTTTTAGTTGGTCTTTTCTATTCTCAAACCCTCGGTCCGGAGTATTTAATAAGAAAGATACATTTTACTGAGGCAAACGTCGGGAATTGAAAAGGTAACGGGATAGGAGGGAAGCGCAATTGAGTTAAAGATCAAGATAAAACCAACATTGAATAGCTAACTTTGCAGCGCAGCCGAAAATAGTCAGCTTTGTTAAGTGTTCAACTCTGAATAAAAGTATTAAATACTGTTTTTAAAAAGTCTTTAAAGCGGAAATACACATTCCAAATAAATTGTTTAAATTAAATTTTGTAATGTATAAGAAAACCATTGTGAAACAAATAGTTTTTTACTATATCTTGTTTTCGTTGATGTGGTAAATTTGTATTAGATATACTCCTTGATGAAAAATGAACTTGTTTGACTTTAGTAGAAGTACGATTCATGCTGTAGTAGCTTAGAAAAATCAAGTAATATAAACATTAAAAAAAATCAATTCCAACTAAAGTCAACAAAGACAGTTTTTTGTTTTAGTTATTTTTCATTTTATAATTACAACTAATTTAAATATGTATATACTACTCAGAATAACAATATAAGGGGGCAAAATAGAAAGCGAATTTCCTTCCAATTTTCCATTTTTTTTCTGTGTATGGTGTTGAAGGAATATTTTTATTTTTTACTATTTATATACGCTTTTTTGTCGCTCGCATTTTTTTGTAGATTATTTTCGCTTTCAGTTAGCATTGTCCGTTTGTGAAGCAAGGTTCAATACCGTTAATCCAGTTTGTTTATTTTATTCTTTTAATTTATTTTTAATCTTCAGGATTATTTATGATATTGTGTTTACCGCTATGGCAAAAATATAAGGTATTAAAATGGAGGTTTCGACGACAACCAAATGGGAGCAAAAAAAAGTCATATATTTCTTTCATATATAGACTGCACGTCTAACTATGGGAAAGTTGGATCATTGTCAAAATCACTACACTTTGAACATGAAGAAATCAGTTCAAATCGGGTCTAGATTCGCAAATATGTATAATTTAATTATCGATTAAATATTTGGAAAAACTGTGTTAATATTAATTATCATTCACTAAATGTCTAAAATTAAGTATTTGAACGTAAAAATGTATTTTATTCACGTTTGAAAATTTGTACAAGATATAAATATCAGGAGAGTGAGCTAATAGAAGGATTCTATTAATAATAATTACACAAAAATAAACCGTAATCATTAAATCAAGTTTAAAATTTGTATATATAAATAAATAAATAAATAAATAAATAAATAAATAAATAAATAAATAAATATATATATATATATATATATATATATATATATATATATATATATATATATAATTATTGTTGAAGGTTTGGGACTTAATAATCGCATTTTTATTACGTTAATCCTACAATTAAATATTAGTTTGTAATTTTAAATTATTATAATAAGTAAAGGTATTATAAATTCTGATTAGATAAAGTAAATTAAATGCATTATATTAAAATTTAAAGTTTTACTTTAGGAGAGAAGAAAATAAGATTAAATTCGTAAAAAGAAGAATAATGACTGTCCACACCTCTTTAAGCAAATATAATACAGCTGGCTATTAACAACATCTCCAATGCTTAGACTTCACTGCTCTTTCTGTTAGTTCACACTCTCCTTATATAAATCTTGTTCAAATGTATAATCGTTAATTAAATACTTTCTATTCATCCATTTTTCTGTAAACTTGCAGTAAATGACTCTTGATGTTATGACAGTTTTTTCCAAATAATATTTCATTAAATAAATAGAATAATAAATTAATTTTAGTTTTATATGGGAGAACATTTCACAAAAGGCGAAAGGTATGTAATATAGTTATTTCGTCCCATGGTTAAAAATAAGTTACAACATATGATTTCATAAAACGATTGATTTTTTTGTTGACCTCAGTAGGAATTGACTTTAACTTTTTTATGTTTTTGTTACTTGTTTCCTAATAACTGTACTTTCTCTTGCAGTTAAGTGCACTTGCGCCATGCACTGGAATTTTGTTTGCCTGATAACACTTATCTAAATTTGCTGAACCTCTCTAGGAGGGTTCGATACTTGGGTTCACCGTTCCGATACAAGTATAATTGGCTCCGGAATCATTAACTGTAACTTGTAGAACATTTACTCAGTTATAGAACGACTTAAGCACGTATTGAAGTATTCGTCCCCTCATAGCTAGTGTCAATTGTCTGTATCCCGGAAAAGTACCACCACCGTTAATTTTCGGTGCTACCCCTTAAACTATAATTTAGAGTCCCTCTTCTAAAGAAATTTTTAATAATAACCCACCCCTACCGGAAGTGAACTGTGAACATAGGTATAACGAGGGAAATACTTTAATTAATTTACAGATAACTTCTCTAAAATGAGTTACCTGGTGCTTCAGCACGTTCTTGCTAGCCTTTGTTGCGATGAATCGGAAATCTAGGTTAAACCATTGTTTACAAAAATAGTAACTTATTTTAATTATTTGTAGTTTAACTTATATTAAATTACAGACGCAACTTCTGCTACATAATCCACTATTAATTGAATGTCTTTATTTTACAACTGAATGTATTATTTCTATACAGATTATAATTAAAATGATCCGCCTTCACAACGTGTATATTGGGGTGGGTCGAAAAAAATAATATATTCTTTTTAAACACTATACCGCGGAATACTTGCTTAGGGCTTATGGGGTAGATAAGTAAAATATAAAGTAAACACAAAATATATAATGAACCCATAGCGAGCGCATCGTACTTAAAAATCTTTTGTTTTTCGAAAATTAGTCATTTTACAAGTATTTTTACAGTACTGTAAAGAAAATCTTTTACTAAATGGGTTAAGAAAGACAAAACCAAATTATTCCTGTCAAAATATTTCGATTTCCAGTGGCGCAAAAAAACTAGAAATCGGTAAAATGTGCAAACTAGTACCTTAAAAGAAGGTGTGGCTTACTTAGCATGCTGTGTTTTGTGTTAATAGCAAAATCCATTTTTGTTTTTTTAGTCTACACTCAATTTAATTGTAATGTAATTATGTATCATAGTTTATTTTAAAGATATAAACATAAAGAATAAAGAAAACAGCAAATGTTTGTTCTTTATATTTTCAAGAAAACGTTTAATTGAATTAAAAAAAACAAAACTGCAGCCAAATCATTTTAACTAATAAAATAATTTTATGACTTTAGAAAAGCCTCTTTTCTTACTATTTCTGAGTGGTAAAACTGAAGTTGAACTTGCTGCCAAACCGTGTTATCGAAGATCTGTATGATACGGTGGATCTTATGGAACCATCTCGTTCCTTAGCGCTGACGACTTTATGAGATGCTTGACCACTAACTTAACGCTGCTTTCCACGGCTTGAGTGTATCTAGGAAATTTTCCAAAGTTCCATTCCTCAGGAATTTCAACAGCAGTGATTTTGGCCCAAACTTCATCATCAGGTATTCTCCGTAACAATGGTGGTGGTGTAATGTCAGTGGTGTTCCAGCAGTTGCCTGACTTTATCGCACTACTTATGTCTAGAAGCTACTGTACTGTTGATCTTTGCTTAAAAGAGTGCAATTATATCTGGTAATTCACAATCAATATTTATAAAATCGACTATTGAAAGCTTTTCATACTTACTAAGCTGGGTGCCAATTAGGCCACTAAATGGCTTTGGCCCAGTTGTTTTACCCTGAAGGTTTGAAACAAATGCCGAAACGGCAACTCGTTTAAATACAAAAGGCATATCCCCTACTGCAGTGGTCTTTTTACATGTTTTTCAATAACGCATCACACCATTTTTCCAACCCGTGTTAATAACGGCACCATCTCATCCCACTACGTCAAGTTCGTCTAAATAAATACCTTTTTCCGTCATGTAAGAGGTGATACTATAAGCGATATCTTGAGCATACCCACTTGAGGGTGTCACGTGGCCAATATAAATAGATCCGGGTTCTTGTATTATGGAACAATGTAAGTATTTTATCGTGCTTCTTCGTTTTTCGTGACATTCTCAATTCCTATGGTATTATCCTTCTTTCCATCGAAATAAAGACTTTGAGGAGGTTTGCGTTCCTTTGTGCTCTGGTTTTGAAGCTCTCTGCGTTTATTTTTTCCTCTTCCTATTTTACGTATTTATGAACAACATGGGAGTGGTCATCTTTAGTATTACACCTATATATTTCAGCACGCTTGAGGCTACAGCAGCTTATAAAAAGGCAATAATTTAATGATATTTGAATCTTTTGCGCTACAGCAAATTAAGAGATATTGTCTAATTCATACTTATTTGCTATTTTTTAAACCTTTAACTAAACCATGTTTACTATAGCACTTTAAGATATCATTGGGTAAGTACTGTAGAAATAATTGAAAAATGGCTTGATTTATGAAAACACCAATATTTTAAATATGATGCGCTAGCTAATGGTTCAATGAATAATTTTTTTAAATTTGCATTTTACTTGTCTACTCCAGACGCTAGTTATCCGTGGTATAACGTTATATATATATATATATATATATATATATATATATATATATATATATATATTTATTTATTTATTTCGACCACCCTAGCGTATAGTCTGTTTCATTGGTTTGAACTTGTTCTTTTATTATTTTATCATATTTATCGTTTTTTATCTTATTATTATTTGTCGTATTTATATATTTAACTAGTTCCATATTACGTATTAATGTTTGTGAATTTGTTATTTTTTTATAGCATGTAAGACTAGATTGCTGTATATTTCTAACTTAATATTTTCATTGAAGTATTATCTATATATTTTACGTACAGTAGAACTTCAATTATCTGACCATCCGAATCACTTATTATCCGAATTAGGTCAAAAGTTTTAGATAATAATTAAGAAGGAAACGTACTGCGTTTTCCAAAATAATAATTATGTCTACAAGTGCAATTAGTCTTTCCTCCGCGAAGCTAATGTAGGCGTCTCGCAAACATTATTTGGATGCTGTCACCCTCTCTACACGTCTGTATACTTGGCTGTCGTCCTTCGCCAGGTTCTAGACTGTGACTATTTCTTTTGATTAGTCAGTCAATAGGTCTTGGTTCGTATCATTCTGTTGTTTTGTTTGTGAGGGTGTTTTGTCGTCACCATGGCTTCTAGAAGAAAATTATGGATTTATAGAAGTGGAAGAAATATAGTTACAGGCCAATCAGATAAATGAGTGAATAGTTGACGAAGATGTACGGTTTTGGGTAATCGACAATTTCAAACATTTAAAAGAGAAAACCTACACGTTTATACTACGTTCCAGATTTTGAAAATGTAGATGAAGGTTTATCAAGAAAATTAATGAATGCAGGAAAAACAAAGAATTAGAAGACGCCGTTTTCAAGCGGTTTTTGCAAAAACGTTCTATGGGAAACCCATAATTTCGGGTCCCATTCTTTGTGAATAAGCTAAGATATTAATTCAGAGACTTATAAGAAATATAAAAATCCGAATTTTTTATTATCCGAGTAAGGTTTACTTAAACTACTTGAGGAACCCGGTAAACTTTATAAATCCAAGACAGCTTTATCTATTTCGCATTCAGACACGTGACCCGGGGTATAGACATGACTATCATACAGATGAGGGTCCGTCGTCTGTCTCTATTTGTTATCCCGCAATGTTATCAAAACCGAAACGTGTATGGAAAGGAATTCTCATCTACAGAGCCAGCAACAAAACTGTAAGTGCTACTCAGATTCCTAAACGAAGTTAATGCTAAACAAAGCCTTTAATGCAAGCACATATACATACGCAGTTCTTCAGTTTAAGCGAAAAAAAACAACAGTGTTGTGTGAGTTAGTGTTTCTTAAATAGTTTCTTATTAAAATATATTACGAATTCTACATTACGTAACAGCCTTCTTCTGTTACCATCATGGATTACCGGACAGGAGCGTTAATACCATCTTTAAAGCCTTGTTACTGCTGCTCTAAATAGTAATGTATGGCTCTTGAATTTTGTAGTCCATTACGTTCGGTGAATCTTAATCACTTGTTAAAGTGATTAAATAATGACATTAGTTTTTAGATTCTTCAATAAAGAGAACGTTCTCTCCCAGGTTCTTCATTAACGTTCTCTCCCAGATTCTTCATTAACGTTCTCTCCCAGGTTCTTCATTAACGTTCTCTCCCAAGTTCTTCATTAACGTTCTCTCCCAGGTTCTTCATTAACGTTCTCTCCCAGGTTCTTCATTAAAGTTCTCCCCCAGGTTCTTCATTAACGTTCTCTCCCAGGTTCTTCATTAACGTTCTCTCCCAGGTTCTTCATTAACGTTCTCTCCCTGGTTCTTCATTAACGTTCTCTCCCAGGTTCTTCATTAACGTTCTCTCCCAGGTTCTTCATTAACGTTCTCTCCCAGGTTCTTCATTAACGTTCTCTCCCAGGTTCTTCATTGACGTTCTCTCCCAGATTCTTCATTAACGTTCTCTCCCAGGTTCTTCATTAACGTTCTCTCCCAGGTTCTTCATTAACGTTCTCTCCCAGGTTCTTCATTAACGTTCTCTCCCAGGTTCTTCATTAACGTTCTCTCCCAGGTTCTTCATTAACGTTCTCTCCCAGGTTCTTCATTAACGTTCTCTCCCAGGTTCTTCATTAACGTTCTCTCCCAGATTCTTCATTAACGTTCTCTCCCAGGTTCTTCATTAACGTTCTCTCCCAGGTTCTTCATTAACGTTCTCTCCCAGGTTCTTCATTAACGTTCTCTCCCAGGTTCTTCATTAACGTTCTCTCCCAGGTTCTTCATTAACGTTCTCTCCCAGGTTCTTCATTAACGTTCTCTCCCAGTTTCTTCATTAACGTTCTCTCCCAGGTTCTTCATTAACGTTCTCTCCCAGGTTCTTCATTAACGTTCTCTCCCAGGTTCTTCATTAACGTTCTCTCTCAGGTTCTTCATTAACGTTCTCTCCCAGGTTCTTCATTAACGTTCTCTCCCAGTTTCTTCATTAACGTTCTCTCCCAGGTTCTTCATTAACGTTCTCTCCCAGTTACTTCATTAACGTTCTCTCCCAGGTTCTTCATTAACGTTCTCTCCCAGTTTCTTCATTAAGTTCTCTCCCAGGTTCTTCATTAACGTTCTCTCCCAGGCTCTTCATTATCGTTCTCTCCCAGGTTCTTCATTATCGTTCTCTCCCAGGTTCTTCATTAACGTTCTCTCCCAGGTTCTTCATTAACGTTCTCTCCCAGGTTCTTCATTAACGTTCTCTCCCACTTTCTTCATTAACGTTCTCTCCCAGGTTCTTCATTAACGTTCTCTCCCAGTTTCTCCATTAACGTTCTCTCCCAGGTTCTCTCTTATTTTTCAATTCCTACATTAGTTAAAACTCTCCCTGTATATATTTAAATATCTTGTTAAAATTTTCAATTATTAGTAAAATACTTTTTCTTCATCCACTCTACTTTAAATAATTCTATTTAAAAATTTTGTAGTGAATGACACTTGGTGTTAATACAGGTTTTTCAAATATTAAATCTTTAAAATATTAATTAATTTTAATAAATAATTTCGCTTTATATTTTTCTCCTTAAAAATTTTGATTCTGTCATATGTAAATACATACTTATATTAATCGTAATTTGTTAATAAAGAGTAAATAAAATTTGTGTTTGTTGACCTAAGTATTAATTGACATGAATATTTTAAATATTACTTGTTTCCCTCTACTACAAAATGGAGTAGTACAAATAGCTGTTCGTTCTGCAAAACTTAATCAATAAGTTAATTATTTTGTGCAGAATTTTTATGAATTCATGTTACATATGCTCTTACGTGTATTCAGTCTGATTCTGAATTAGAGTTAGTAAGGTAATAAGGTAATACAATTCTAAACACAATTTCCGAAACATAATATAAATAGAATATGTAAAAGTAAATGATGAAATAAAACGTGAAGCTGGAGCGATGTCCTTTCCATTCATTTCTACACCGCATAATATGAGAGAGAAAACATTATTAGTCACGTGATTCTACTGGGAGAAAAAGTAACTACAGGGGTAGAAATAAGTGCTTAGAAAAAAAACTTTGAATCATTTATTTTATCTTTGCGATCGACCTTATTATTTCCTTTGACTTCTGGACCAACGTGAAAGTAAAAAACAGGTTATCGTCGAACCCACAACAAAACTGTGGCTTTAAACAACATTTATTAAAAAGCTTTTAGTTCGATAAATTGACACTTTATCTGGATTTACATCATGATCTTATAGGCTTTTGAAGTATACCTAAAATAAGATGATAAATATAGCTAGTTTAGTTTAGCCAACACCCGTTCTTGGCATTTCAGCCATTTAACGGCGTGTCTCCTAGTTGCGACCTGGGGACTCCTCAGGGGAGCCAGAAGGAGTTGGACAAGAGTTTAGCAGGTCGCCGTATATTCTGCTTCTGAGGCCGAGTTGCAGGTGTGATGTTCTTTTAAGCCGATACGGTGGAGATGGTTCTAGAGGTGTCATTACCAGTCAGTAGGGGAAATCTGGCTTCTATACGTGGTTCTTGACAACGGGCCCTTGAAGTCTAGAACCTCCCGTTCTTTATTTTTGGCCAGATCCACAATTTTAGTACGGGTATGAGCGTTGACAAGACCGTCGATGATACATAAATGTACAGAGGGAATTTTTTGAGCATTCTTGTCATAATTTTAACTAATGTCTTCATGATTCGGATTTACTTCTACACAAAGTTTTTTCTATACTGAGTCATAAATCGTCACACTTAAAAAACAGAAATATAAAAATCTAAAAAAACACTTTAACATTGTCCTAAAAATGAAACAAAACTATTAATATATAGTATATATAAACAACTCTCTTTGTTGGATAATTATAAAATTAGGAAATCTTTAGTAGATAAACAGTTTTAAAGAACTTCATAAGTCAATAGTTTTCGACAACAAAGGAAGTAAACTTCCCCAATAAGGGAATAGCTCTGATTGTTGACGTCACAGTATACAACCTCTGTGTGCTGTTGTAAGAGAAAGAATTATTTTAAATCTGAATTTAAAATAAAATTACGGAATATAAAATTTTGTGACTAAAGATAAACTATAACAGAAACACCCTGTATTTTAATTAGTATTGTAATGCATATAGCGAAAAATAAGTATTGTTATTTGAATGTAATGTAAATTTTAAAGAACTGTACGATTTACCCCCAGTGGTCCTTAACTGCGTGTTCAATGTTCTGAATGGGTTACTACGCAATAAATTAAAACTTGCGTTGTAAGTGAAAAACTTTGCGTGACTCAGAGAAATTAAGGGACGTATTTTTCGTGTATGAAATTACAATTAAAGTTTTTTGGAAAAGTTTGCAGAACATAGCCATCATGACAAAGTTTTCCACGATGTTTGTTTTAATGCGCAAATCTTGTGTCTATTGGTAGCTCGATGCTTTATTCCACACAAATCACGCCAGTTGTTCGCATTAAATAAGGTTAGACTATTGTCTTTTCTCATTTTAAAATTTAAAGTGTATAATTTAATATTCGAAAAGACTTTTAATATTAACTTAGTAAAGATAAAGATAGTAAATAGAAAATTTATATTTTCTCTGAATTAAACGGTAAAGCTTTCCTAAAATATTGTCTTCATTTTACAAACCAAAACATTGTACTTAAGAAACTCAACACTTTGATTTAAAACTGTCTAAAACCAACATACAAAGATATAAACCCGATTTAATTCAACAACCGGAATCAGTTTTAGGTGAATTGTACGGAAAAGTACTGCAAAATAATGATTTTGCCTACATATGGTATTAGCCTCTTCTCCGCGAAGCTTGTGTAGGCGCAGTGCTAACATTATTTGGATGCTGAGTCGCCGTCTGTATAGCTGTGTGTCACCGGTCCTGCTTGCCTGTTACTATTCGTTTTGATTAGTCAGTCAGTGCGGCTTTGATTGGCATTGGTCAGCGTTTTTGTTTGGGAGTTTCGTTGTTCATCTACAGAACTTCTAAAAGAAAACGAGTTCACTTATTGTTAACGGATGAACTAAAAGTTATTGATTAATCACATAAAAGATTTACTGAGAAGTACGGTGTTGGACAATCAATGATTTCAAACATTAAAAGTAGCAAACCTACACTTTTAATCTTTTAAAGTGCTTGAAAATTTAAATGAAAATTCTTCATGAAAATCAATGAAGGCAGTAAAAAATAAAGAACTAGAAGATGCCGATTTCAATATAGGAAACGTTCTATAGGAAACCCGTTCTAAGTTAAGATTCTAAAAGCTTATAAAACTATATAAAAACATAAAAAATTAGGCCTTTTCTCTCATTTACAAAATACATACGGTAATTAATTAAATTAGATTTTACTCGAAAAAAAATTAATTCCGATATTTTGTCTAATAGGGTCCAGTCCAAACTGATTCGGATATTTGAAGTTCTGCTGTATTTGTTTGGGCTATAACTACAGTAAACTCCCGATTATCCGTTAGTGAATTAACCGATTTGCGGATTATCCGGGGTCTGCCATTGTTTTACAAATATCCAATTTTTATTCCAATCAGATTCATGTGTTTAAATTTCCAAACGGTGAATTACGACGAAAATATATATAAGGCTTAATAGAAGTTAAGATGAAGAGAATAGATATGTAAATATGTACGTACTAATTTTTAAGTTGAAAGGGAAGCATCCTGATGTGGGCCAGCAGACTACTGTATATAAGAGACAATGACAAAATGCTTGGACGCCCGAAAACCGAATGTGTATCATAAGATTGTAAACAAATGTCAGCTAATCTCGTCTATAAATAGTCTAGGACGTGACATATGCATTATCCATGTCTGTCATATACATTATCGATCTTTATGGCTTTGTGACACAAGTAGACACTGTGCGACAAAATGGTTCTCAAGAAACTTAGATCGCACATTAAAGCTAAATCAATGCTCACAAAAAACAGATGAAAGTGACAGATTTTTTTCTTAAAAAAGTGAAAGTATTATGTGTAAAGGAAATTACATATGTACATACATACTTACTTCTGACATATACTTATGTACGTATTGTAAATAGCTAGACATATAAATGTACATGTTATAATCTGTCAACGAACGAATACATCAACATTTTAAATTATTTTCTGTATTTATTTTGTCCTCTGAAGATTATTTGTGTATTGCATTAAACGGGGTCATTATTTGTGTAACTTATGGTATAATAATCGATCGTTTTGCGTATTCTTTGTTCATAGCGGATTATCCGGGGGATTCGTTATCCAGCGTTGTCGGGCCACCCTATTCCACGGATAATCGGGAGTTTACTGTAATTAATTATTGATGAATTTTGAATTTGGTTGTTTCAAATAATATTAATTAAAAAAAATTGTTTAAAATAAAATCGCCTACGATACTATTATAAAGCTTATAAATCATAAAAAAAGTTTGGGTAATTATTTTTTTAACGTTTAAAATCGTGCTCGATATTATAATTTCGCTTAAACTATAGATAGGAATAATATTTTTTCACAGTATTTAAATAGGTTTTGCACGATATCTGCTAGTTTAAAATCTGTTTATTTCCTAAAATTTGTAATCAGAGATATGATTTTAAAATCAAACTACTTTTACAAGCTTGTTGCATGCATTGCCAAATAGTAATGTGGATTTATTTGTATTCGACACAGAATGATTGCAAATTAGTATTTACAGAGAAATGTTTATTTTAGTTCGTTTCCGGTCCCTGTCTGTTTACTCTGTCCGGACATTGCAGAGGGAACAGCCAACGTGATCATAATAGATCAATAACAAATTAATCAGTTTGGTCCAGTTCCATTGTATTGATATTGGTTCAGTTGAGCAAATAGCAATCAGGGCATAAAGCATAACAAGCATTTGTCAAACTTATTTATTTTATTCAAATTCTTTTAATTAGAAGTTATGAAAGATTTTCATGTAATTATAATGAAATTTCCTAAATATTCTAACGAAAATAAATATTATTAAAACCTATTTAAAACCTGACCTCGTAATTTATACGTAAAGTCCTATTATGAAGCTAGAAAATTTCTAATAATACTGGTTAATAACAGTAAGTGACTATAAGCGTAGCTTTCAAGTGCAATAAACAATTTCTAACCATTAATTTCGTAATTAATTTATGGTAATCCAGAAATAATATAAATAAAAGATAATTCTGAGTAATCTTAGGATACACAATATAAATATAACTGTACATTAACATTTCGTGTATTTTATTAGTATGAAAATAATCAATAAACTTTTGTATTTACAACATTCTATAGATGTTGAAAGTTTTAACAACAAATAGTAACAATATTTATAATGAGTTTATCTTTTTATTTTCAACCATGTCAAATGACGTCATAGTGCGGTTTCAGCGTCTGCAGACTACTTCATTATGAACGGAAGATCTGCAACGTTACTAGTGGCAACGCCTGTATGGATTAAAGGTGTTTTTATTTTGCCCAGTGCACGAGACACAGATAGTAAGAATCAGATTTCTTTGGGAATAATGTCTTGGAAAAGGTATTTTTAAATAAAACAATACATTAACAGTTTTTCTGATATATTTTTAAACTTTGTGTATTTTTTAGTGAGAAAATACATAAACAGTGTATTGAACGTAATTATTATTAGTATTTAAAATAAATAAAAATTCTCATTTCAAGCCTTATATTTATCTATTTTCTATTATTTGTAATAATAGTGAACATAATGAGATTTTAATAAATATCTTCATCTTAATAACAGCGTAGGTAAATTACGATTTATTTTTATTTTTATGTGGCATTACAGAGTTTTAAATGTTTTATATTTTACTATTCATGTTTATTAGAGTACTCGAGGCAAGTATTGAATAAATGATAATCCATTTGAATATCGATTCAAAAGTTTATTTATTTAGTGCAACGTTTCGGAAAATAACGCGTTACCCTTATTAAACCTGAAAACAAATATATATATATATATATATATATATATATATATATATATATATTTAAAAATTAGAAGCATTCAAAAATTAGTTATTGTTGGTTCTATGTTTAACTCTTTTGTTGTTTTATGGTTTTATGTATTGTTTATTTTTATGTGTGTATGTTGTTGTTCTCTCAATTTTTATTTTCTGGTTTTAATTATATTTTAGATAAATTTATGACTCTCAAAAATAAGTCGCTTTATTTTATTAAGTTTTCACTAAAATTTGATTGAACATTTTCTTAAGTTAAGAAATTTATTTGTACTTCTATTCTTATTTAAAATGTAATGTAAAAAATTGTTTTCAGGTTTAATAATGACAAAAAAGCAGCTGCCGAAACTTTGGCTTAAGTAAATAAACTTTGGACCCGATATTCAACCAATTTATCATTTATCAAAACTTTTATATTATAATTTGCAGTATAAAATATTTAAACGACTATGTTAGAACAAAAACAAATTAATTTAGTTGAATCAAATTATAAGAATAAGCCTAATGAACAACATAACTATCACAATTTATTATGACTTAATTAAGTAGATAAGGCTACATGCTATTAATTTTAAATAAACAATTACATTTCAATTGATGAAAGAAAACAGTTTGTAAAACTCTAAAATTTAAAGTACTTTTATGAAGCTCACAAACTATTCTGTAGCTCGATAATAATGGTTTAGTAATATAAATATTTTGTAAACATATATAAAACATAAATCCAATGCATGTCTATATTTTATTGGTAATAAGTGAATTTCATATGTGCATCACAATAAAGTTTGAGCACATCAAAAGTAAAGTCATGCTTCCGGTCCTACGTGATTTCTTCACTTATATTTGATTGATTTCTGGGCATTGATTTCAGTTACGTAGCGAGTCTAAGCACGTAGAACCAGAGGTAGATTCTATCAAAAATATAAATATTTAGGGTCAGGGAAAATTTAGTCTCAGTAATAGAAGATGTTCAAAGTGCAATATCAGCAACGTAAAACACCAGGAAAATCTTAGTGTGGTAAAAAAATCTAGACGAAAATATTTGTCTAATGTATTGCTAATCTGTCAAAAAAATGTGATAACGTAACAATACAAGAGTATTGTATGTAATAATAAAAAGAATGTAATAACGTAACAACAAACGCATGTGATAACGTAACAATAAAAAAATATGATATAGTAACACTAAAATAATTTAATAACGTAACAATAAAGTATGTGATAACGTAAAAATAAAAGAGTTTGCTAAAGTAATAATGAAGTAGGGGATAACGTAACAATAAACGAATGTGATAACGAAAAATAAATGAACGTGATAACGTAATAATAAAATAATTTGATGACGTAACAATAAAGAATGTAATATAGTAATAATAAAAAATATGATAAGGTAACAATAAATAACAAATAGTACAATAAATAAAACAATAAATAATTTGATAACGTAACAATAAAATATGTGATAATGTAACAATAAAATAATGTGTTAACGTGGCAATAACGAATGTGATATCATAACCATAAAAATGTGATAACGTAGTAATAAAATACTTTGCTATCGTAACAATAAAGAATGTGATGAAGTAGCAATAAAAAATATGATAACGTCCCAATAAAATAATTTGATAACGTAACAATAAAAATGTGATAACTTAAGAATAAATAAACTTGATAACGTAACAATCAAGTAATTTACAACGTAACAATAAAATATGTGCTAACGTAACAATAAAATAACGTGTTAACGTAACAATAAGGTAATTTGTTAACTTAACAATGAAGTATGTGATAACGTAACATTAAAAGAATGTTTTTAAGCAACAATAACGAACGTGATAACGCATCAATAAAAAAACGTAACAAAAAGAATGTGGAAATGTAACAATAAGAAAATGTGATAACGTTATAATAAAAAGAATGTGACACGTAATAATAAAAGAACTTGATAAAGTAACAATAAAGGATGCGATTACGCAATAATAGAAATAAATTTTTAGTTAGAGTTCATATAAAATTAATTTTAATGCGTTTCACTACTGAACGAAAAGTGCTTGTTTTGTTAAAATAACTAGTTTATTAATGTCTTTATTTTAGGGTTTTAAAATGGTAAATATTTCACGGCGGAAGCTAAATTAAGGGTTATTAAATTAAGACAGATAATTAAGGCCCAACTCGCAGATACCGTGGCCCGACTTACAGGTAAGTACTGAGTTAGGAAACATTCTACAAAAACATTGGTTAGGTTTGGTTTCGTGTAATTGCAGGAAGTAGTTAGGGCTAAGCTTTCTGATGAAAACTTGAAAATATATTGACGTAACATGAAAGCTTGAAGAAACAACCTACGCGGAAACTCGCTTTTGATAGCAACGTAAAAAGAGTTTATGTCTCTCGGAAGCAGAGATTTACTCGCTAATCCTCTAGAAAAGATTCGGAAGTACACTTCGAAACTGCACTGGATTGAGTTATTTGCAACTGATCCAATGTTTGTTCATTGCACAAACATAAGTTGTAGAAACTAAGCCTGGTAGAGGGTACTAGGAAATATATTCTACCTAACTTTAACTCTTTTTATAACGAAAATAAAAAGCAAAAATACAATTAATGGACTCAGTTTCAATTTAATACATGAAAAAAACCCAGCTTAATCCATTAAATTATATTAAAATTTTAAAAATATTTCAGGTATAAATTACTTTGTACTTTTGTTTTCATTATAATAATGCACTTTATGTAATTAAATATTATTTCAACTACATTATTCACCATAAAAAATTACAATAATATATCGTGGAGAACACTGTAGTACTTAGAAAAGATATGGTGAAAACTTTATTTTGGAGGCTATAAAAATAGGTTTTTGTCTTATACACACACACACACACACACACACATATATATATATATATATATATATATATATATATATATATATATATATATATATATATATATACACGTATTTTCAATTTTCAGAATAATAATAATATAAGGGAATGTAAAATTAGGTTTCAAGTTATTTGATTGTCTTCACACTAAGAAGAAAAATCACATACTTAAAAAATAAAAATGTTCAAAGCTGAAAATTTGAAGAAAATATAAATTTTGATGAACTTATATTTTTCATAGTTTTTAAAAACTATGAATGTTGTAAACAAACACACACACACACACACACACACACACACACACACACACACACACACACACACACACACACACACACACACACACACACACACACACATACACACACACACACACACACACACACACACAGCAATGAACCCCCCTAACGTCGCTAACTTACACTCCCGTTTTCAACGCAAAACCACCTGCCAACTATCTAATATGCACATAAACGCATGCAATGACACGCCAACCTGACATGTTCTTAAAAAACCCCCTACTGTTGATTAATAGTGTGAGGGCTATATAGTAATATATGTCAGTATTTTGTCAGCTGAAAAGGTACATATTAGCATTAACAATCATCACATACATTATATCTTACCATGTGCTATTATTAACAGGTGATCCAGGCTGGCACGTGCAAAATATGATCCTGCTTAATTTTACCTTTTTATAGACTCCTGTGTTACACTTAAGCAGCATCTGCCAGTGGTACATGCCCCTGGACTTTGACTTAAAATCCAACTATCTTTTTATATAGTTCAAATATTTTAAAATAATTTACTTTCATGTGTAACTCTTCTGTTGTAACATTAGGCTTTATTTTATTGAATTTACTGTATTATGAATTTAACCACACTTGATATATAACTTTGCAACATTTAATTTAATAGTTGGGAAAAACTTAAGCTTTTATTTATTTATTAACACAGGACAATTTTTAACAAATTAAAAAGATTTTGTACATTAATTTTAATGATACAAGAAAATAACAAAATTTAACATAATTTTTAACTTATTGATTTCTCTTGCTTTTATAATAATACAAACAATATATATAGCCTTACATATTTTATTAAATAAAAGTTTTTTACATAGGGTATTTAATTTATATGATTAATTTCATACTTATTTTTTGAAGCATAAATTAAGATTTTATTTTGAATTTTACAATATGTCTCATTTGGGTTCTTTCCATAAATTTTAAATCTGGAATTAACTTAGCTTAGTTGTTATAACATTCTGGGACATTAATAATTATTTAAATATTTCAAAATCATTTACAACTTGTTACATGAAATTATTTATAAGATTTAATATTCTAAATTATTCAAACTTTTTTTCTAAACATTTTATGTTTTGATGTTATTGAAAATGACCAAGTTCATAGTCGAAACCACTCTAAAAATTTACTTAATTATTCTTTCATTGGTTCCTTTCTGATTAAGCTGGTCTAGAGACATTAAAATGAACTTTGAATACTTTATATGTGATATCTTTCCATTTAGAAAAACTGACTTAATTCCTTTAATTTAACTACTTTACACAATTCAAATATGACATATTAGATATTAAGAAAATGTTTTACTTTTTTAAATATTATTTAACAAGTTTATTAAGAGTGAAGCCATTGATTATTTTGGTTTAAATAAAAATTTAACTTAGTTATTTCTGAAAAGTTGATTAAAATTTTAACTTATAAATTTGACATAAAAAATGACTTGCTGAAGTCGCCACTTCTCGTTTATTCCTGGTTCCTGGTCCTTGGATCTTGTTAAGGCGGATGTCTTTTTTTTTCTCCCTGGAGCCTTTCGAGTTCTAAGACAGTGACACCTTGGCAAGTTGTAGCGATTGAGTTACATTTTATGCGACATGGAAGTACCGATTGCCGAATTCCGCTTTATAACTGGCGTTATAAGAATTACGATAGAACAGTTCCTGTAGCCGCCATCTGGTCCGTCGACGGTTTTGCCTACAAACCGGCATAGTCTCCTCCGGCAATTCTTAAAAATGATTTTTTAGGACTCCTCGACAACGCCTTGCGTTACCGTTTATATTCCTGTTCGTGACTTCCCCCTCCAGCCGCTGGGTCATATGATTTTATTTGGCCCGTCTTCTTGTCGAAGTCTGTCACTCGGCTGCTTGATTTAACTTGCCTGAAGGCCCCTTATCGTTCTTTTAATTTCTAAATGGCCATTTTATTACATTTCGCTCTAACCTTTGTCTTAATAAAGTTTTATTATTGCACTATTTAGTTTTTTACACTTTGCTCGTCATTGAAAAATGTCAATGGTGATTGTAAGTGGTCTGGTTCACGAGTTAGTATTTTTTAGTTAATTTATTGTCGGCACTACACTCCCGGTTGGTCAAACTTATTCGTTTATTACCATTTCTTATTACTGACAATAAAATGTTGGCTTTTTCAGTCTGTAATTTTATGATTCGCCTTACTTAAATTTTAATATACAAATTTTAACATTTTCTATGTACAATTTTCTTTGTAAAATTCAAATAAATACGAAATATTAATTTCTGTAGATTGCACGGGCAATCTGCCCGTTCCAACAAATACAAAATTTATGTATGTTAAAAATGTAACAAATTAGGATATAATTGGTATACAGTTACACAGTAAATATAAAGTACAACATTAAAATAATAAAATTATTCCCAAAATGATTTTTCAACTTGAACCTTTTCGAATTTCACCCACTCTTGCAACCCTACCTTAATACTTAACCTCTCTTCACTTGAGATTAATTACTACGCGTTCGATACTATAAATATATAAATAATCTGTCTGCTAACATAATAGTGATTTTACGATCTCGTAAGCCAAAGTTTCTTGTTCCATTGGAGGGGGAAACAGGCAGCAGTTACATTCAGTCTACCCGAAGCACTACAATCCTCTCTTACGGTTTTTTAAATTACTGTTTCTTTAGCCCTTATTTTATATCCTATTTCTCCGTTTCGTATTATACAAGCAGAGACAATAGAGCATTTCTTTGGAGGCAGTATATTCCCATGGCTAAACGTTTTCGTCTATCTCGCTCCGCCGTATCACTCATCTCGCTCAATAGCACAAAAGAATTAGCTCTTTTTGTTCTCTTTAATATTGATCCTTGTCCCCCTACATTGGGTTTAGTGATCCGAATATTTTTCTAACAGTTAAATTCGATGCTGTAACACCAATATTCATTGTTCATAGTTTAATGTAGTTAAATATTCCGACTTCATTAACGTGTGGGTAATTGTTCAACAATACAGGGCAGTACGATACTGAATATTCATTTTTTCTCTATGTTTTCTTTTATTATTTAGTAAATTAGAGCGTAGATAGTGAGAACTATTCACAACGTTAAACATCCAAATAGTCTACTTGTTTTAATAAAACAATTACACTAGTTCATAACACAGACTAGTTTCGGTTACGATATCTCCTTCCTTAGTGGTTGGGTATTATATCCCCTTTTATTATCTCCGTTTATGTTTTGATTAAACTACACGAGATCAATTAAACCATTCTCTTAACATTTATAGTTATATGCTTATGCTACACAGAAGATGTCAGTCTGAGAAACTGACAGTTGAATCACGGGCGTCCTTCGACGTAACAGAGTCGGTTGTCCTGGATAATTACGCCTATGAACTGATTCTGCACAAGACATTTTGAAGGGAACTTTCTACTATTAAGCGCATCCACTATCCTCTTGACATCTTCACTCTGCTCGTAAGATCATAGCTAAGGTGGGCCCTCATCCTCTCGTGCTACCGGTGTGGTCGAGACCCCTAGCAGAGTGCCAATTTATTAGGTCTTGACTGGTTACATGGGCCGCCTCTTTCAGCTTTGGCTCCATTAATGTGAGTTTGGTGGTACACCCTATATCACCTGGTCTTCTTTACCCATCTGAGCAACTGATTATCTTAGGCATACAGTGGATTCGGAGTGTTAGCAGCATCAAGAACACAATATTTGTGCCTACCCCAGTAACCTGCATCTCGGCCCACGGTGCCGCGGCAAGGAGAATAAGATTGAAGGTGGAGATGCATCTGAGACATGGTGATGAGTGAGAACGCTTCGGATCCTCTTGTTCAATAAATATACGAACTTTGGCTTCCCTTAAAATATCAAAAATAGACTATTCACGATTTTCCTTAGAATTTTACGCAAAATCTTTCGGAATCTTGCATTGCGTTGTCTAAAACGTCTGAGCTAACGTTAGAGGACGAGTGTGATAGACAGAACTATATGAAAAAGTGTAAACTGAAGAATTCTAGGCCTCGTTAAAAAATCCTATACACCAGTGTCTGAGGCCAAAACCGGTTAAACTCCTCTCAAAGTACTTATGTTGATAGTTACCCCTTCATGGTGGAAAAATATGACGAATAGTTAAAATCCGGTGTACATCAGTTCCCATTGAAGCGCATAAAAACGCAGTCTCAAAGTTTCGCCAAAATCTCATCTAGCATTGACTAAGTGAACCCCAAAACAGTTCAAGTGTGAAAATTGTTGAAACTGGAAGTGCCAATGCTAAATGAAGTTCTGGTGAAACGCGAAACTCCGATTTTATGCACTATAAAATAAACGGATGTACTCCGAATATTAACTATTCATCTAACTTTACAGTATATATATATATATATATAATTAATAAATTAAAAATATTTCAAAAACAAGAATACTTTTAATAAATATATATTGGAGAATCATTAATCTTTTAATTAATTTAAACAGAAATTAAATTTAATTTTAAATTTACATGGACAACATTATTCACAAAAAATAAGTATTTTAATTACCTATTCACCAAAATTATTGGTTAAAAATATAAATGTTGAAATAAATTAAAAAATAATTCATCCGTTAACTTGTGATTTAATCCATTATAATAATTCTAAACTGTGATTACGTTCAATAGAGCGTAAGGAACAATATCAGGGCTTGAGTAATAACGTGAATGGGTTTGGTTATATTTCTGCGCCATTGGATTGGAATATATACAATTATGTTTCATTAGATCAATAAAGTTTTACTATTAATAGCATCTGAACATGTTATATTAATAAAAACACCTCCACATATTTGCATATAATTAAGTACATTACTTTATCATGAAATCAGAGGAAATTAATTAATTTATAACACGCAAAACGAAAATACGTTTTAAAAAGATAAAAAGTATACAAAATTTTATTTTAGTATTTTCAACTTGCAAATACTGAATTTGTAGAAAAATGATAATTGTTGTAAATGTATTTCAATAACAAATGTATCTTCAAATTTTTCAAAGATAAATTGGAAACAGTTTTCATAGAATATCTTTAATAGAAATGAATGAATTGATTAGAATTTAAAAAAGAAAATACAATCCACTTATCAATTTTTACAATATTTTAATTTATAGGAAATTTACATAAAACACTGTACCCGATGTTCCATTAGGAAGTAATTCTCATGGAATTGTTCATTAGTTTAATGTAATAAACGCATAAAACTATGGAACTGTTTGGCTTTGGTCCAAACTACATCATTAAGTACATAGTTGTTAATGGTGCTGGTACGGCAGTAGCTAATAAGCTCTTAAACACCGTATAACATAAACATATGTAAATAACCATATTACACATCCACCCAGTACACACACACACACACACACACACACACACACATACACCCCCCCCCACACACACACACATACACACACACACACACACACACACACACACACACACACACACACACACACACACACACACACACACACACACACACACACATATTTGTATTCTACATATGTTTATTGAATAAATGTATTTATATAGAAATTTGTATTATATTTATAATTTATCATTTAAATTATTAATTTATTATATGAATATTTTAGCAATTTAACTTCTTTGTGTATAATTTAAGTTATAATAATTAATGTATTGTTGATGTAGATTCTAATTAGAGAAAACGTTTGCTAAATGCCATTGAAACTCCGCCTGAACGTATCTGCTCCTAATAGAGCTAATCCAACCTAATCTTGTTTGCTTTAATCCAATCCCATTACCTAATGCTCCTAAGCCTTTGAGACTAGTCTCATTGAGTTTACTCAGATGGGTTCCCTATTACTTGCTAAAGCAAACCGACCAGTGTTGCTTGAGGATTCACATTGCTTATTTATAAAATTTTAGTAAAATCTTTAGCTCTAAATTTTATACCTATTGCCATATTACAAGAATAGGTAATAAGTACGATACTAAAAAATGTGAAACATAACAAAAAGATTTAAATAAAATTTAGAAAATATTAATCTATGAATTAAAAAAAAAATATAATATAATCTTAGTTAATAAAAAGGATTGCAATTTGGAATAAAAACGAAGAGCAATGGATTATAATTTATTATAGACGATTTCATATTTAACTATAATTGATCAAATTACCCAAATAAATGATACTGTTTTTAATTCCTTCTATTAGTTCATACTATCCATATACGTATGTATATAGTCTAAATTTTCAATCGCTAATAAAATACTTTTTATTAATCCGCTCAAGTTAAAATAAATTTTTCTAAACTTATAATGAAATTTGAAGTTAATACAATTCTTTCAAATATCAATACATTAATAAATTTAATGAAATAATTTTAGTTTTTATGGGAGAAAAACAACTTTCCACAAATGTGGTAAGATATGTAATATAGTTTTCCCTCCCATTCTGCTTACAATAAGTGATAGTATATGATTTCATAGAACAGGTGATTTTATGTTGTAGGTTATGTAGTAAAACAGCTGTTTTAACACTCCAGTACCCGCGCCTCTTATTGTGACGTGAGTGCTCGCGTGGGGTCTTTTTCGACCCAACTCAGTATTCCGGTATTCTCGCCAATATAATTGGAACTGGTTCTTCATTTATGAGAATAATATCTCCCAACAAAGTATTGCAATGACTCGGGGAAATTTTATAGTTATTACTTGTTAGCAGAGTCTCTTAACTTACTAGCCAGAGTCTCTGCTCCAGAACCACTGTGGTGGACGGTACATTCATAAAGTCGTTCTAAAAACGACGAAATGTTATAGTTATTACTTGTTAGCAGAGTCTCTTAACTTACTAGCCAGGGTCTCTGCTCCAGAACCACTGTGGTGGGCGATACATTCATAAAGTCGTTCTAAAAACGACGAAATGTTATAGTTATTACTTGTTAGCAGAGTCTCTTAACTTACTAGCCAGGGTCTCTGCTCCAGAACCACTGTGGTGGACGGTACATTCATAAAGTCGTTCTAAAAACGACGAAATTTTATAGTTATTACTTGTTAGCAGAGTCTCTTAACTTACTAGCCAGGGTCTCTGCTCCAGAACCACTGTGGTGGACGGTACATTCATAAAGTCGTTCTAAAAACGACGAAATGTTATAGTTATTACTTGTTAGCAGAGTCTCTTAACTTACTAGCCAGGGTCTCTGCTCCAGAACCACTGTGGTGTACGGTACATTCATAAAGTCGTTCTAAAAACGACGAAATTTTATAGTTATTACTTGTTAGCAGAGTCTCTTAACTTACTAGCCAGGGTCTCTGCTCCGGAACCACTGTGGTGGACGGTACATTCATAAAGTCGTTCTAAAAACGACGAAATGTTATAGTTATTACTTGTTAGCAGAGTCTCTTAACTTACTAGCCAGAGTCTCTGCTCCAGAACCACTGTGGTGGGCGGTACATTCATAAAGTCGTTCTAAAAACGACTAAATTTTATAGTTATTACTTGTTAGCAGAGTCTCTTAACTTACTAGCCAGAGTCTCTGCTCCAGAACCACTGTGGTGGACGGTACATTCATAAAGTCGTTCTAAAAACGACGAAATGTTATAGTTATTACTTGTTAGCAGAGTCTCTTAACGTACTAGCCAGAGTCTCTGCTCCAGAACCACTGTGGTGGACGGTACATTCATAAAGTCGTTCTAAAAACGACGAAATGTTATAGTTATTACTTGTTAGCAGAGTCTCTTAACTTACTAGCCAGGGTCTCTGCTCCAGAACCACTGTGGTGTGCGATACATTCATAAAATCGTTCTAAAAACGACGAAATGTTATAGTTATTACTTGTTAGCAGAGTCTCTTAACTTACTAGCCAGAGTCTCTGCTCCAGAACCACTGTGGTGGGCGGTACATTCATAAAGTCGTTCTAAAAACGACGAAATGTTATAGTTATTACTTGTTAGCAGAGTCTCTTAACTTACTAGCCAGAGTCTCTGCTCCAGAACCACTGTGGTGGGCGATACATTCATAAAATCGTTCTAAAAACGACGAAATGTTATAGTTATTACTTGTTAGCAGAGTCTCTTAACTTACTAGCCAGGGTCTCTGCTCTAGAACCACTGTGGTGGACGGTACATTCATAAAGTCGTTCTAAAAACGACGAAATGTTATAGTTATTACTTGTTAGCAGAGTCTCTTAACTTACTAGCCAGAGTCTCTGCTCCAGAACCACTGTGGTGGGCGGTACATTCATAAAGTCGTTCTAAAAACGACGAAATGTTATAGTTATTACTTGTTAGCAGAGTCTCTTAACTTACTAGCCAGGGTCTCTGCTCCAGAACCACTGTGGTGGACGGTACATTCATAAAGTCGTTCTAAAAACGACGAAATGTTATAGTTATTACTAGTTAGCAGAGTCTCTTAACTTACTAGCCAGGGTCTCTGCTCCAGAACCACTGTGGTGGGCGATACATTCATAAAATCGTTCTAAAAACGACGAAATGTTATAGTTATTACTTGTTAGCAGAGTCTCTTAACTTACTAGCCAGAGTCTCTGCTCCAGAACCACTGTGTTGGACGGTACATTCATAAAGTCGTTCTAAAAACGACGAAATGCTATAGTTATTACTTGTTAGCAGAGTCTCTTAACTTACTAGCCAGAGTCTCTGCTCCAGAACCACCGTGGTGGGCGATATATTCATAAAATCGTTCTAAAAACGACGAAATGCTATAGTTATTACTTGTTAGCAGAGTCTCTTAACTAACTAGCCAGGGTCTCTGCTCCAGAACCACTGTCGTGGGCGGTAAATTCATAAAGTCGTTCTAAAAACGACGAAATTGCTATAGTTATTACTTGTTAGCAGAGTCTCTTAACTTACTAGCCACAGTCTCTGCTCCAGAACCACTGTCGTGGGCGGTACATTCATAAAGTCGTTCTAAAAACGACGAAATTTTATAGTTATTACATGTTAGCAGAGTCTCTTAACTTACTAGCCAGGGTCTCTGCTCCAGAACCACTGTCGTGGGCGGTACATTCATAAAGTCGTTCTAAAAACGACAAAATGCTATAGTTATTACTTGTTAGCAGAGTCTCTTAACTTACTAGCCAGAGTCTCTGCTCCAGAACCACTGTGGTGGGCGGTACATTCATAAAGTCGTTCTAAAAACGACGAAATGTTATAGTTATTACTTGTTAGCAGAGTCTCTTAACTTACTAGCCAGGGTCTCTGCTCCAGAACCACTGTCGTGGGCGGTACATTCATAAAGTCGTTCTAAAAACGACAAAATGCTATAGTTATTACTTGTTAGCAGAGTCTCTTAACTTACTAGCCAGAGTCTCTGCTCCAGAACCACTGTCGTGGGCGGTACATTCATAAAGTCGTTCTAAAAACGACGAAATGTTATAGTTATTACTTGTTAGCAGAGTCTCTTAACTTACTAGCCAGAGTCTCTGCTCCAGAACCAGTGTGGTGGGCGGTACATTCATAAAGTCGTTCTAAAAACGACGAAATGTTATAGTTATTACTTGTTAGCAGAGTCTCTTAACTTACTAGCCAGGGTCTCTTCTCCAGAACCACTGTGGTGGGTGGTACATTCATAAAGTCGTTCTAAAAACGTCGAAATTTTATAGTTATTACTTGTTAGCAGAGTCTCGTAACTTGCTAGCCAGAGTCTCTGCTCCAGAACCACTGTGGTGGGCGGTACATTCATAAAGTCGTTCTAAAAACGACGAAATGTTATAGTTATTACTTGTTATCAGAGTCTCTTAAGTTACTAGCCAGGTTCTCTGCTCCAGAACCACTGTGGTGGGCGGTACATTCATAAAGTCGTTCTAAAAACGACGAAATATTATAGTTATTACTTGTTAGCAGAGTCTCTTAACTTACTAGCCAGAGTCTCTGCTCGAGAACCACTGTGGTGGACGGTACATTCATAAAGTCGTTCTAAAAACGACGAAAATTATAGTTATTACTTGTTAGCAGAGTCTCTTAACTTACTAGCCAGAGTCTCTGCTCCAGAACCACTGGGGTGGGCGGTACATTCATAAAGTCGTTCTAAAAACGACGAAATTTTATAGTTATTACTTGTTAGCAGAGTCTCTTAACGTACTAGCCAGAGTCTCTGCTCCAGAACCACTGTGGTGGACGGTACATTCATAAAGTCGTTCTAAAAACGACGAAATGTTATAGTTATTACTTGTTAGCAGAGTCTCTTAACTTACTAGCCAGAGTCTCTGCTCCAGAACCACTGTGGTGGGCGTTACATTCATAAAGTCGTTCTAAAAACGACGAAATGTTATAGTTATTACTTGTTAGCAGAGTCTCTTAACTTACTAGCCAGAGTCTCTGCTCCAGAATCACTGTGGTGGGCGGTACATTCATAAAGTCGTTCTAAAAACGACGAAATTTATAGTTATTACTTGTTAGCAGAGTCTCTCAACCTACTAGCCAGAGTCTCTGCTCCAGAACCACTGTGGTGGGCGGTACATTCATAAAGTCGTTCTAAAAACGACGAAATTTATAGTTATTACTTGTTAGCAGAGTCTCTTAACTTACTAGCCAGAGTCTCTGCTCCAGAACCACTGTGGTGGGCGGTACACTCATAAAATCGTTCTAAAATCGACGAAATGTTATAGTTATTATTTGTTAGCAGAGTCTCTTAACTTACTAGCCAGGGTCTCTGCTCCAGAACCACTGTGGTGGGCGGTACATTCATAAAATCGTTCTAAAAACGACGAAATGTTATAGTTATTACTTGTTAGCAGAGTCTCTTAACTTACTAGCCAGGGTCTCTGCTCCAGAACCACTGTGGTGGGCGGTACATTCATAAAATCGTTCTAAAAACGACGAAATGTGATAGTTATTATTTGTTAGCAGAGTCTCTTAACTTACTAGCCAGAGTCTCTGCTCCAGAACCACTGTGGTGGGCGGTACATTCATAAAGTTGTTCTAAAAACGACGAAATGTTATAGTTATTCGGTCAGTAGTATTGACTAGTATCAATATAATAGATTACTAGGGAACAAGGCTATCTAATGGAATTTCGGCTCACATCATATTGGTGACACATCTTATCAAGTAAAACAACGCTGAATTTCGTGTTATTATAGTCTGTTATTATAATAGGTTTCCTCTCATTCGTTGTTGTTATTATCATTCTCGCTATAATTATCACCATCATCCAGCTCATTACTCCTGGAAGCATTCACATCGACGAAGTCCTCTTCTGTTTCGTCAGGATCATCAGGTCCCAATATCTCCTCATTATCACTCATAGTTTCGTCCAACCAAATGCGTAATTGTTTTTGATCGCATTCTAAACATACTTGTAATCGTTCCCGATCACGTCCAGACATCGCATACATTATAATATAGAACTAAAAAAAAACTTGTTGAAACAATCAGTAACGAGAGTCGCGTGAGGTCCTTCAGTCACCCGAGCAGAGCAACTTTCCGTTCAAACGTTTCTAACTCAACTGGCTGAAGACAAAGGAAGTTGACGTGGCACTGCCATACTCAGAAATAGTGAGGGAGAAGCTACCGAGACTGTCAAGGTCATGCAATGACGCAAAACAAAAACAAACACAAACCAAAACGTCTAGGGTCCCAGGCGACCCCACGAGACTACTGAAGTGTTAACGCATGGGTTATATTACTTTATTTATACTAAATGTAAATATTTAATAAAAAGTAACCTAAGTAAATTTTTCTTTTTTACCTAAGTGGGAATTGACACTTAAAAGTTTAGTTTATAAAATATGTTTCTTAGTATTTGAAATAGATAGTTCATTATTACAACTATTGAAAATAAAAGCGCGAATAGATACAAAAATTTAAACTATAAAAAAAATTGTCTACCCATTTAGCCTAATTCATTTTAAAACTGTTAGCTTGATTTTATAAAATAAAATCTTTTATTGGTTATTTTAGAAGTTAGGTGATTAAGATGTGACGTAACATATTCTGTGACAATAAATCTGTGAGTGTAAATTTCTCACGTCCTACCCGAGCATGACCGGAATGCTGATTCCTTCACTTTATTGTTCTTTTCTTAGTTTAGTGTCAGCCATGTTGAATTATAGTAGCTGTCGCTAGAAATAATATATAAGCAATAACATACTTACTAATTACATTTGTAATTATAATTAATATGTATCAACATAGTTTTAAATTGTTTTGTTGAAGTGAAACTTCTATTGCGATGTTTACAAAATCTTATTGGATGGACATAAACATACAATTTCGTGTCATAGACATACACACACACACACACACACACACACACACACACACACACACACACACACACAGACACACACACACACACACACACACACACACACACACACACACACACACACACACAGACACACACACACACACACACACACACACACACACACACACACACACACACACACACACACACACAAACTCACACACACACATACACACACTACACACACACACACACACACACACACACACACACACACACACACACACACACACACACACACACACACACACACACACACACACACACACACACACACACACACACACACACACACACAGCCGCGGCTAAACCTTGCACCCTCTCAGGGAGAATGCCACCACATTCCATACCCTACCAACAACGTGGCCACATTTACGCGTTTTTTGCCTAAGCTGTATATGGTGATGATGAACGCTGTAGGGCTGAAACGTTCCAGTTCAACCGCGGTCAAAATATAATCCCACCCGATTTAAAAAATCCTGGTACCTGTGGTTGTCGAGCGTGATCTGCCAGTGGATAAATCCCTGGACTTTGTTTAAAAAACCAACAGAAATGTTTATACTATTTTAAGTGATAATATATACCTTATAAAATCTTGTTTAACTTTAAATTTATCTATTATTTATCTATTACAAGAATATTTGTTAAAGAATCTTTTCTCTAGTTTATTTGATTTATTTAATTTTATTGTTTTTGTGGTTGGAAAAATTTCAGAAATTTTATTTAGTTCGTTCGCCACATGATAGTTATAATAATTTTAATCTTTTTTTTGTTTAACTTGTTTTGATTTAATGAAAATTAAAATTTGCTTCTCCAAAATAATATAAAATTATTACTTAAATTCCATTGAATTTCAGTTATTTATATTAATGTTATTAAGCAGTTCTTTAAACATGAAATACACTTGAATGCTTTATAAAGCTCAGAAATGTTCGTGTAATCTTTGCATAAAGTACATCAATCAATTGGATAGCACTATTATTTAACTGTCTCTAACGTTTGCAGTCATTATGAGTACATTTTGGTTTTTTAGAGTTTAAATTAACATAGAAATTAACATACATATTTAAATACAACAGAAGAATAATTTATCCCTATTTATTTAATTTTGTGTCCATGTAACTATTTGTTGAAGTAACAGGCAAGATTACTACCTAGTGTTTTTGTGTTTAATTTATATTTGTGCTCCCAAACATAAATCTGAAGGATTTTAAAACCAATTTTACTGGATTTAAGTCTTCATCATTATTTAATGATAGATGTTTAAAATATGATATATGGACATAAATTAAGTTGTATTAACTTGAATATTAAATAATTTATATTTGATTTTCTTTATGAATTTCTTATTATTTTGTCTATGTTGACTTTAAATGAAATATGTTATTATTCATTTTGAATATATAGTGCTTTGACTTTGTTAAACGTTAACTTGTTATAACTTGGTATTAAAATCCAGACTTGCCCCAAAAACCTTTCATTGGGATTGCTCTTCTGGAATCACTGGATTTCGTAAGTGCTCTTCTCCCTCATGATTTTCCTGGACTCTGGCATCTTGTAGAGTCGCAACTGATCGGTTTTACGGCTTCCTTTAATACTTTTTATAGTGTTTACTGCAAAAGTTAAAATTCGACATGGCGGGCGTTCAAAGGTAGACCATTACCACGTCCATATTAAGCTTGATTTTCTACTCACTAAAAGAACAGCATAGCGGAACCTTCTCGTGGATACATGGAAAAACGTCCTTCTCTCATTGCGTCTCCTCTGGCTATCAGCAGTCCTCACTACCCCGCCACGCGGTATACTGGTTTATCAAAACCTTGTCTTGTCTTGCAAAACAGAGTGTCCTTATGAATTTTCTTTCAAAGATTTGTGCTCGTTTTGTAACGGCTGCTTTAAAATGTCCCTTCTGTTGTGATATTGTCATATTTCTTAACACCATGTTCTATTTCATAATTTAAGATTTTGTTACCAACTTGAATGACTGTTCTAACCAACTCCAACGTAAATTACGCTCTAACGACACTCGAAACTATTTTCTCCCGCACTTGACACTTTTATAATATTTGGAGCTTATAATAAACCATTTAATTAAATCAATTTTTTTATTAAATAAATTTGTTGATAAATTTTATTGTACTATATGTTGCTTTACTGGTTTTTCATAATTTTCTTAAACTTTGGTGGTTCTTTACTTTTATTTTCGAATTTAATTTTTTATTTTTTTTTATAAATTAGAAAAATAAAATTTTATTTTTATATGTTAGAAGAAAAAATTAATTTTTCCCTAGTTGCTCTGTTTCGTATACAAAATCAACCCTTTGGACCGGCTTTGTTTACTCAACCAGATAGTGAACCTGCTTGCCCGCTACAGTGCATAGCAGCGGTTTCATGTTCAACCTTTTAAAGTAATATATTTTAAAGATTTTGTCTAAGTGCAAAATCTTCAACTTTGAGATTTTTTTGGCCGTCTCAACACACACACACACACACACACACACACACACACACACACACACACACTCACACACATACATACACACACTACACACACACACACACACACACACACACACACACACACACACACACACACACACACACACACACACACACACACACACACACACACACACACACACACACACACACACACACACACACACACACACACACACACACTCACACACATACATACACACACTACACACACACACACACACACACACACACACACACACACACACACACACACACACACACACACACACACACACACACACACACACACACACACACACACACAACACACACAACAATTGTTTAGATTGGAAGAGTCCTTAGAGTTACGTGCTTTGTTTGTTTTTTGAATTGAGTGTTTGTTTTTCTAGTTTAGTTTTTTAATGGCGATATAATTTATCAGTAATTGAGGAATTTCAATCATTAGCTTATCGTACCTAGTGCTTAGCTTGTGTTACCTAATTGCAATATAAATACAAGTTCAAACGCCAAACAGTGAGTTTCTGTCGATATGTATAGTAGAACGAAGAGTGGTAGAATCGGTATATGTTTACGATATATATTGAATTTTGTGTACATTTGTACTTGTCATTTTTATACCTACTAAATTTATGTTGAGTTTGTTTGATTTAGTTTAAAATTGTTTACGTTCATCACAAACAACATCTTCAGAAATGTCCATGTTTTTCGTTAACTTACTCTGTACCTATTTCGTACACATATTTGCACCATTGTATTATTTCCAAGGCATTAATTATATCGTAATTATCGATGTAATAATATAGATAATTCTAATTACACTTTTGCTATTACTTGCGACCAGACATTTTGTTAACTAAAAGTTGTTAAATTGTTAACTTACACTTTGAGGAATCGTTTTCTTCTTATGACTTCTTCAGCCTCGTATTTTTGCCGCTAGGAATGCCGCAGTTGTGCATCGTCGGTACCATTATTTTAAAAGTTAGAAGTGATGTGATCGAAGAGTATGTGTGATATGTGCCGTGTTTGTTAATTTAAGATGTCATTTTTATGTGTGACTTTAACCTCTTATAACTAACTTTAAACCTCTGATACAGATATTTTTTAACACCGAAAAACAATAGAAACTATTATAGTGTATTTTGAAGTCTATACTTATTACCCTGTAACAGTTATAGCCCTTATCAACATAATTAATTTTACTTACCAGGGCTTCTAGTTCTACGCCACAGGTCAGGCAGATTACTGTCTGTCTGTAACGCTCTTCATATCTTGAAGGTAGAACTAGGTTACTTGTGAAATAAGTATTGAATATTTTAAAACACAAAGTTAAACCATTTAAACTAGCAGAGTCTTATTAAATTATTATTTAAAGGCTTATTAAATTAAAATGTATGGGATTTGTTTGCTTGTTAAATAATTGCTCTCTTAAATCTTCAATTAAAACAAATCAAACATATTTTATTTTAAAAAAATTATAAAATTACAAACCAAAATACATATTACTGAAACATTGCGTTCTTTACTTATTTGTGAACATTTAACAATTTACTTATGAGGAAATTTACATATTAACAAATCAATGGCTGAAATGACTGTTTTTGAGTTTCCTTGCTTGCTCTTTTCATAATTAATTCTTACAATTTAAACTGAAAACAAATGCACCAAATAATGCCTAAATTACATTTATGTACGTATTGAAAAATTTAAAGTTTATTAATTTTGTATTAAACTGTTTAAGCATTTAAATTTGTGATGGTTCACCAAAGTTTGAATTTGTTCACTTATCTGTTTTAACAAGTTGTAGCCTCGCATCCTTCTATTGGAAAAATCTCTCACTATTCCCTCGGTCATGATTTTGAAAAAGGCTTCAGCAACTCAGCGTTCCATCATCGTACTTGGCGACGTGCGCTGTCTTCTATATTCTGATTACGAGAAATAAAAAAAATGACTACTACATTAAACATTTAAAACAAAACATTTCCTCCCTCTTGGAGACGACCGTTGCCTTCTACATCCTGATTTTAAGAGAGTTAACTATCGGTCGCAAGCAGGCGTCCTAGTTACCGCGCATCGATTATGCGCATATTACTTTAATCTTTCAAACTCTCTACAGATGCCACTATCAACCAGAGATTTGATTTATTTCTAACAAATCTAGTTGATCTAGTTCTATTATTGTTACATTTTTGAATACATTCTCGTTCGTTTTCTGAAATTTTCTTTCTTAATATGTAACACCATCTAAAATGTATACCCACCTAATTTTTTTTTTATTGAATCCCAAAATTTTCTTGGATATAAATAATTTTTATCATTTACTATATAAAATGCTACTGTCGTTCCATGATTAAAAAATATATTTCCGTTTATATAGTTTGTAAAATTCTATTGTTGCTTAAATGGTTAAAAGTATATAGAAATCTTTGTGCATTTGAAGTCGCAAACACCGCTTCTTGGATCCTGTTTGTGATATTATTCCCTTACAAAGTTAATTTACAAATTTTCAGAAGACAAAAGGTTTCCTTTGTGACTTGGAGGGATCCTAAATGCGTTTCCCTGTCCAGCCATGTTTGCTTTAACCGTGTTTCATTAAGTAATGGATTCCAAACCCTTTGACAGCGATACTGTATTTACTTACACTATGTAGTCGCCAAGTTTACTTCTCGAATATTCTGTTTTGTTGCTCGAATTACACTCTGATTTCTACGTAAGTGAATGAAGTAATATTAATTGCACCTTGCAATCATAAAAACGTGTTTTTGGTTTCTACTTGCTTTCAGGTATTTTGCAAGCGAATTTAAAATAACTTTCAGATGCTTTAAAGTTTAAACATAGATTAGAATCAATTAACAATGTAAAAATCTAGACTGTTTGCGATTACTATTATTTCTTGTAACCTTACATTGAAAATATTAGAAAAAAACCACAATAACACAAAAAATAATTAAAACAACAAATAATAAAAGTTATTTAAGAAAAAACCCATTATGTACATTTCGATGACCATGTTATCATTATCTGAGGATCTTATTATAAAATGGTAATATAGCAAGAGGTTACAAACTAGAGTGACAATATGGTATATTGTACAACTGTGCTCCTGTTATTGTATACTGTATTAACTGTAAGGTAAACTTTTCGCATTAATTAATAGATAAATTATATATATATATAATCTGTACTGAAATAAAATAAATTAATGTTGACATTTTCGCTACGCATGAAAAGCTGAAAAAAGCCAAAAAGTAGCGTAAAATCAAACATACCAAACATATTAAAAATACTATCGCAAAAATATTCAAAAAATACTTTGTCAACGTAAATTTATGTATTAAATGTTCAAACACACACACACACACATAAATGTAATTATTTTCGATTTCTTCTTACGTTTAAATAAACAATATACGTTTATATTGCTCAGTTAGGAAAGCAATAGACACATGCCTTCGTCGCTGTACCTGTCTCGAGGGCTTAGCAAAGAATGAATATCAGATCGATTGGGATCATGTGGTATGAACAGCGTTTGCACTGAGGCTTTAGTGCTTTAGGGACTAATATCGTGCAGTATAGAATGTACACCAGGGGTAACATACATACTCTGAAAATATAACGTTTTGTCGCAGTTATACGTTTATCGACTAGAAAAGTGGACAGCGTCAGTGACTATCACATACTATTATACCTGTCTAGTTACAATTTACTCTCTCATCAAGAGTAAATTCAGTTTTCTTTATATAAGTTATTGTAACATAAGCAACAATTAGTCGTTACCTATTGACTAAGCATGTCAGTTTCAAAAACGTTTAGTAAAAAAATAAAGAAATCACCTCTTTGATTACTATATATATATATATATATATATATATATATATATATATATATATATATATATATATATTTTAAAAATGGTGATATGTTTTCTTGTAATATAGTTAATAAATTAAAAATATTTCAAAAACAAGAATACTTTTAATGAATATATTTATTCAAAGCTTTTCGCCGATAAAATAGTAACAGCATCTTCAGGAAAATAATTATCTAATAAAATATTTTTACAAAATTAAATCATATCTATTTTATCGGCAAAAAGCTTTGAATAAATATATTCATTAAAAGTATTTAATTTATTAATTATATATATATATATATATATATATATATATATATACCAACGAAAAGCTTTGAATTGTACATTCAATAAATTATTCTTGTATTTGTATTTTGTCTTATTTATATATATATATATATATATATATATATATATATGTACACACATACAAACAAACAAACACACACACACACTGCAAGAGGCCGGCTCTACGACGCTCGCCCACCAACCCTTCCACCAGTTGTGCGAACCGCTTTCCGTCCGATGCTCGGTAAAAATTTCAATAAAAGCCGGTCCGGCCAACGGCCAAACCCCTATACAATGCTCGCCAAAATCGCCAGAGAACCAGTCGCTGGACCTTATTTAAAAAAACCTAACAGGCTGAGATTTAACCCTTTGGGTATCTGTTCCCGGGGGATGAGTTCGTTTGAAGGCATTTTAAAACTTAATGACCATTTGGTTTAGAAATGTGTTTAGATAAATATACTCACTGTTTTGCTGGCTAGTTAGTAAGTACTTTGTTTTTATTGTGTTTTAATTTAATTTCTATTACAGCACAGTTTGTAATTATTTTATATTTTAACCTATTCTTACGTTTTTGACAATTCTTTAAACTTTAAGTATTAACTTTATAACATCACTTGTAAACAAATAATTTTTCGTATAATTTTTTCTCACCTGCATTCTTTTACAAAAAATATTTTAAATTCAATTTCAATTTAAAATCAAAATCAATACTTTCTTTTGTTAATATTCAACAATTCAAAATTTATTATTTAATCTTTTCATCCATTCAAAACTTCTAATTTAATTGCAAATGTTTACTTTAATTTTCTCTATAAGATTTTCATTGATTTTCAAAAACTTCATTTCAATTTATTAATTTAAGGAATCTTTTCATTTGACTTTGGAAGCTCTTAATATTTGACTTTGGTATCTTGAACCAAATAAGGAACAGATATTTAAAAAACAAAATCCTTTTCAACAAACATTTTTAAAGACTTTATACGTTTTTTAAAATTATACAAAATGTCAGTTTAAAACAACATGAGAATAACCAAAATTCATTAAAGTTTACTCCTCAAACATAACCTATATCTAAACATGAAATTTATTTAATTTTTTTACAACATAAAACTAACGTATAGGACCCACATATCTGTTTTACAAAATTTTACATTCTATTTATAAAGCGTTCTGCCAAAACTCAACATAATTGAATTATTTCAGAGTCATTTTTCTAACGAGTTTTCTCTGTTTTAAGAACCTTTATAATATTCCTTAATAATTTTGAAACTATTTATTTTCTTTCATTTACCCGAGTCAATATCTATTCTAAACAATGTTACGCTAAAAACGTTCATGTCTTATGGCTGCTCCAAAGTAATTCAATTTGAATTCATTTAAAATCTCTTTCTTCTACTAATTAGTTATTCACATTTAATTACATTCGAATTTTAATTTTGACTTATTTATTTAATGTTAAAACTGTCTTTACTTTGTTTTTAATTCTCAAAATTATTTCAAAATATTTTTATTAATATCTGGTAACTCTAAAAGCGGAAGTAGGTAGATTCCACAAACTAACCCTAACCCCTCCACATTCTTCCTGAACAAAACTACTAATCCAAACTTATTTACATCTTTTGCAACTTTATTTAAATTTTTACTTTAAAAATATTCAACATTCCCCCAAAAATTCAACATACAATTTTAATCTATTTGAGAGAGAGAGAGAGAGAGAGAGAGAGAGAGAGAGAGAGAGAGAGAGATTAATCTTTGTTGAACCATAATCCTTGTTCATGGTCCATCGCTTTTCAGTCCATGTTGCCTTGGATTTTTCCTTCCTCCCTCGCTTCAGGCCATCTTGGTTTGGACTCGTCCAAATCGGCGTCACCCTGCTCCATGTCAATGGTCTTTCTAGGTAGATTTTACTCTTTTTTTCCCTCTTTCAAGTATCTTACAACCCTTCTCCTGGCTAATGGCTTTGTTTCTACGCCTTAAACTCGTTAGCTAATGCTACTTTATGCCTACGGCATTTCTATTTTGTTTTAGCTTCACTACTCTGTTATACTACAGTTTGAAATTAAAGAAATTTATAATTTCACTTAAAATGGTTAAATGAGACATTTTAGCCCATTGAAACACACACACACAAACACACACACACACACACACACACACACACACACACACACACACACACACACACTCACACACACACACACACACACACACACACACACACACACACTGCAACGGACCTTCACCCAGCTCACTCACTCCCGACCCTAGCAAACTCGACCTGCCACAAACCTGTCGACGTTTGCCCAACTCGCAATTACAAGAACATGAATTTAAATCGTAATTAAAAAACCCACCCTGTGGATTCTGTCTACTAAGATTGAAAAGGTCATGGTAAGGTCAGTGATGTGTCAAACGGTGTAACATTGGGTAGCTGAAAAACACAGAAATTTATCACACAAATTAATACCTTACCAAGCTTTGTAGACCTGTTTGCGCCATGTGCCTGCTCTCGTGAAGTCCGTGTCAGATAACATCCTACCATATCCTCTTTACTGAGGCCCTGTGTTATATATGATAAGATCTGCCAGTGGGTATCAACCCCTGGACTTGGAAATAAAACCAGCTAGTGTTGGCCTAGCTCAAACTGATTTGGTTGTTAAATTTAATTCTTTGGGTGGGTTCCTCGATTATTATAAGGTGCACTTTAATCATTTATTATATGTAATTTATTAAAATAAATGACCCTATTAGGCTTGCTGGTATGGCATTTAAAGCTTTCAATGGTTTTATTAGATAAATTTTCTAGCTGGGAAATATTACATTTATTACTTAGCACACAGGATTATTTAATAAAATTTTTCACTAACCTTTGCTTGAAATATGAATTTAATAATATTACAATAACGAAATTTAATCAAATGATCATATTCTTTAACTACAATAATATCTTGATATTTGGTTTTATATTTGAATTTAATAAACATTGAAATAACGAAATTTAAACAAATGAACATATTCTTTAAATAAAAATAATATCTTGACATCTAGCTTTACTTTTGAATTTAATCGCGTGAAAAATAATAATTGTTAAATAAAAGGATCATATTCTTTTAACAACATAATTTCATGACGTTTATACATATTAGAACATAAATTAAATTGTCTCTTACTACCCAAATACATATTTTCATTGATTGCAGGGAGGTTGACAGATCCTATATCAAATTGCTGCACTCATTTAATTTATGGGCTGACTTTGCACCAGCAGTTACTTGACATTTATTTATTTATATATGAAATTACTAGAGAATAAAATTGTTATTAACACTACTTGTTAACACTTAAGAATTGTTTACCAATTTTTTTGGACATATACAATTTACCTTAAATTTCTGATAAACTGAGTTTGGATTCACAACAATCCTTTATAAATTATCAAACAAGTTATACATGGTTTTACGTTAATTAATAAAACATATCAATTTCTAAACATCTTAATGATTGTGCTTTTATAAGTTTATCTTTCCAAATTATAACAGTTATTACTTTAACATTTATCAATCATTTAAAATTTCACATAAATCTTTTATATATATTTAATAAGCTTCATATTTTAATTTATTTTTCAAGAAATAAAGCCATGACTTAGTTATTTAAACCTTTAATTTGTCGTTTTTGACTTTAGAAATTTTCCCAAATAATCTGGTTTATAATATTTAAAATTGTACAGAAATTATGACTTGCCCGACTCGCACTTTCCTGGATCCCCCTTTTATCTCCTGGGTGGTCAGATCCTTCCTTTCAGACTGGCAGTTGTTCTCGTCTGAAGGATTTTCCTTCCAGGCTGCGGCACAAGGCGACGTCATCTTCTTCAAGAAATGAAAACTAACCGGGATTTTATCATGATCGAATGACTAGCTTGCGCTAGTCGTTATTGTTAGACATTTTACGGCCAAATCGCGCACTCCGCGGCCAGATCAATGAAATTTAAAAGTCCATTATGACTTTCTCTGCAATTTAATTTAAACAGTGACCTTCTCGGTCGAATGCTCAAACGAGAGTCCCCTTTTTTCTAAACCTGCAACCAATTCACTAGCTGCTTACCCCCACTACTTGATTTTCAGGCACAGTTTTGATTTTAAGCGTTTTCTTGTCTTTGGTTGCTTATTTAATATTCTGTTGGAACTTGATTCTGGTTTTAGCACACAAAGCACTCGCAAAGTCATCATTTGTGTACATTACAATCGGTTTTAATCTTATTCAACAAGCAATTGAGTTTCATGGCTTAGCAAAACTAGATAAACTTATTCAATAAAATTTAAGATTTTTCAATTTCTATTCAATTGTTACGGAACCAATTTTTTCCGTTACAACCTCCCTGCTCTTAAATGAAATTTGGGATCATTTTCCCAAATTGAGCTTAATACTACTTACTACTATTTAACACTATTATATATTGGCTTCATGTCCTCAGGCGTCTTTCTCCCTGAAACTCACATAACACATATATTATTAGTATCTTACACTTTCAACACATTGAAACCTTGTCTCCTTGCACTCACGATGCAAGCCATTATTTCCATATCATACAATTTATTTGAACTTAATACCCATAAACAATGCTTTATTTCTTGATCCATAAATTCTTTTTATACCTTGTACTCATATTTTAACATTTACAGACTTTATATTTATAAGTTACATAGGACTAACATGGATTTATTTCAATTTCACCTACAGTTTATACTTAATCTGTTATCTGGATAATTTATATGTTTGAATTACGCGACTTTCGCGCTGTTGACAAATACAGCTGATTCTGACAGCCAGTAGCCTTGAACGCGCTTGGCAACGTCCGCTAGTTGGACTTTGGGCATCCCCTCTCTTTTGAGCAGGTCAGCTACCGCATTTCATTTTGCTGTTTTCGACTTTATCTGTGCAATGCTACGCAATATCCTACAAGTTTTATTTAGCTTGATTTACTCTAGGCCGTCGCCCCATGTCCGTCCAAGCAGCTGATTGCTTATCTTATTTGTTGTCAATACGCAACTACTTAACTTATCGCAGCCTATTCAAATTCCATTTCTAAAGTTATTAGAAGTTACCTAATCCATCCAGATTATTACATTACGTTTATTTTTGCCCCTTTAAATTTTTAAAAACCTTTCATAATTGTACATTTAAATACTTCGTAGCCTAATTAATCTTTTTACATATTTATAATTATTGATGAAATATTTTGGTGTCCCTTACATCGTAAATTCCCCTATATTTATTTGTAATTATGTTTTCGAAAATTCATAGGGATGGGATAGTTCCTATTTATGAACGTGCTATCCTCTTGAATTTTTAACGCATGTTTGTATTTAGTCGCCCTGCCTGGCTTGTCACTAAATATATCTTTAAATTCATTTAATAAATCATTTAATTTTGCCTGTTGATTTTCACTTAATATACTATTTTTATCTTGGACATGTTGTAGTTCAATTTTACTTATTTTTACACATTGCTTATCGGTATTAATTTTGTCCCGTTTTTTTTTTTTTTTACGGAACCTCTTCCATTCGGCCCGTCCCTTGTAATTTATTTCCTTTTCTTTATTTAAGGTTTTTCCAATTTTGCCGCGATCAGTGGGCTTTGATTTTAGCGATTCGTTAGTTGACGAATTTATATTATTAGACTGTGTATAAAATGAGCAGTTGGCTAATTTATTATAATTAGCTTTTTTCTTTGTTGTGACTTCAGGTCTATCCTGCAAGTTACTTAATTTTTTTATTTGTGGCTCATGGCCTTTATTTGTGGATTCTTTGATCCCGTTTCCTCCTTTAATCTCTTTCCTTAATTTCCCTTTATTTATATTTGTTGGGTTTCTACCCTGATTTATTTTAGTTTCACCATTTTTTAATGGATTTGGGTTGCTCCTTTTATTATATCCTATATTTATTCTTTTATTTTCTAACTTCTCTCGCTCCCTGCTATTTCGGGGATTACCGCCTACTGATATATTTGCATTAATTTTTATTTTTGGTTCTAGTTTCGGATTTTTTACATTTTTGTTTTGTTTAAATTTTAAATTTTGGTTTTTTTCTCCTGTCTGTGACAGAGTACGTTGTATATCGAGATCCCTTTGTTCTCGATATACAACGGCTAACGGCCCCATATTCTCGCCGTTGGTAATCAACCCCTCCACTTCCGGCTGGTAAGATAGTATTTTGCCTTGGTTAATTGGGTTGTCTTGTTTATTTCGTTTTACATTCATTTTATCACTTTTCATTTTTACGCCTACATTCTTTTCATTTACATTGTTTATTTGATTTATATTTTCTATTTCCCTGTTGGCTTCTAGCCTTTGTTTATTATTTTTATCGGGTAAACATATTTTTCCGTCTTTTCCCGTTTTTTCGAAATCCTGCCAGAGCATTTCCCCGTCCAGCTCATAGGAGATAAACGATTTCTCCAGATTTATGCGGGTCTTAAGCTCACACAAAGTATTCATCCCCAATATGAGGTCAACTCGTAAGTTTTCCACTATTAGGAATACAAATTCCTTTGTGTGACCCTGAAGAGTTAGAGGTAAGAAAGTTTGTAACTTAACCCGTTTGCATGTCGAGCCGATTGCTGTTAGAACCCCCATGTTAGCTACTGGTAGTTCGTAAAACATGTTTCCTTGCTGTTTCAAGGCCAGGTATTTGTTCACATTAATCACGGACATTTGTGCACCAGTGTCCACTTCTGCGAATATCTCCATACCATTTATCTTGCAGCTAATCAATGGGCATTGCTCTACTTGCTCAATTTTATTTATGCAACTATCGGGTTCCTCTAACAATTCGTCCCGCATAAATAAGGCTAAACCGTTCAGGCTCACTATCTCGTCACGATGGTAAACTTGACGATTTTTGCTTTTCGGGCTATTGCGTTCCGGCGATCTCTTTCCTCGGATCCCTAGCCGCGCTAACGGACAATGCCCTTTGTTGCTAGAGATCCTCGTTTCTAGTTTTTTTGCTGTGTGTCACTAGGTCCGGGGATAGAACGTGGCGGATTGGGTTTCTTAGGATACTTCGGTGGGGTTGTTTTTTGGTGTTCACCATAGGATCTTGGGTTATGGTCTGGTCTTTGGTGGTTAGAAGTGACGAAGCGCGGTGGTGCCCGGTTTGCATTTCCGTTAGCGCGGTCGTTCTCCGTCACGTTGTCGAGTTGGATTAGAAAGGCAATAGCTTGTTTAATGTTCTGCGTGGGGTTGCCCACACTAGCTAATTGAACGTTGGTCCCGAAATGCTTCATGATCATGAAGATTAATTGCTTTTCGGGAATTACTGGATCTAAGTTCTTCGCCTTGTTTACCATCATGACGAAATATTCCGCCATGTTGGAAGGTCCGTTATTACTATATTTGCCCTGACTTAATTTCCTCCGAATCCTTTCCTGTTGGTGGAAGCTCCAGAAGTGCTGAGTGAATTCCTTGCGGAAATCCTGGTATGTCTCAGACCCCTTCTTTATAGCTCTCCACCAACTGTCGGCTGAACCCTGTATATATCGTTCTATGATCTTGAGCTTTGTAATTTCCTCCATCGTATTATCGATTTCAGAAAATAACGACTCCATTTCACAGAGAAACTCGATCGGGTCTTCCCGCGATGTACCCCAAAACTCTATTTTCCTATAGGATGTCTCGTTCAATTTGTTTGACACTGTAGGCAAACATATTTGTGTTATTGGCCCTGCCGTCCCTGAACTAGTAAGCCTATTTTCTAATTTTTTCACCTGTTGGTTTACAGACTTTACGTCCTCCCTTACTTTATTTACTTTCTCGCTTAACTGCGTTGTTTGAACCTCTACATCGTTTTTTATTTTTTCGATCACGGTGGCCTGTTCGGTCATTTTCCCTTCTAGGTTGCTCGTTCGACTTTCCGAATCCGCCCTATATTTGCTCATTTCATCGTGAAACGCTTCTAGGATCTTTTGGCGTTCTAATTTCTCTAACTCCCACCTTTTTTCGGCTAACTCTAACTCTTGTCGACGTTGTTTCTTGTCCTCCTCCCTTTCGGCCTCTCTTACCGCTTTATCTAATTCCCTTTCTTTTAGCCGTCTTTCTTCCTCGCGCTTGTCCCTAGCCGCATTTTCTAATTCCCTTTCTTCCTTATCTTTTACGCGCCTCTCTTCCTCGCGCTTGTCCCTAGTCGCATTTTCAGCTTTCATATAGGCTAAAAGCTTATCCATGTCGGATTTCGGTTCGGCTTTTGCCATTTTGTTTAAATTTAAAATTTGTTTAACTAAATTTATAGATGCGACTAGATATTTATTTTTATATGTGATTTCTTATTTTATAAATTTATTTTATATTTGGTTTGGCCGTTCGGTGCGGGTTGTAGATAATGCCTAAGGTGTTGTACTCTCGTACCTAGTTAGATTTCTTGATTTTAGTTATTTCTTTTTAATTTAATTTTTATTTAATTATTTTTTATTTAATGGCTTTACTCCCTGCCTATTTTTTTTTGTTATTTTATTTTTATTATAATTAATTACCCACTAAAATTCTTTAGCTGGGTTAAATTAATTTAAAATTTATTAATGATTTTGCCTAATCGTGCCTTCCTTATTCGAGCCTCACGTTGGGCGCCATATCTGCAACGGACCTTCACCCAGCTCACTCACTCCCGACCCTAGCAAACTCGACCTGCCACAAACCTGTCGACGTTTGCCCAACTCGCAATTACAAGAACATGAATTTAAATCGTAATTAAAAAACCCACCCTGTGGATTCTGTCTACTAAGATTGAAAAGGTCATGGTAAGGTCAGTGATGTGTCAAACGGTGTAACATTGGGTAGCTGAAAAACACAGAAATTTATCACACAAATTAATACCTTACCAAGCTTTGTAGACCTGTTTGCGCCATGTGCCTGCTCTCGTGAAGTCCGTGTCAGATAACATCCTACCATATCCTCTTTACTGAGGCCCTGTGTTATATATGATAAGATCTGCCAGTGGGTATCAACCCCTGGACTTGGAAATAAAACCAGCTAGTGTTGGCCTAGCTCAAACTGATTTGGTTGTTAAATTTAATTCTTTGGGTGGGTTCCTCGATTATTATAAGGTGCACTTTAATCATTTATTATATGTAATTTATTAAAATAAATGACCCTATTAGGCTTGCTGGTATGGCATTTAAAGCTTTCAATGGTTTTATTAGATAAATTTTCTAGCTGGGAAATATTACATTTATTACTTAGCACACAGGATTATTTAATAAAATTTTTCACTAACCTTTGCTTGAAATATGAATTTAATAATATTACAATAACGAAATTTAATCAAATGATCATATTCTTTAACTACAATAATATCTTGATATTTGGTTTTATATTTGAATTTAATAAACATTGAAATAACGAAATTTAAACAAATGAACATATTCTTTAAATAAAAATAATATCTTGACATCTAGCTTTACTTTTGAATTTAATCGCGTGAAAAATAATAATTGTTAAATAAAAGGATCATATTCTTTTAACAACATAATTTCATGACGTTTATACATATTAGAACATAAATTAAATTGTCTCTTACTACCCAAATACATATTTTCATTGATTGCAGGGAGGTTGACAGATCCTATATCAAATTGCTGCACTCATTTAATTTATGGGCTGACTTTGCACCAGCAGTTACTTGACATTTATTTATTTATATATGAAATTACTAGAGAATAAAATTGTTATTAACACTACTTGTTAACACTTAAGAATTGTTTACCAATTTTTTTGGACATATACAATTTACCTTAAATTTCTGATAAACTGAGTTTGGATTCACAACAATCCTTTATAAATTATCAAACAAGTTATACATGGTTTTACGTTAATTAATAAAACATATCAATTTCTAAACATCTTAATGATTGTGCTTTTATAAGTTTATCTTTCCAAATTATAACAGTTATTACTTTAACATTTATCAATCATTTAAAATTTCACATAAATCTTTTATATATATTTAATAAGCTTCATATTTTAATTTATTTTTCAAGAAATAAAGCCATGACTTAGTTATTTAAACCTTTAATTTGTCGTTTTTGACTTTAGAAATTTTCCCAAATAATCTGGTTTATAATATTTAAAATTGTACAGAAATTATGACTTGCCCGACTCGCACTTTCCTGGATCCCCCTTTTATCTCCTGGGTGGTCAGATCCTTCCTTTCAGACTGGCAGTTGTTCTCGTCTGAAGGATTTTCCTTCCAGGCTGCGGCACAAGGCGACGTCATCTTCTTCAAGAAATGAAAACTAACCGGGATTTTATCATGATCGAATGACTAGCTTGCGCTAGTCGTTATTGTTAGACATTTTACGGCCAAATCGCGCACTCCGCGGCCAGATCAATGAAATTTAAAAGTCCATTATGACTTTCTCTGCAATTTAATTTAAACAGTGACCTTCTCGGTCGAATGCTCAAACGAGAGTCCCCTTTTTTCTAAACCTGCAACCAATTCACTAGCTGCTTACCCCCACTACTTGATTTTCAGGCACAGTTTTGATTTTAAGCGTTTTCTTGTCTTTGGTTGCTTATTTAATATTCTGTTGGAACTTGATTCTGGTTTTAGCACACAAAGCACTCGCAAAGTCATCATTTGTGTACATTACAATCGGTTTTAATCTTATTCAACAAGCAATTGAGTTTCATGGCTTAGCAAAACTAGATAAACTTATTCAATAAAATTTAAGATTTTTCAATTTCTATTCAATTGTTACGGAACCAATTTTTTCCGTTACAACACACACACACACACCCACACACACACACACACACACACACACACACTCACACACACTCACACACACACACACCAACACACACACACACACACACACATAAATACACACACACACACACACACACACACACACACACACACACACACACATAAATACACACACACACACACACACACACACACACACACACACACACACACACAATCTGAGTGTATTTTCAGAATGCACTGATTAAAAATATAATTATTATAAAATTATTACTTTATTAGAAAACCTAATTAATTTAACTTAGTTATTTTACACAGTAACAGTAGGCAACCAGATAAATCAATAGTTTTTCATATTCCTTTTATTATGTCACTTATTTCCTACATATAACTTTTAATACAGTTTTTGAATTATGAATTTATTACTTAAATTTAATGATTCGATTTTAGTGTCACATTGTAGAAAAACCTTTCACAAAAGGGGCAAGGTATGGAATATAGCTATTTCGTCCCATTTAGCTATATAATTGATAACATATGACTTCATAGAAAAACTGATTTTATCTTATAGGTTATATAGTAGAACAGCTATTTTAACACATTGCTTATGTAACTCTATTTATAATATTTGCAATTATTTAATAAAATGTGAATAATTTTTTTTTTTGTTTTTGACCTAAGTAGGAATTGACTGTTAAAGTGTTTTGTTATAAGCATTGATTATTGTAAATCACAAACGTACTGTTTACAGTAGCATATAGGTAGAAAAATCATTTGAATTATGTGTAATCACTTCTGGGTGTATTGCGAAAGCCACACACTTAGAATTTGATTATTTCACCTGCATTGCTAGCCTATCTCGCGGCTGGAAGGAGTTTAATTTACAGCTTTGCCGTATTAAATTACAGCAAGATTTATGATGTAGCGTCTTATTAAATACGTCATCGCATTACTGCGTCAGGGAAATGCTTCGTTATTTCCTCGTGGTGTCAAATTTACTGCACAGTTACTTGTTAAAAATTAGAAGAACAGCTGAAATAAGAGATTAGTATTTATTATAAATAATGACGATGAATTTTTTTTGTCGTCAAAAACAAAATTTTGGCAAAGACTAAGTCGTTTGTGTTTATTTAGCATGATGATATTCCCTTAACGACGAAAAAAGGATAATGTTGTCCTGACGTAGCAAGTAATATAAACAAAACTTTTTAAAGTAAATTCCTACTTAGGTCAACAAAGAAAAATTTTATTTTAGTTAATTTTTATTAAATAATTATTACTAATAATATTAATATCAATTAATTGATTAATATTTAAAAAATGTATTTGAACTTGATTGGATGAATATAAAGTATTTTAGTAACGATTGAAAATATGAACATTTTAAATATATATATATATATATATATATATATATATATATATATATATATATATATATAGAGAGAGAGAGAGAGAGAGAGCCAGAGACTGAGGCAGAGAGAGAGGGAGGGAGATAGGGAGAGTACGAACTAATAGAAGGAATTGAAAGTCAATCCTAATATGTAGTAAAATAAGATATTGTTATGTACTAAATTAATAAACCTAATTATTAATAAATATGTCTCTTATTCGATGCTGATATATATTTTATTTCAAACGTTAAAACTTTACTTGGAATGAACAGTAAATTTAGACAATTACTGGCAATAAAGGAAATAATTTTAAACAATAGATATGATTTAGATAGGAATAAAAACCCACTGCAAGTGTGAGAGTACTAGAAGGATCGCTTGCTCTACAGTACAGAGTCCAATGTGGCTACTACATACAAAAAACCCCTGCAGTTGTGAGAATACAAGAAGGATCTGTGTCTCTACAGTACAGAGTCCAATGTGGCTACTACATACAAACACCCACTGCAGGTGTGAGAATCAAGGAGGATCGGTGATTCTACAGTACAGAGTCCAATGTGGCTACTACATACAAAAACCCCCTGCAGTTGTGAGAATACAAGAAGGATCTGTGTCTCTACAGTACAGAGTCCAATGTGGCTGCTACATACAAAAACCCACTCCAGGTGAGAGAATACAAGGAGGATCAGTCACTCTACAGTACAGAGTCCAATGTTGCTACTACATACAAAAACCCACTGCAGGTGAGAGAATACAAGGAGGATCAGTCACTCTACAGTACAGAGTCCAATGTGGTTACTACATACAAAAACCCACTGCAGGTGAGAGAATACAAGAAGGATCTGTGTCTCTACAGTACAGAGTCCAATGTGGCTACTACATACAAAAACCCACTGCAGGTGAGGGAATACAAGGAGGATCTGTGTCTCTACAGTACAGAGTAGATTGTTGCTACTACATACAAAAACCCACTGCAGGTGAGAGAATACAAGAAGGATCTGTGTCTCTACAGTACAGAGTCCAATGTGGCTACTACATACAAAAACCCACTGCAGGTGAGAGAATAAAAGGAGGATCTGTGTCTCTACAGTACAGAGTACATTGTTGCTACTACATACAAAAACCCCCTGCAGTTGTGAGAATACAAGAAGGATCAGTCACTCTACAGTACAGAGTACATTGTGGCTACTACATACAAAAACCCACTGCAGGTGAGAGAATACAATTAGGATCTGTGTCTCTACAGTACAGAGTACATTGTTGCTACTACATACAAAAACCCCCTGCAGTTGTGAGAATACAAGAAGGATCATTCACTCTATAGTACAGAGTACATTGTTGCTACTACATACAAAAACCCACTGCAGGTGAGAGAATACAAGGAGGATCAGTCACTCTACAGTACAGAATACATTGTTGCTACTACATACAAAAACCCACTGCAGGTGAGAGAATACAAGGAGGATCAGTCACTCTACAGTACAGAGTACATTGTTGCTACTACATACAAAAACCCACTGCAGGTGAGAGAATACAATTAGGATCTGTGTCTCTACAGTACAGAGTACATTGTTGCTACTACATACAAAAACCCCCTGCAGTTGTGAGAATACAAGAAGGATCATTCACTCTATAGTACAGAGTACATTGTTGCTACTACATACAAAAACCCACTGCAGGTGAGAGAATACAAGGAGGATCAGTCACTCTACAGTACAGAGTACATTGTTGCTACTACATACAAAAACCCCCTGCAGTTGTGAGAATACAAGAAGGATCATTCACTCTATAGTACAGAGTACATTGTTGCTACTACATACAAAAACCCACTGCAGGTGAGAGAATACAAGGAGGATCAGTCACTCTACAGTACAGAGTACATTGTTGCTACTACATACAAAAACCCACTGCAGGTTAGAGAATACAAGGAGGATCAGTCACTCTACAGTACAGAGTACATTGTTGCTACTACATACAAAAACCCCCTGCAGTTGTGAGAATACAAGAAGGATCATTCACTCTATAGTACAGAGTACATTGTTGCTACTACATACAAAAACCCCCTGCAGTTGTGAGAATACAAGAAGGATCATTCACTCTATAGTACAGAGTACATTGTTGCTACTACATACAAAAACCCCCTGCAGTTGTGAGAATACAAGAAGGATCATTCACTCTATAGTACAGAGTACAATGTTGCTACTACATACAAAAACCCACTGCAGGTGAGAGAATACAAGGAGGATCAGTCACTCTACAGTACAGAGTACATTGTTGCTACTACATACAAAAACCCCCTGCAGTTGTGAGAATACAAGAAGGATCATTCACTCTATAGTACAGAGTACATTGTTGCTACTACATACAAAAACCCCCTGCAGTTGTGAGAATACAAGAAGGATCTGTGTCTCTACAGTACAGAGCCCAATGTTGCTACTACATACAAAAACCCCTTGCAGATGTGAGAATACAAGAAGGATCTGTGTCTCTACAGTACAGAGCCCAATGTTGCAGCGCTACCGTCGAAGTTTGTGTTAGCAAGAAGAAACAGCTAGTTAATTAAATTAGAAGAATAAAGACAAACAAGTTATTAAACGGAAGTTAAAAAAATGAAATAACACATTGGTGTAAAGAAAAGTCTTTCACAAAAATTGAAACTAATTAAAATTAAAAATTACGAAATAAACAAAGTCAGTCACCATAGCAACGGCTTTCTCATTGGTTAAAAATGTAATATGGATATCGGAAAGGCGGAAGTTTGAAGAAATTGGGGACGACGAAGCCAAAAAGATGACGCTTAGTCAGTACAGTTTGAACAGAGATCGAGTGAGGTCGTATTGATACACGCAGAAACATTACCGATCCAATATGTGGTAAGAAGTCCGTATAAAGTGCTACGATGTGACCCGGGGAGTGTACAAATATATGAGCGGAGGCTACCAAAATCTCGACCAAGAAAATGAAAAAAGAAGCCGAACTTAACAAAATTCACCGACGCCATGCAATGCAGTGAAGCCCACATCCAAACCCCATGGAAGCTGGGAAGAAGCCCAAAGACAACCAAACTATAGAAGATACCTAACGTTTTGCAGTATAAGGTCATATAAACAATTTAATTTTCTTTTAGATAAAATTTTATTTCAAAATATATTAACTTAAAATAAAAATTAACAAAAAATTGAATAACCTAAGGGACTGAAAACTCTCTTAGGTTACCTAAATTAATTAACAAATATTCAAAATTGATTTCCATTCAATCGTTTGCCTGAAGTGGAAATAAACGTATTATGTTTAAATAATTTTATCTGATATGGCTTTATTCTTAAAAAATGTATAAAATAAGTTGACTTAGTATATAAGTATCAGCAGAAAGGTTTTATTAACTGTATAGCATGTAATAACTAATTAGGTTAACCTATAAATAGGTAAATGTTAACCAGAGTCTATTAGTGAATTAAAAGGATTGTTTGTTAAAAGACATAGTAACTATAGAAATTACCCTTAAAATGTTTGAAAGTAGACAAGACTCTAAAATACGTAAAATTTAACTTGAATACTCAAAATTATGTACAAATTAATTATAATAATTGAATTTAAATAGATGATAGTAGACATATTAAGCAATTTGGGATTTTGATAATAATATTAGAAAAGGATATAGTATGTGTATATATATATATATATATATATATATGTAAATAATATTCGAGCTGGCTTGTGATTGAAAGTTATAATTAAAGAATAAAAATATGGTACAACTCACAAATGTACAATTTTTTTGTTTCAAACGCGTTTCAACGACTAATTTGTCGTCATCCTCAGTGAAGATACACAAATGAAATTAACTACAATATATATATATATATATATATATATATATATATATATATATATATATATATATATATATATATATTAAACATAACCTATAAAGTTTTAGCAAAAGTAAAAAGAAAAGACTTTTTGAAATAAAAAATTGTATATTTGTGAGTTGTACCATATTTTTATTCTTTAATTATATATATATATATATATATATATATATATATATATATATATATATATATATATATATATGTTAATATAAATAATAATAAAAATGTAAACATAATAAAGGGGGCATATTCTGTACTAATACCATGAAACAAGAAAATCATGGTAATTCAAAAGTAAGGCTAGGTAAAATTAAAAAAGCTAAATTCTGTTAATTAAAATAAATCAAATAATAATAAGTAATTCTAAATCCAAACAGATAATAAAAAAATTATAGTTTCCAATTATTTGTGTTTCTGTGTTTTCATTTAAAATAAAATAAGTCCACTAGGTACCCATGTATAGTCTTTAAGTCACACGTGTATCTCAAAGATTCCACTACCCCGAAAGGAGTTTAAAGAGGCTTATGGGAGGTTCACTGGTTTTCATAAAAAATTCAGTAGTTGGTTCTCCTGAGAGGTTTATTCCTTGAGATACAGGTCTTGAACCAAGGCTCGTAGTCGAGGGATAAACCATTACTCTCTTACGGACAACGTGTGGTAAAATGAAGATTGGTGAAGAGTAAGAGAAAAGCAGCGGAAGGAAGGCAAGGTCCGTGAGAAGGTGAGAGAATACAAGGTATGGTGGCTCTACAGTAAAGAGTTCAATGTGGCTACTACATAGAAAAACCCCCTGCAGGTGTGAGAATACAAGGTATTGTGGCTCTACAGTAAAGAGTTCAATGTGACTACTACATACAAAAACCTCCAGCAGGTGTGAGAATACAAGGTATGGTGGCTCTACAGTACAGAGTCCAATGTGGCTACTACATACAAAAACCCCCTGCAGGTGTGAGAATACAAGGTATGGTGGCTCTACAGTACAGAGTTCAATGTGACTACTACATACAAAAACCCCCTGCAGGTGTGAGAATACAAGGTATGGTGGCTCTACAGTACAGAGTCCAATGTGGCTACTACATACAAAAACCTCCAGCAGGTGTGAGAATACAAGGTATGGTGACTGTACAGTAAAGAGTTCAATGTGACTACTACATAGAAAAACCTCCAGCAGGTGTGAGAATACAAGGTATGGTGGCTCTACAGTACAGAGTCCAATGTGACTACTACATACAAAAACCTCCAGCAGGTGTGAGAATACAAGGTATGGTGGCTCTACAGTACAGAGTCCAATGTGGCTACTACATACAAAAACCCCCTGCAGGTGTGAGAATACAAGGTATGGTGGCTCTACAGTACAGAGTTCAATGTGACTACTACATACAAAAACCCCCTGCAGGTGTGAGAATACAAGGTATGGTGGCTCTACAGTACAGAGTCCAATGTGGCTACTACATACAAAAACCTCCAGCAGGTGTGAGAATACAAGGTATGGTGGCTCTACAGTAAAGAGTTCAATGTGACTACTACATAGAAAAACCCCCTGCAGGTGTGAGAATACAAGGTATGGTGGCTCTACAGTACAGAGTCCAATGTGGCTACTACATAGAAAAACCTCCAGCAGGTGTGAGAAATCAGGGTATGGTGGCTCTACAGTACAGAGTCCAATGTGACTACTACATACAAAAACCTCCAGCAGGTGTGAGAATACAAGGTATGGTGGCTCTACAGTACAGAGTCCAATGTGGGCACTACATACAAAAACCTCCAGCAGGTGTGAGAATACAAGGTATGGTGGCTCTACAGTACAGAGTCCAATGTGGGCACTACATACAAAAACCCCCTGCAGGTGTGAGAATACAAGGTATTGTGGCTCTACAGTAAAGAGTTCAATGTGACTACTACATAGAAAAACCCACTGCAGGTGTGAGAATACAAGGTATGGTGGCTCTACAGTACAGAGTCCAATGTGGGCACTACATACAAAAACCTCCAGCAGGTGTGAGAATACAAGGTATTGTGGCTCTACAGTAAAGAGTTCAATGTGACTACTACATACAAAAACCTCCAGCAGGTGTGAGAATACAAGGTATGGTGGCTCTACAGTACAGAGTCTAATGTGACTACTACATACAAAAACCTCCAGCAGGTGTGAGAATACAAGGTATGGTGGCTCTACAGTACAGAGTCCAATGTGACTACTACATACAAAAACCTCCAGCAGGTGTGAGAATACAAGGTATGGTGGCTCTACAGTACAGAGTCCAATGTGGGCACTACATACAAAAACCCCCTGCAGGTGTGAGAATACAAGGTATTGTGGCTCTACAGTAAAGAGTTCAATGTGACTACTACATAGAAAAACCCCCTGCAGGTGTGAGAATACAAGGTATGGTGGCTCTACAGTACAGAGTAAACCTCCAGCAGGTGTGAGAATACAAGGTATTGTGGCTCTACAGTAAAGAGTTCAATGTGACTACTACATAGAAAAACCCCCTGCAGGTGTGAGAATACAAGGTATGGTGGCTCTACAGTACAGAGTCCAATGTGGGCACTACATACAAAAACCTCCAGCAGGTGTGAGAATACAAGGTATGGTGGCTCTACAGTACAGAGTCCAATGTGGCTACTACATACAAAAACCTCCAGCAGGTGTGAGAATACAAGGTATGGTGACTCTACAGTACAGAGTCCAATATGGCTACTACATACAAAAACCTCCAGCAGGTGTGAGAATACAAGGTATGGTGGCTCTACAGTACAGAGTCCAATGTGGCTACTACATACAAAAACCTCCAGCAGGTGTGAGAATACAAGGTATGGTGGCTCTACAGTACAGAGTCCAATGTGGCTACTACATACAAAATCCTCCAGCAGGTGTGAGAATACAAGGTATGGGGTCTCTACAGTACAGAGTCCAATGTGGCTACTACATACAAAAACCTCCAGCAGGTCTGAGAATAGAAGGTATGGTGTCTCTACAGTACAGAGTCCAATGTGGCTACTACATACAAAAACCTCCAGCAGGTGTGAGAATACAAGGTATGGTGGCTCTACAGTACAGAGTCCAATGTGGGCACTACATACAAAAACCCCCTGCAGGTGTGAGAATACAAGGTATTGTGGCTCTACAGTAAAGAGTTCAATGTGACTACTACATAGAAAAACCCCCTGCAGGTGTGAGAATACAAGGTATGGTGGATCTACAGTACAGAGTCCAATGTGGGCACTACATACAAAAACCTCCAGCAGGTGTGAGAATACAAGGTATTGTGGCTCTACAGTAAAGAGTTCAATGTGACTACTACATACAAAAACCTCCAGCAGGTGTGAGAATACAAGGTATGGTGGCTCTACAGTACAGAGTCCAATGTGACTACTACATACAAAAACCTCCAGCAGGTGTGAGAATACAAGGTATGGTGGCTCTACAGTACAGAGTCCAATGTGACTACTACATACAAAAACCTCCAGCAGGTGTGAGAATACACGGTATTGTGGCTCTACAGTAAAGAGTTCAATGTGACTACTACATAGAAAAACCCCCTGCAGGTGTGAGAATACAAGGTATGGTGGCTCTACAGTACAGAGTCCAATATGGCTACTACATACAAAAACCTCCAGCAGGTGTGAGAAAACAGGGTATGGTGGCTGTACAGTACAGAGTCCAATGTGGCTACTACATACAAAAACCTCCAGCAGGTGTGAGAATACAAGGTATGGTGGCTCTACAGTACAGAGTCCAATGTGTCTACTACATACAAAAACCTCCAGCAGGTGTGAGAATACAAGGTATGGTGGCTCTACAGTACAGAGTCCAATGTGGCTACTACATACAAAAACCTCCAGCAGGTGTGAGAATACAAGGTATGGTGGCTCTACAGTACAGAGTCCAATGTGGCTACTACATACAAAAACCTCCAGCAGGTGTGAGAATACAAGGTATGGTGTCTCTACAGTACAGAGTCCAATGTGGCTACTACATACAAAAACCTCCAGCAGGTGTGAGAATACAAGGTATGGTGGCTCTACAGTACAGAGTCCAATGTGGCTATAACATACAAAAACCTCCAGCAGGTGTGAGAATACAAGGTATGGTGGCTCTACAGTACAGAGTCCAATGTGGATACTACATACAAAAACCTCCAGCAGGTGTGAGAATACAAGGTATGGTGGCTCTACAGTACAGAGTCCAATGTGGCTACTACATACAAAAACCTCCAGCAGGTGTGAGAATACAAGGTATGGTGGCCAAACAGTACAGAGTCCAATGTGGCTACTACATACAAAAACCTCCAGCAGGTGTGAGAATACAAGGTATGGTGTCTCTACAGTAAAGAGTTCAATGTGACTACTACATAGAAAAACCCCCTGCAGGTGTGAGAATACAAGGTATGGTGGCTCTACAGTACAGAGTCCAATGTGGCTACTACATACAAAAACCTCCAGCAGGTGTGAGAATACAAGGTATTGTGGCTCTACAGTAAAGAGTTCAATGTGACTACTACATAGAAAAACCCCCTGCAGGTGTGAGAATACAAGGTATGGTGGCTCTACAGTACAGAGTCCAATGTGGCTACTACATACAAAAACCTCCAGCAGGTGTGAGAATACAAGGTATTGTGGCTCTACAGTAAAGAGTTCAATGTGACTACTACATAGAAAAACCTCCAGCAGGTGTGAGAATACAAGGTATGGTGGCTCTACAGTACAGAGTCCAATGTGGCTACTACATACAAAAACCTCCAGCAGGTGTGAGAATACAAGGTATTGTGGCTCTACAGTAAAGAGTTCAATGTGACTACTACATACAAAAACCTCCAGCAGGTGTGAGAATACAAGGTATTGTGGCTCTACAGTAAAGAGTTCAATGTGACTACTACATAGAAAAACCCCCTGCAGGTGTGAGAATACAAGGTATGGTGGCTCTACAGTACAGAGTCCAATGTGGCTACTACATACAAAAACCTCCAGCAGGTGTGAGAATACAAGGTATTGTGGCTCTACAGTAAAGAGTTCAATGTGACTACTACATAGAAAAACCCCCTGCAGGTGTGAGAATACAAGGTATGGTGGCTCTACAGTACAGAGTCCAATGTGGCTACTACATACAAAAACCTCCAGCAGGTGTGAGAATACAAGGTATTGTGGCTCTACAGTAAAGAGTTCAATGTGACTACTACATAGAAAAACCTCCAGCAGGTGTGAGAATACAAGGTATGGTGGCTCTACAGTACAGAGTCCAATGTCGCTACTACATACAAAAGCCTCCAGCAGGTGTGAGAATACAAGGTATGGTGGCTCTACAGTAAAGAGTTCAATGTGACTACTACATAGAAAAACCCCCTGCAGGTGTGAGAATACAAGGTATGGTGGCTCTACAGTACAGAGTCCAATGTGGCTACTACATACAAAAACCTCCAACAGGTGTGAGAATACAAGGTATTGTGGCTCTACAGTAAAGAGTTCAATGTGACTACTACATAGAAAAACCCCCTGCAGGTGTGAGAATACAAGGTATGGTGGCTCTACAGTACAGAGTCCAATGTGGCTACTACATACAAAAACCTCCAGCAGGTGTGAGAATACAAGGTATGGTGGCTCTACAGTACAGAGTCCAATGTGGCTACTACATACAAAAACCTCCAGCAGGTGTGAGAATGCAAGATATGGTGGCTCTACAGTACAGAGTCCAATGTGACTACTACATAGAAAAACCTCCAGCAGATGTGAGAATACAAGGTATGGTGGCTCTACAGTACAGAGTCCAATGTGGCTACTACATACAAAAACCTCCAGCAGGTGTGAGAATACAAGGTATGGTGGCTCTACAGTAAAGAGTTCAATGTGACTACTACATAGAAAAACCCCCTGCAGGTGTGAGAATACAAGGTATGGTGGCTCTACAGTACAGAGTCCAATGTGGCTACTACATACAAAAACCTCCAGCAGGTGTTAGAATACAAGGTATTGTGGCTCTACAGTAAAGAGTTCAATGTGACTACTACATAGAAAAACCCCCTGCAGGTGTGAGAATACAAGGTATGGTGGCTCTACAGTACAGAGTCCAATGTGGCTACTACATACAAAAACCTCCAGCAGGTGTGAGAATACAAGGTATGGTGGCTCTACAGTAAAGAGTTCAATGTGACTACTACATAGAAAAACCCCCTGCAGGTGTGAGAATACAAGGTATGGTGGCTCTACAGTACAGAGTCCAATGTGGCTACTACATACAAAAACCTCCAGCAGGTGTGAGAATACAAGGTATGGTGGCTCTACAGTACAGAGTCCAATGTGGCTACTACATACAAAAACCCCCTGCAGGTGTGAGAATACAAGGTATGGTGGCTCTACAGTACAGAGTTCAATGTGACTACTACATACAAAAACCCCCTGCAGGTGTGAGAATACAAGGTATGGTGGCTCTACAGTACAGAGTCCAATGTGGCTACTACATACAAAAACCTCCAGCAGGTGTGAGAATACAAGGTATGGTGGCTCTACAGTAAAGAGTTCAATGTGACTACTACATAGAAAAACCCCCTGCAGGTGTGAGAATACAAGGTATGGTGGCTCTACAGTACAGAGTCCAATGTGGCTACTACATAGAAAAACCTCCAGCAGGTGTGAGAAATCAAGGTATGGTGGCTCTACAGTACAGAGTCCAATGTGACTACTACATACAAAAACCTCCAGCAGGTGTGAGAATACAAGGTATGGTGGCTCTACAGTACAGAGTCCAATGTGGGCACTACATACAAAAACCTCCAGCAGGTGTGAGAATACAAGGTATGGTGGCTCTACAGTACAGAGTCCAATGTGGGCACTACATACAAAAACCCCCTGCAGGTGTGAGAATACAAGGTATTGTGGCTCTACAGTAAAGAGTTCAATGTGATTACTACATAGAAAAACCCACTGCAGGTGTGAGAATACAAGGTATGGTGGCTCTACAGTACAGAGTCCAATGTGGGCACTACATAGAAAAACCTCCAGCAGGTGTGAGAATACAAGGTATTGTGGCTCTACAGTAAAGAGTTCAATGTGACTACTACATACAAAAACCTCCAGCAGGTGTGAGAATACAAGGTATGGTGGCTCTACAGTACAGAGTCTAATGTGACTACTACATACAAAAACCTCCAGCAGGTGTGAGAATACAAGGTATGGTGGCTCTACAGTACAGAGTCCAATGTGACTACTACATACAAAAACCTCCAGCAGGTGTGAGAATACAAGGTATGGTGGCTCTACAGTACAGAGTCCAATGTGGGCACTACATACAAAAACCCCCTGCAGGTGTGAGAATACAAGGTATTGTGGCTCTACAGTAAAGAGTTCAATGTGACTACTACATACAAAAACCCCCTGCAGGTGTGAGAATACAAGGTATGGTGGCTCTACAGTACAGAGTAAACCTCCAGCAGGTGTGAGAATACAAGGTATTGTGGCTCTACAGTAAAGAGTTCAATGTGACTACTACATAGAAAAACCCCCTGCAGGTGTGAGAATACAAGGTATGGTGGCTCTACAGTACAGAGTCCAATGTGGGCACTACATACAAAAACCTCCAGCAGGTGTGAGAATACAAGGTATGGTGGCTCTACAGTACAGAGTCCAATGTGGCTACTACATACAAAAACCTCCAGCAGGTGTGAGAATACAAGGTATGGTGACTCTACAGTACAGAGTCCAATATGGCTACTACATACAAAAACCTCCAGCAGGTGTGAGAATACAAGGTATGGTGGCTCTACAGTACAGAGTCGAATGTGGCTACTACATACAAAAACCTCCAGCAGGTGTGAGAATACAAGGTATGGTGGCTCTACAGTACAGAGTCCAATGTGGCTACTACATACAAAATCCTCCAGCAGGTGTGAGAATACAAGGTATGGGGTCTCTACAGTACAGAGTCCAATGTGGCTACTACATACAAAAACCTCCAGCAGGTGTGAGAATAGAAGGTATGGTGTCTCTACAGTACAGAGTCCAATGTGGCTACTACATACAAAAACCTCCAGCAGGTGTGAGAATACAAGGTATGGTGGCTCTACAGTACAGAGTCCAATGTGGGCACTACATACAAAAACCCCCTGCAGGTGTGAGAATACAAGGTATTGTGGCTCTACAGTAAAGAGTTCAATGTGACTACTACATAGAAAAACCCCCTGCAGGTGTGAGAATACAAGGTATGGTGGATCTACAGTACAGAGTCCAATGTGGGCACTACATACAAAAACCTCCAGCAGGTGTGAGAATACAAGGTATTGTGGCTCTACAGTAAAGAGTTCAATGTGACTACTACATACAAAAACCTCCAGCAGGTGTGAGAATACAAGGTATGGTGGCTCTACAGTACAGAGTCCAATGTGACTACTACATACAAAAACCTCCAGCAGGTGTGAGAATACAAGGTATGGTGGCTCTACAGTACAGAGTCCAATGTGACTACTACATACAAAAACCTCCAGCAGGTGTGAGAATACAAGGTATTGTGGCTCTACAGTAAAGAGTTCAATGTGGCTACTACATACAAAAACCTCCAGCAGGTGTGAGAATAGAAGGTATGGTGTCTCTACAGTACAGAGTCCAATATGGCTACTACATACAAAAACCTCCAGCAGGTGTGAGAAAACAGGGTATGGTGGCTGTACAGTACAGAGTCCAATGTGGCTACTACATACAAAAACCTCCAGCAGGTGTGAGAATACAAGGTATGGTGGCTCTACAGTACAGAGTCCAATGTGTCTACTACATACAAAAACCTCCAGCAGGTGTGAGAATACAAGGTATGGTGGCTCTACAGTACAGAGTCCAATGTGGCTACTACATACAAAAAACTCCAGCAGGTGTGAGAATACAAGGTATGGTGGCTCTACAGTACAGAGTCCAATGTGGCTACTACATACAAAAACCTCCAGCAGGTGTGAGAATACAAGGTATGGTGTCTCTACAGTACAGAGTCCAATGTGGCTACTACATACAAAAACCTCCAGCAGGTGTGAGAATACAAGGTATGGTGGCTCTACAGTACAGAGTCCAATGTGGCTATAACATACAAAAACCTCCAGCAGGTGTGAGAATACAAGGTATGGTGGCTCTACAGTACAGAGTCCAATGTGGCTACTACATACAAAAACCTCCAGCAGGTGTGAGAATACAAGGTATGGTGGCTCTACAGTACAGAGTCCAATGTGGCTACTACATACAAAAACCTCCAGCAGGTGTGAGAATACAAGGTATGGTGGCCAAACAGTACAGAGTCCAATGTGGCTACTACATACAAAAACCTCCAGCAGGTGTGAGAATACAAGGTATGGTGGCTCTACAGTAAAGAGTTCAATGTGACTACTACATAGAAAAACCCCCTGCAGGTGTGAGAATACAAGGTATGGTGGCTCTACAGTACAGAGTCCAATGTGGCTACTACATACAAAAACCTCCAGCAGGTGTGAGAATACAAGGTATTGTGGCTCTACAGTAAAGAGTTCAATGTGACTACTACATAGAAAAACCCCCTGCAGGTGTGAGAATACAAGGTATGGTGGCTCTACAGTACAGAGTCCAATGTGGCTACTACATACAAAAACCTCCAGCAGGTGTGAGAATACAAGGTATTGTGGCTCTACAGTAAAGAGTTCAATGTGACTACTACATAGAAAAACCTCCAGCAGGTGTGAGAATACAAGGTATGGTGGCTCTACAGTACAGAGTCCAATGTGGCTACTACATACAAAAACCTCCAGCAGGTGTGAGAATACAAGGTATTGTGGCTCTACAGTAAAGAGTTCAATGTGACTACTACATACAAAAACCTCCAGCAGGTGTGAGAATACAAGGTATTGTGGCTCTACAGTAAAGAGTTCAATGTGACTACTACATAGAAAAACCCCCTGCAGGTGTGAGAATACAAGTTATGGTGGCTCTACAGTACAGAGTCCAATGTGGCTACTACATAGAAAAACCTCCAGCAGGTGTGAGAATACAAGGTATTGTGGATCTACAGTAAAGAGTTCAATGTGACTACTACATAGAAAAACCCCCTGCAGGTGTGAGAATACAAGGTATGGTGGCTCTACAGTACAGAGTCCAATGTGGCTACTACATACAAAAACCTCCAGCAGGTGTGAGAATACAAGGTATGGTGGCTCTACAGTACAGAGTCCAATGTGGCTACTACATACAAAAAACTCCAGCAGGTGTGAGAATACAAGGTATGGTGGCTCTACAGTACAGAGTCCAATGTGGCTACTACATACAAAAACCTCCAGCAGGTGTGAGAATACAAGGTATGGTGTCTCTACAGTACAGAGTCCAATGTGGCTACTACATACAAAAACCTCCAGCAGGTGTGAGAATACAAGGTATGGTGGCTCTACAGTACAGAGTCCAATGTGGCTATAACATACAAAAACCTCCAGCAGGTGTGAGAATACAAGGTATGGTGGCTCTACAGTACAGAGTCCAATGTGGCTACTACATACAAAAACCTCCAGCAGGTGTGAGAATACAAGGTATTGTGGCTCTACAGTAAAGAGTTCAATGTGACTACTACATAGAAAAACCCCCTGCAGGTGTGAGAATACAAGGTATGGTGGCTCTACAGTACAGAGTCCAATGTGGCTACTACATAGAAAAACCTCCAGCAGGTGTGAGAATACAAGGTATTGTGGATCTACAGTAAAGAGTTCAATGTGACTACTACATAGAAAAACCCCCTGCAGGTGTGAGAATACAAGGTATGGTGGCTCTACAGTACAGAGTCCAATGTGGCTACTACATACAAAAACCTCCAGCAGGTGTGAGAATACAAGGTATTGTGGCTCTACAGTAAAGAGTTCAATGTGACTACTACATAGAAAAACCCCCTGCAGGTGTGAGAATACAAGGTATGGTGGCTCTACAGTACAGAGTCCAATGTGGCTACTACATACAAAAACCTCCAGCAGGTGTGAGAATACAAGGTATTGTGGCTCTACAGTAAAGAGTTCAATGTGACTACTACATAGAAAAACCTCCAGCAGGTGTGAGAATACAAGGTATGGTGGCTCTACAGTACAGAGTCCAATGTCGCTACTACATACAAAAGCCTCCAGCAGGTGTGAGAATACAAGGTATGGTGGCTCTACAGTAAAGAGTTCAATGTGACTACTACATAGAAAAACCCCCTGCAGGTGTGAGAATACAAGGTATGGTGGCTCTACAGTACAGAGTCCAATGTGGCTACTACATACAAAAACCTCCAGCAGGTGTGAGAATACAAGGTATTGTGGCTCTACAGTAAAGAGTTCAATGTGACTACTACATAGAAAAACCCCCTGCAGGTGTGAGAATACAAGGTATGGTGGCTCTACAGTACAGAGTCCAATGTGGCTACTACATACAAAAACCTCCAGCAGGTGTGAGAATACAAGGTATGGTGGCTCTACAGTACAGAGTCCAATGTGGCTACTACATACAAAAACCTCCAGCAGGTGTGAGAATGCAAGATATGGTGGCTCTACAGTACAGAGTCCAATGTGACTACTACATAGAAAAACCTCCAGCAGATGTGAGAATACAAGGTATGGTGGCTCTACAGTACAGAGTCCAATGTGGCTACTACATACAAAAACCTCCAGCAGGTGTGAGAATACAAGGTATGGTGGCTCTACAGTAAAGAGTTCAATGTGACTACTACATAGAAAAACCCCCTGCAGGTGTGAGAATACAAGGTATGGTGGCTCTACAGTACAGAGTCCAATGTGGCTACTACATACAAAAACCTCCAGCAGGTGTTAGAATACAAGGTATTGTGGCTCTACAGTAAAGAGTTCAATGTGACTACTACATAGAAAAACCCCCTGCAGGTGTGAGAATACAAGGTATGGTGGCTCTACAGTACAGAGTCCAATGTGGCTACTACATACAAAAACCTCCAGCAGGTGTGAGAATACAAGGTATGGTGGCTCTACAGTAAAGAGTTCAATGTGACTACTACATAGAAAAACCCCCTGCAGGTGTGAGAATACAAGGTATGGTGGCTCTACAGTACAGAGTCCAATGTGGCTACTACATACAAAAACCTCCAGCAGGTGTGAGAATACAAGGTATGGTGGCTCTACAGTACAGAGTCCAATGTGGCTACTACATACAAAAACCTCCAGCAGGTGTGAGAATGCAAGATATGGTGGCTCTACAGTACAGAGTCCAATGTGGCTACTACATACAAAAACCTCCAGCAGGTGTGAGAATACAAGGTATGGTGGCTCTACAGTACAGAGTCCAATGGGGCTACTACATACAAAAACCTCCAGCAGGTGTGAGAATACAAGGTATGGTGGCTCTACAGTACAGAGTCCAATGTGGCTACTACATACAAAAACCTCCAGCAGGTGTGAGTACGTATAAGGAAGACTAAGAGAGAATGACGTAATATTCCTCTTTAGAAGTAACCCGTACAATTAAAAAAAAAGAACCGCAATAAATAATGTTTACTTACTAAAAAGTAAAAAATATTTTCGTATATCGATAACCTAATTCATCATAAGCTTATTACCTATACAATTTTGAATTCAGCACTGAATATCATATTCGGAGCATATTTAACATCCTGAACGTGAGAAATAAAGGGATTTTATTTGGCATGTAGATTAACAAATTATGATATAATCACAGGCTATTCAATCATTTCTTTCATAGACTTGTTTTAAACACATAGGAAATTTATTTAATTTATGACACAAAACGTTTAAAAACTTAATATCTGTTATATTTATAAGCATCTACACTAATCACATCAATTGTAAATCTTTCAAAGAACGTTGAATTGTCCCCAGTCTGAATATCTGAATGAAAAATCACATTATTTTTATCGGACAAAATCTGATATTTGTGTGGTCTTTGGTGACAATAAAAATCAATTATCGTCCCGCATCCTCTCATAATATCGAACACATTAAACTATTGCTTCATGAGAAGACTCTATGGTTCGCAATAATTAATCATGGTAAATCAAGGGATCAGAAAGTTGATTGTTTTGGAAATGTTTGGAGTAGATTTGATGGGTTACCTAATGCAAGCCATGATTACGGGTGCCGACTCCAAAATTTTGTGGGTTGTAAGGTGATGGTAAATTATGTTTTCGTTATTGGAAAGTTATATTTTTACTTTTTATTTAAGTAAAAGTATATATATTTTGGTTATTTTTAAAAAGTGGTTCTGTTTTTTCCATTTTGTGAGGTATGACATCTACTTTCTATTTACATTATAGGTCCCTAATAAAATTTCTTTTCATTCCGTTATGTTGGCAAAAGGTAAGGACGTTTTTAACTGAGGATTATTGTATATCTTGTGGTAAATGAACTAAATCGTATTTTCAGTGCAATGAATAACGTGAAAAGGCAAAACATCGAACCCTTTATACTTTACCAACAATTTAGAAGGGCTTAAAGAAGAGTTAGCAGAGATAAAGTTCTAAGGATAACTTTACCTCTGCGAATATTAATTATTATTTGAACAGTTGTGGAAAATTGATTGGAACAGGTGAATTACTTGACGAAATTATTGCAGCCTTATTCAAAATAATTGTAGAACAGAATGAAAATATACAAAAAACAAGGAAAATGTCAAATGCGATTACTAAGTGGAAATCTTTGTAAAAATGAACTAAACAACAACAAAAAAAGTTGGACTTTTGTGCTGCACAAAAACACCGTCAAATTACAATTTCAAATAATTTGAATCGAGAGATATTAGCGGATACAAATACTACATTGGTTCTGAAAACTCTAATTTAGGTTTTATAACTTTTAAAAGTGGATGAATCTATTGTGATTGTGCTTTTTTTTTAATACGGTACTTCACCCCGATGGCGCACTGCAAAATTTTAATTATCTCCTCCCTCCATCTCTCTCTTCCTGTTTATTTTTAAACCCTTGAACGCAAGTTTATCAATTGTATTATTTGCAAATATAAACTTCGGAAACATGAAATACATTTATGAAAATGTATTGAAGGAAGCATTAAAAAGTAAAAAGTAACTGCTTATCATTTTTAATATAATTCAGAGAAAGCATATAAATTTTTAATATATTTTACCGTAATATATACAGGTGAAAAGAGTTTCGCTTCTCGAAAGAAATAGTTTACTTAATATGAGAAACATTCAGACAGAATTTTATAACTATCTTTAAATGCTCACATTTAAGAGACACAAAATTACAAATAAAGTAGAATTCCAGTTTTACGTCTTGGCTTTTATTTCAAAAAAGGTATTGTAAGACATTAAATACTAATAAATAGTGAATCTGTTAAACGTAATTCTAATAAAAATAAATTTGCAGTAGTGTGTAAAAATTATAGCATTGCTCTTATATATTACAAAATAAGTGGAAATTTTATACTCATCTTTATTATTTAATAAAAATATAACTTTGATTATCTCACAAAATATATAAACAAAAATGTATGCATGAAAATTTTTTAAATATTGGTTTTAGAACGTCTCTGAATTTTTTTCTATTATAATAAATATGTTAATTATGATGGCCTTAAATATCATCTAACAAATTACGTTGTTTATTTTGTCGCTCAAATAAAAATCACTTTTTCAATGGTCAAAGAACGTGACCAATTCAAGGCTTTTACAATGTAGACTACCCTATACATTGCACTCAAACACATATTGGTAATACACATATTGTTTTATACATTTTGTTATTCTCAAGCTAAATTTAATGTTAATTGAAATTAGTTTTCTTTGTCTATGAGCTCAAATGAAAACAACTGTTAGGATTAGCCGTTATTTTTTTCAACCGGAAGTAACGTCATGGATTCCAGAATTATTAAATACTTTTTATTTGTGAATTACCAAACACCCGCTCTTTCAACTTCACGTTTTGAAAAGCGTTTCAAATATCCCTCCAATACATATATTGTTTATACGTAAAAACTAATATTATAATAGACTTATATATAAATATGTCGTAAGTCTAAAAGAATTGTATTCCTAAAAACATCTTACTGTGCTGGGCGTTGTTGTAAAGAGGTATTCATGCGTTAACTCATGTGTTAACGTGGTTTCTAGCTTTCCAGTGACTGAAGTCGTTCATTAAAAAGCACGCACGAGTCAAGTGGTTCACAACGCAACGCTGCATCACTTGTCGGTGAACAAAACACTGGGTGTAAACGTAAACGTGAGAGTCTACAGTGATTAAAAAAAATTAAACAGCTTCGTTCATACAAGGGATTAAAATAAATATTTACTAGTTATTCGTGTATTCGTTAGTTAATACTATTAGGTACTATTATGCCTCTTAATAATGAAATATTTTAAATTTATTTAATAATGAGAAAAGAGCTTGATTAAAAAACTTTTATATTAAAACTGCAAAGTATTAGATATTTTTTATTTGGTAACATGATTTGTCATAGACGGGGATGATTTACGTAAGTGGGCGTGGATGACTTATTATCAAGGGAGAGCAGGCTAGGAAGAATAGAACAGAGAGATCAGAAAAGGAGAAGCAGAACTGAAAGAGCAGAAAAGAAAGAGGAGAACAAGAAGAGCAGAAAATGAAGACCAAAACAGAAAGTGCAGAAAAGAAATAGCAGAACTCGAAGAGCAGAATAGGAAGAGCAGGTTAGGAAGAGCAGAACTCTATGAGGAAGAGAATAGCAGTAAAAAGAGAACAGAAAGAGCGAAAGAGGAAGAGGAGAACCTGATGCGCAGAGCAGGAAGAACAGAATCGTAACAGTCAAACAGGAAGAGAAAACTGTAAAAAATAAGAAAAAGAAGAGCAGAACAGGAAGAACAGACCTTAGATGATTTTAATCAGTGTTTTATTTAATTTATGAAATGTTCGATCTACCTCCGAATATTAATTTTATGCTAAGAATTTGTTTATTAGATGTAAAACTATATTAAAGTCACATGATTGAAATATCTCTATTTGCTCGTATATTTAGAATAAATATTTCTAGAATAAGTGATTTAATATACATTTCTTTAATATTGAATATTTATTTAGGTCACATTTTACTTTAGCATTTGTCAGTTTGTTTTAAAGTTTTAAATATTTACTTAAGGCTAATAAACAAAATAAATAAATATCATTATCTAAATGATAATCAACACTGAAAATATTCATAACCCCTTTCATACCACATTAGTAAGAGTGTTTGCATTGTATGTTACAAATGCTTGTACAGTGACATCTACGAATAAGGTAGGAGATATAACCTGCTTCCGAATGCAGTACGTTGCTGTCACGGCACAATGATACTCTAACGATCATTAGCCCGGCCTTTACGCCCCATAACGTACCCCCACCCCATCTATTCTAACCTCTAGATTAATGAGTGCATACAGCATTGTTGTGTAGCTCCATATCCCCAGGCCATGATTACATCCGTTGTACCTCCATCTCACAGAGGCCACTATCTGCTTATTACCTACTACATATCTAGCACAGAAGGACATACAAATAGCCTTGTTTGGATTCATGTTTACAAATAATGTCTACTTTTATAATTTTACGTTTATCATTTATGATAAATATTGTTCAATACGATTAAGTTTCTACAGGTACACATATATTTAAAATAACCTTTCTTTAGTTACAAAACATTACTCTACGCTTCCATTAACAATTTAAAATCCTCTACGGGAGATAAGGCGTTATTCATTACCCTATATATTATTTCTGTCAAAATAATGCATAAATGGGAACTATTTTGTAACACTATGTTAGGAGGGTTGTTACGTTTCGGTGTCGTTATGAATTGATTACAAAATGAAATTCATAATTATGATCGCCAACGTAAAGCTAATCATATACAATAGGTCCAGACCTCCTGCTTAGGCACTGGTTTTTCAGTGGTTACCTGTTATACACACACACACACACACACACACACACACACACACACACACACACACACACACACACACACACACACACACACACACACACACACACACACACAAATACACACACACACACACACACACAAATACACACACACACACACACGCACGCACACACGCACGCACACACACACAATCTCTCTCTCTCTCACACACACACACACACACACACACACACACACACACACACACACACACACACACACACACACACACACATACACACACACATACATACACACACACAGACAAACAAAATAAGTAATAAAACTAATTTAAAAGAAAATAGTAGTCTATCCAGAAAGAAAATATAAAAGTAAGATTAAGTGATGTCGTAATGTTCAAAAAAAAATTTACATAATAAAGTAATATAGAAAAATGTTAAAAAATCATTCGAAAAGCAATAATTGTTGCAACGTGGGAAAGCGTAAAGTGAAGCCAATGATGTTATATAAATGTAAGATTAAGGGAAAATAAGTATAAAGTTCGATTAAACACTCAAAAATTTATAAATCTGAAAACTCGTACAACATCGATTGACGTTTCATATTAAAGTAATAAACGAAAAAATCACATTATATATGTATTAATATGTTTTTGTAGGCCTAAAATAATCTAAACTACTGAGGATATTTAAATACAAGAATTATTCAATATTTTTTATTATTACAAGCTTTTCGTTTGCAAATAGTGTGTATATATATATATATATATATATATATATATATATATATATATATATTTATATAATAAATTAAAAATATTTCAAAAACAAGAATACTTTTAATGAATATATTTATTCAAAGCCTTTCGCCGATAAAATAGTACCAGCATCTTCAGGAAAATAATTATCTAATAAAATATTTTTACAAAATTTTTTTTGTAAACAATTTTGTAAAAATATTTTACTAGATAATTATTTTCCTGAAGATGCTGGTACTATTTTATCGGCGAAAAACTTTGAATAAATATATTCATTAAAAGTATTCTTGTTTTTGAAATATTTATAATTTATTAACTATATTACAAGAAAACATATCACCATATTTAATATATATATATATAATAAATTGTGGGTGCGTTTTAAGGGTAAATAGAATATTAGCTAGTTCAGTAGCTATTAAATATATTTAAAACTGTGTTTGGACGATTTTAATACATTTTATTTTATAAATGGCAAATGTGTAAAGAATAGTAGCCATAAAAGCGTGTGAGTTATTAAATCGCTATTTAGTCTGGAATTGCTTTATAATTTATGGAAGCTCCGTAAGAATATAACCGTATTCTGCCTATTACACTTGTTTGTTTATCTTGGTAAAAAAACACTACTTACTGATTTATTCAGCAGACGCGTTTCACACTAGGTCAGCACATTTTTCAATGCTGTGAATTACTGACAAGACTGATGCTCAGGTGTGTTGTGTTGGTAAGAGTGTGTGGTGTGCTATTGTTCATAGAGTAGTTGTTAGTTATTTGCTCAAATATAGTGTTTGATTTGGAGAGTGTTTCGTCATTTAGAATGTGTTTTGGATAGTATTTATGGTGTATATATATATCATAGTTTTCAAATGTGTTAAGTTTTTTAATTTTATTAATGTAATGTAGGATTTTTAGATTGGTTTCTATGTCAGTCTGTGAGTGTAGTGTGTTTTGTACGTGTATGGCAAAATTTGATGTGGGTTGTGTCTTTCTCATCCGTTTTACATGGTCTTCTTATCATGTGGTAAATGTTTTCCCTGTTTGTCCAAAAGCTGTGACAGTTGTTGCATGTTATCTTGTATACGCCTGGGTTGTGTTTATCCTGGTGTGCCTTTGAACTGTGTAAGTGTTTTTTTAATTGCTGTGTAGGTTGTTGTGAACGTTACTTTGTATTTATGTTTGCGGAACGTGGGAACCATGTTTTGTGATGTGTTGTCGTGATATGTAAGTGTTAAATATTTTTTGTTTGTGTGTTTTTGTTTTTTGTTGTGTTATTGTGCGTTGTTTTTTGCACATTATGTTGACTATCAATGTGTGTTTATATCCTTTTTTATTGGCTATGTGTTTCATTGTGTTTAGTTCGTTTATTTTGTCTTTATTACTCATGGGTATGTTGATAAATCTGTGTATAATATAGTGGAAGGTAGCATGTTTGTGTTGTGTGGGGTGATTGGATTTGTTGTATATAACTGTCTGTGGTGGTGGGTTTCCTGTATATTTTGAATGTGTGTGTGTTGTTTTGTTTTATTATCGTTAGGTAAAGGATGTTGATTTTGTTCTGTTGTTCCGTTTCCAGTGTGAAGTTTATGTTATTGTGTAATTTGTTTATGTAATTGTGAAAGGCGTTTATGTGTTTTATGTTGCCACTGTATATGATTAGGATGTCATCTATATATCTGTACCAATATATTATTTTGTGTTTGTTGTTGTTTATGATATGTTTTTCTTCTAGATTGTGTATGAATATTTCTGACTATATGCTTGATTTGGGGGATCCCATGGGTAAGTCTTTGTTTTGTGTGTGAATGTGTATTTTCCGTTGTATGTGATGTAATTTTGAGAAGTGATTGTTTCTGTTAGTGTTATTATTTCTTTGGTCGTGTTGTTTTTTATTAAAATTTGTTTGAGTATGTTTATTGTTTCTTTGACGGGTATGTTTGTGTATAGGTTGGTGATGTCGAATGATGCTAGTGTAGAGCTGTGAGGTATGTGGGTGTGTTTTTTGTGTGTGTAATATCTGTGTTGATTTTACGAAGGCGTGATTATGAAATGTGATGTGTTCTTATTATTTTGCCCAGGTGTTTTGCGATTTTGTGTGAGGTTGCTGATGTGTTATTTATTAGTGGGCGTATTGGTATATCTTTCTTGTGTATTTTAGATTAGGCGTTGAGTGTTGGTGCTTGTGGTTTAATTTGTGCAAGGTATGGTTTTTGTTCTTTGTTTATTATGTGTGTGCATTTGTTTATGTTATTTTTTAATTGTGTGTGGAATTTATTTGTGGGGTCAATGGGCCTTTCTGTGATGTCATTGCTTTTTAACGTATGATTGTGCTTTTTTGTGTAAGTCTGTTTCGTAATGTTGCCTTTATCCGCTTTTATGAATTTTAGGTTATGTTGTCTCTGTTTGTGATTTATGGTGTTTAATGTTTTTGTTTCATTGTTTCATTGTTTTTGTGATGTTTTTGTTTTATTTTGTTTAAATTCGTATTGTGTGTTGTCGGAGGTATTCTTGGTCGTTGATGTATGTGGTTAGTATGACTGTTTCAAAGTCGCGTGATTTGTTAATGAGCTTTTTGTGTTGTGTGTCTAATGTATTGTGTAAATTGTGTTTGAGGCCTTTGCTGAGTAAATCCATTTCTTGTTTCTTGAATTTGATTTTTGTTGTGTTAAAAGTAGGTCCGTGAAATGTATATGTGGTGTTAATTTTTTTATTTTGTGAGATGTTTGATTTTTTTGATTTTGAGGTTATGTTTATTTTGTATTTATTGGCGTATTTCGTGTGTTTGTTCATTTGTGAATTGTATGACGTTTTAGAGTTTTGTATGGTGTAATATTTGTGTGAGTTCTTGGTACAGGTGGTAAAGTTTGGTATTAAGTATTTAATTTTGTGTGTATAACTTTTTAGTTGTTGTTTTTAATGAAAACTGTTCGTACTTATTTTATAGTTTTTTGTGCTGCTGTGTTGTTTGATTTAATTTTAGTGTATGCATATTTTGGTGTAATGTCATGTGTGATGCACCTTTTGTTTGAATGAGATACGTTGTGATGTAATGGTAACCTTGAGCTTAGGCCGTCTGTACTTGTTGATAGTCTTGGATCGCCGATCAATAATAAAATTTGCAGTTTTTGTGTGGTACATCTTGAGGTTTTTATAAAAATTACACTTGTTTTTGTTTATCTTGGCAAAAAACCACTACTCACTCATTTATTCAGCAGTAGTAGTGATTTATACCACAAGATACGAAGAACACATAAAACAGAAAATATTTAACATTTACATATCACGACAACACTTCACAAAACACAGCTTTCACGTTCCGCAAACATAAATACAAAGTAGGATTTATAACATCCAACACAATTAAAAAATACCTACACAGTTCAAAAACACACCAGGATAAATACAACAGCCTAGGCGTAGACAAGAATATATCCAACAACTGTCCCAGCTTTTGGACAAACAGGGAAAACATTTACCACATGATAAGAAGACCATGTAAAACGGATGAGAAAGACACAACCCACATCAAATTTCGTCATAAACATACAAAACACACTACACTGACAGACTGATATAGACACCAATCTAAAAATCCCACATTACATCAATAAAAGAAAAAAAAGTAAAAAAGTAGAAAACTGTGATATATATATATATATATATATATATATATATATATACACCATAAATACTATCCACAACACATTCTAAAAGAAAAAACACTCCCAATCAAATACTTTATTTGAGCACATAACTAACACACCACAATAACACTATTTGAACAATAACACACCACAAAACAAAAATTCACCACAGACTCACACGAACATAACACACCTGAGCAACAGTCTTGTTAGTAATTCACAGCATTGAAAAATGTACGAATAATAATGCGTGAAAAAAACGCGTCTGCTGAATAAAACAGTAAGTAGCGGTTTTTTGCCAAGTTAATACAAACAAGTGTAATTTTTATAAAAACCTCAAGATGTACAACACAAAAACTGCTGTTCAAACACAAAGTATTCTTCTGTTTAGTATATATATTTATGCTGATACGTATTCCTTCACGGATGGAAAAATATGATGAATAGTTACTATCTGGAGTACATCCGTTCATTCTGCAGTCCATAAATTCGCAGTTCCGACGTTTCGCTAGAATCTCATCCAGCATTGACGAGGTAAACCCAACAACAGTGACTCGCCCTTCTACTGTTCTACTGTAGCGAAACGTCGGAACTGCGAATTTATGGACTGCAGAATGAACGGATGTACTCCAGATAGTAACTATTCTTATATATATATATATATATATATATATATATATATATATATATATATAATAAATATTTCTTTACAAGATATATGTAAAACTTGAATATTAGAATACTTAAGAAAGTTTAAAACCAATATAAATTATTTTACAAGACTAGAATATTTTAAAATATTTTGAAATAAAAAATTGAAAATAAACCTTACAATCCCTCTGGAATGAGCTAGGCTTCTAAAAGCCTTTCTCCTCTACCTTACATGTCAACACGGGCGGTTGGAATAATAAATAATATTTGGTTCAGGAGTGGGTAAAAAGAAACGAGTGGTATTGACGTAGGACATACAATTGATAAAGTACTGCCTAAACAGAGATTATACGGGTGGAAACAGAAATAGAAGAATAATTTGGATTGGAAAACGTTTTTTTTATTGCTGGTAATAATGTTTTAATTACAAATGCATAAATAAAGAGTAAAGGCTGAAAAAGAAAAAAAAATACAAAAGATTTACACTGAAGATCGTAATAATTCATAAAAATATTATGAATATAACAAAAATAAAGGAATAAAGGATCCAAAACTATTACTTAGAATTTAGAAATTTCTCAACCTCTGGCCTGTATTTACTTTCAGGGTCGTATTTCTGCATTAGCTGACCCCAGTCGTTACTGCGTTTTTCCTTTACAAATTTCAGGACAGTTTTTAGCATGTCCCTTACAGAATCATCACAATCAGCGCATCTAGTTTCCAACAGTTTTGGTATCATGTCTGAAAAAAATAAGTTACATTCACAAAAAGTTAACAACAAAAGTTATCTAAGTTAAAAGTGTTAGTCTTGATTTTTTATAGAAATTAACGCTAACAATTTTTTTTATTTAAAATTGGTTATAATTTCGTAGCTAGAACGATAATTTATTTCTAATTTTTTAATATAAAATAAATCCTAATTTTCATACAAAACCAATAACATTAAAAATAATTTTTAATAAAAATAGGGAATTGTCAAAAATAATTAAAAATAATGGAAATACTCGTACAAATAGACACACATTTAATTTGTATTGATTATATGAATAATGAAAATATAGTGAAGAGGTAAAATATAATATATCAAATTGTAGTAGAAAATAAATATAAAAGGTTATTAACTGATAAGTTTAATAATAGTATAATAAAAAGACAGGATAATATTAAAACTTATACAGGAAATAATATTACAGCCAATGAATCTAAAAATAAGATTATAAATGTAATAAATATTAATAAAAAAAAACTGATGTGAACGAAAAAATGGAGTTTATAGTATAGAATGTGAGTCTTGTAATAAGGATTATGTAAGTCAAATAAAGAAGAAATTGTAAGAAATGTATAGAGAATAACTTTTAAAATATATTTAATTTCGAAGCTAAAAGAGCTCGAGGCTATATTTATTCTCATTTTGCTTACATGAATGAGTTTTTATAAGAAAAAAGTAGTTAAAAACCAACATAAACAATTTAAAAGATTAAAGGTTATTTTTTAATAAGAAAACATACAAAATCATTAAAAATAATTGTAATACAAATACTCATATGAGTGAGTATTAATGAGTAGTCTGTATATGAGTAAGTAAGATAAAATGAACTGGAAAAATTTAATACATCCAATTGCAGAAGAAAATAGACATGCAATGATTTTTGTATTACCACCAAACAGCCGATAAAATTATATGAGGCATAGTAGTTATTAATTTCAATGGTTGCCACACGAGAGCTATATTACATTGTAGATATGTAATACATTGCAATGCATATTTTATATACTGTAGGTATTCTTTTATTGCTTATTGTAGTTATTGTAAATTGAAGATAATGTTTACTATAGGTGATATTTATTATTTGTATTGTGTGTTGTATGTGTTATTTATCGTAGGCATTGTTCATTATAAGTATTTTTTATAGGGGGTATTTAGTATTTGTATTGTGTGTTGTATGTGTTATTTATTGTAGGCATTGTTCTTTATACGTATTTTTATAGGGAGTATTTAGTATTGGTATTGTGTGTTGTATGTTTTATTTATTGTAGGCATTGTTCATTATAAGTATTTTTTACTATAGGATCCTATATATTATTATTATGCACATTTTTTTTATAAGATTGCATACATATTTTAAAAATAATAGGTTAGACAGCGAACTGTGTAGAGTTAGCTGCTATGTATTGTTATTTCTTTGAGGATGGTTACTATGTAACCGAAATGTACATAGGACTAGATCAAAAATATTTGTAGTTAGAGGTTGTGTGTATTATTTAATAATATTAAAGCACAGTAAATTGTTTCAAGTAATAAGTGTTAAAATAGTATTTTTATTAAAATGCTTGAAAAATGTATATATTTTATTGTTTGAAGTTTAAGAATTTGCAGCAAATTGTTCATTAAAGTATTTTATATTATAGGCTCATGTAGGTTTTAGTATTAGAAATTATTAAAACAGTGTCTGTTTTTTACATTTTGCTATCAATACAGCATTTTTGTATTTGAAAAATTTAGCGGGGGTGTTGTGAATGTATTTTAATACAAGCAAATATTCTGGCATTCTCGAACGTTTTTGCATATGTCGAAATTCTCTGGGGAATATTTACATTTGGCATACATCAGTCGTTCACATAAACATATATCTAACTAAAAGTATAGGCTTTAGAATGTAATCTACGATCTAAATTTATAAAATAAAATATCTCTTTAAATTATTTAAATTTAAAAATATAACAGTAATGAAATATTTATAATAGTACAGTTTAATAGCAAATTAATCATGACAGGAAATGTAAGTGTTATTACTTTTGTTTAGAATATTTAAAATATTTTTGAAGTGAAAATTTTCGTAACGACGCCTACAAAATACTTATTGGGTTGACATACAAGAAGCATACAATTTAGTCAGTATAATATCCGTCAGATTAATAGTGCCAGTTTAATTCAATCAGGTGCTTCTACGAGTCGCCTTAAAGTTACTTAAACTGCATTTTATTTATACGTTATATTGTAAAACAACTTTTTTTAACATGCAGCCTATGTTACATTCTTTCTCTCTTTTTATATAGTTTTATCATTTTCAGTTTTATGATTTTCTATCTTATTGAGTTATGTTTTATTGAATTGGTTACTATTAATATGTTAATAAGGTACTAAATTACGTTTAGGTAAAGTAAACACGCCATTCATTGACTTTTAGGCGATACGAAGTTCGCCGTGTCAGCTAGATATTGAACTTAAGTAAAGAAGGTTATTATGAAATAGTTTTGATCAGTTAATATATATATATATATATATATATATATATATATATATATATATATATATATATATATATACATATGTATAGATAGATAGATAGATAAATCTAAATACAAATAATTCAAATTAACGATAATAATAAGTAATGTATTTTTAATCCAATTTTTGAAATAAAAACATTCTTAGACGCGTCTGATAACAAAAGATTAGGTAATTTTTCATTACCCAAATTTAAATCTTTTTCTGAATTCCAAATTCTCTACACTAAGTTATAAGAGTTTTCACTTCTGTCAGCAACACTCCCTCTCCCCGAGTACCACAATGTAATTTTTTATTAGATTGCTAACATAATTTAAAAATAGTACAGAAGATAGAGAAATTTGAAAAGTTAGCTAGTATGTATTGTCACTTCTTTGAGGATGGTTACTATGTAACTGAAATGTACATTAGGATAGAACAAAAATATTTGTGGTTAGAGGTTGTGTGTATTATTTATTAATATTAAACCACAGTAATTTATTCCAATTAATTAGCGTTAAAAATATTATTTTTATTGAAGACAAAATAATATTGCATGAAGATTGGATATGGTTTAATTGTTTGAATTTTAAAATTATTTTACTCCTTCAGAAATTTTATTACGAACAGACCTATCTTAACGTTAAAGCCTTTTCCCTGCCTTAAAATATAAAACACAAATATAATATTTTAAAACTCGAATAAATAATAAATTACCATTAATATAAATTACATTATTTGATTATCTATGAAAACCTAATTTAGGTAAATTGAGTTTAATGTTATAAAATATTAGGCGAGAGTTTGTTAAAAAGAAACTATGTATAAATTTAAGTGAAGAAAATAAACACTTAGAGTAAACTAGCCAAATATTATAACAGAACACATGGTTAAAATTCTATTTCTAAATATTTGCTACGTTTTAATATAATACCAACATATTCTTCCTATAGGTCCGAATCAAATGAACTATTCGCTCGTCACTTATTTTCATCTTTTAAAGGAAGTGATTTTAATGAGTGTATTTAAGTGGTTGTAAAGAACTGATAAATATAGAAAAATAAAGAGACTATACGGAAGAGTTTGTAAGAAAAATAGTTATAGAAGAATACTGCAATTGTGAAGGTAAAGAACAAAGTTATCTACAACGGAAAGATTTTGTATTATACCTGAAATAGATAATTGAGAAAACGTAAAATCATGATAATGTTAAAGAAAAACGATATGATTAAATACAGGAAATAAAGGGAATCAAACGGTATGGTCATTATTATATCGATACAAAGTTAATAAGATTGACACATAAAAATAAATAAATAAAACCACTGTAACTTGAGAACTTTCTGCAACGAAATGTTTACGTCATCCATGTTACGTCATTTAAGACTAAGCCTAATCCTAATTTTTACTGAACCACTAAATCAGTAGAAAAGGGCATGTAAGGGTATTAATATAAAATTCAATGGTAACTGCATCCCATCCTGCGGTTTTCAGTTGACCAAGTGATTATACTCAACGATAATCATGATATGGAATACAGGATGAGAAACGTAGTCGCGTTAACTAATAATGGTGACCTAGTATATACATGAATACAATAAAGTAGTTATGTATTCAGGGACTGAAGAAAGTCAATAAATTGAAGAGAATGAGAAGGAATTCCTGTTCTTGTTGAAGGGTCGATTAGATAATTCCTAATATACTAATCTAAATTTCTGTTAGGAATATTTATTTGAATACATGTTTTTGCTTTTCCTAGCTCTACAATATTTTCCTTTGTAGACGCATTTCGGAAAGACTCCGTTTTCAAAATTGAAATAGTAGGAAGTTTGCTAGTGGAATCAATTTGAAACCCTTCAACAAAGATGAATATTGTAGAGTTTGGAAAGGCAGAAAAATGTGCTGAGGTATATCGATTAATGATTAGTCGATAAAGGACCGACGATGTGATATTTACTATAATTGTGTAGTATTTAGATTATTTGTAAATGGTTTTTTATGGAACAAAAAATTACAACACATACTTGAAAGAATAATAAAAAGAGTGATAAAAAGATTTTTAATTAATGGATTTGAAACATAAACTGGCAGAAAGAATAAACGAAATAGATACCCGCGAATTGAAAGCATTTAGACGATCTATTACGATCTCTCGGGCAGAAATAATAGATCAAAGAACGAATTGGCACAGAAAAACAATTGCGAGCGAAATCGAAAGGAAACAATTGCTAACATACAATCATCCCCAAAGAAAGAACAACAATAGATTCGTGAGAAAAAATGAACTGGACTCGTACAATCAAAGAAGAAAGACAAAGACCGAAAAATAAATAGGTTGTGAAAAATTATGAACTAGGACTAATGTAATAACAGGTGTAGAATGCAATGGGAAGACTCGCTCAAGATAAAGATCCAATTTTATGAAGATAATAAAATTAAATTATAATTGAAATAATTAAATATTTCATTTCCGTAATAAATATAAACTCAATATATGTACTGAGAATAAAAAATTAAATTTCAATTATACAATAATTTTAAAAAAATTGCTAATGTTGGTGTTATATTTAAATAAAGTATGGTAAATAGGTTCTATATTATAAAACTGTTCTGCTTTAAGACGTATTTAACTAGGTCGTTTTCAATTTTATATTGACTAAAAGGTTTACTGAATTGAATAGCACACAATTTATGTTTGTAGTATCACATTATTCGCTTTGGAAACTAAAATGTTTTATAGAAAAAAAACACAAAACAAAAAATGACGCTACTTACTTTTTATCGGCTTGACTTCAGGAGTGCACGGGGACTTTTCCAAAAAGCATTTCATATAGAAGTCCACTTTTCGGTCGTCCTTGAGTATGTCCTTGATCTTTGGTTGAAGTTTGCTCAGCCTGGATAAATCATCGGCAAAGCCGGCCGCCAAGACCAAACATACAACTAATAAGACCTTCATGTTGTGACAATACAGCCTTTCTTGCACTGCAATATATACTCACTTATAATACAGCCTACTGCAACGAACAATTACCAACTAAATTACACTTGTCTGGAAATAGTTTGTAATTAAGCTGATTACACTTTACACTGTTAGCTAGCATTAATTATGGACTAAAAATGTATTATAATTTCTTGGAAAACCCAACCTGTTCTTTTATATGACTAACGAGTTTTCAATTTAAATTTGTAATTTAAATGTTATTGTTTAGAAAACTCATCAGGTTGGATCTTAGTGTAGGTTTTAACAATTTGTTGGATATTTAAGTAACAAAAAGAATTGTTAACATTCACGCGAGTTTGTTAATATTTAGGTAAAATTACTTGTTTTTCAATTTTCAATTAGCTAAAATTATATATATATATATATATATATATATATATATATATATATATATATATATTAATATTAATATTGTACAAATTTACAGTCTTTAATGAAATACGTTTTTATTCATCCAGCCATGTTCAAATACACTTTTAAAACTAAATTGGATGGCAATCGATGTTAATTCTGTTTTTGTTTCAGATAATTGTTAAATAATTAAATTATAAGAAATTGACGGGTCTAGGTTGGATTCAAGCTTTGTATCTTCATGTTCGAAGTCTATCTAGGGCTTTGACACTGAGCAACTTTCCCATAGCTAGAAATCTATTTTTCCGATATATAAGAATTTTTGTTTTGCTTCCATTTATTTGTCGTCGGAAACTTTATTTTACAACCTTAAATTGTTGTCATGGTTACCACACAATGTTATAAATAATTCTCTAGGAATGAAAATGAATGAAACGAATAAAATAAATTAGCTGGATTAAAGGTGTAGTACTTTGCTTCATAAACGGACAATGCGAAAGGAAGGAGAAAAGAAACTACAACACAATGCAAGCGACGAAAAAAACCATAAAATTAGTACCAAACGAAAGTAATAGTCCATCACCAAATACTTAGAAACGAAAATAGAAAATTGCAAGGAAATTCCCTTTCTATTTTGTCACATATTAATGTCATTCTGACATATGGATATACATATTTATAATAATTGTAACTATAAAATTAAAACAGTCTAAAATAAATTTTTTCTTTTTTTGACTTGAGTAAGAATTTACTATAGATTCTTATATTACTTGTTTAATTCTAATGTGAATGTTATATATGATTTTGTAAATTAATTTTGATCACAAAACGAGGAAAGTGTGTACAAATCGATACTGTGTTGTGGAAAAGATTCGAACCAAAGTTATAAAAGTTAATTGATTTTTTCAATTCCGAACAAATAGTAAACAAGTTTCGATTGCCTCCGTAGAGAAAAGGTCTACTTCTATTATACGATTACACGTTATCTTTGATTATTGAAATTAGTAGGAGCCAATAGCTGATGGGTGTTATTGACGAGGTTATTTAAGCCTCCAATCAACGAGGCAATCATTTTAGATATCAGAAAAGCCATCTACAGTGACTGGTTTCGTGGATCCCTTTACAAACTGTCCATCATCAACGCAGAGTTTTGTCTTCGGACTCTTCTTCAAGACAATTCACACCCAACTCCTTCCTAAGCCTCGTAGGATTAGGACTACTGTATTTCATAGTAGCACGGTTGATCATTAACCACACATGAGGTTAATCCAGCGCTAGACCTGTTCAGTGGCCCCAGAAATGGGAAACTGTGGTGTCAATTGAAAAGTATGGTGTCTGCTTCATTAAGCGGAGAACACTGCAAACTAGAGCCATAACTTTTGACAGAAAGTCCATTGCATGAAGTCTGCTATAAAATATCTCAGCTTCATCATGGAATACGGTTTTTGTTGTATCTCAAACACTTCTCGTTTCTTAAAATAGGAAATACCGAGCTGTCGTCTCTAAACACAACTCTGTCCTTCTGAAAATCAAATACCTCCCGATCTCATACTACTATGTCCTGTCGTCATCTACGCTACATTTGTCGGTGATCATGTTGTCTTGGAAACGTCTGGAGTCTTTTTAGTTATGACTCATCTCCAAGTCCCCTTTGTTCCCTTTCAAGAACATCCAATACTGTTCGCTCCTTCTCATTTGAGGATTTTTTCAGTTCTCTCTTCGCTAACCTTTTATATAGAGCCAAAAAGCTCAGCCTACACAGAAATCCTGGAACTCAATGACTCGATTAACCCCACCATTTGTTGACACCGTTATGAATTTTTTTCTGGAGTTCCCATAAATCCTCACTCCAATGTAAGGCTTACTCGTAGTTGGAATATTGGAATTAGGATTAGGTTTTAGAGATACTTATTTTCTAAGCAACTGTAGGCCTATTATTTTTTTAATTTATTGATATTTCATTTTGTAAATCATTGAAAAGAAATTTTAAAATAATAAAAAGTCAAGGATGAGAAATGAAAAAACCAGTCAGCCAGCATCCGTACATATAAAAAACTGTAGGCCTATTAGTTTTAAAACTGATTTATATTTCATTTTGTAAATAGTTGAAAATTAATTTTAAAATAATAAAAAGACAAAGACGAGAAATGAAAAGACCAGTCAGTCAGTCCTATTTTAGATGATGTATAAAAAAATAAACTTGTCTGACTGCTTAGCCTATAGCTGCTTCCAAACACAAAAACAGCCTTCAACATTTGAAAGAGCCACTCTTTAGGCACAATACTATGTCAGAATTTAGCTTTGAAATCGAATACTTAGAGTTAACCATTGAAAACTGAAGCCACTGAAGATAATGGCTACCTAAGGGCCGGACCCTCTGACACAGCATTTGGTTATAGGTGGGCATAAACTCTTCCTGTTAGACCTCGATGACCTACAGATATTTTTTATTGGTTTTATTTGTGATTTGTATAAATTGATGAAAACAAATACAAGTAAAACTTGTGACTCCTAATTAAAGTAAAGATTGCTATTATGGTATGACTTGCAATGACCGAATTAACCGTTACAAAAATAGATAATAGTAAGAGAACAGATAATTAATCAGAGTTCGAACTAGAGGAGTAAATTACAATAAAAATATTGAAAAGAACCCCAATACCACAAAAATAATCAAAAATAACAAATAAGACAAGTTACTTAAGATTAAACCCTTATGTACATTTCGATGACCATGTCATCATCATCAGAGGGTCTAGTTACAAAACACAATCTAGCACACAAGAAGTTACAAACTAAAATGATACCAATCGTTCTCCGCGGTCTCTATATATAGGCGTGAGGTAAGCTCCGCCCCCTCTCCGCCCTCGACCGACAAATAACGATCGGCCCTCAGGAACCAAATAGGTTATGTCAAAAATTACATTATAATAATACATATATAATAAAAACTACAGCAATAACAATTAATAAACTAAAAGTAATTAGATTAAAACATCGTAATTTGAAGAAAGCTATTTAAGTAAAGTATATAATGGTGAGTAAGGAATAGGTCCTTTATCTGCATTCATTAATTTACAATTTGATTTGACTATAAAAACACTTTCATAACTATTAAGTAACTTTTTTGAGTTTATACATTTAGCTAAAATAACATTTTTATCTAAATCATGCTGATTACTAAGGACATGTTCTGCTACACTTGATTTTTCAGGTCTTTCATATTTAATATGGGCAAGATGTTCTTTAAATCTGGTTACAATTTTTCTTTTAGTTTGACCTATATACATCTCGTTACAAGTACTACAAATTATCTTATAAATACCTGATTTTTCCAACATTGGAATTTTATCTTTCGGGTTACACAATAAATGCTTGAGTTTATTTTGAGTTTTATAGGCTATCTTAACATTTACCTTTTTAAAAATAGAGTCTAACCCTTTTGTTAAAATATTATCGAAAGGTAAACTAATAAAAGTACATTTTTTAACTTCTTTTTGAAGAGTGGTAGTTGTGTTCAAAACATATTTTAATCTTTGTTTTCTAACAATATTATCTATAATTTTAGCATCAAAATCGTTATATCTAGCCACTCCTTTGATATAATTAATTTCCTTATAAAAACGTCTAGGACTAAGTGGTACATTGATAGCTCTGTTAACCAAACTGTTAAATGCTGCTATTTTATGTGTATGACAATGGTTGGAACTATTTAAAATATATCTGTTATTGTTAGTAGGTTTCCTGTAAATATCAAATTCAATTTTTTCATGATTTTTAATACACAGAATATCTAAAAATGGTAAACGATTATTAGTTTCTAATTCATAAGTAAACTTAATGGAACTATGTATACTATTAAGTTGGTTTACAAAAACATCAACATTACATTTACTGCTATCAAAGATCGCAAAATGTAATGTTGATGTTTTTGTAAACCAACTTAATAGTATACATAGTTCCATTAAGTTTACTTATGAATTAGAAACTAATAATCGTTTACCATTTTTAGATATTCTGTGTATTAAAAATCATGAAAAAATTGAATTTGATATTTACAGGAAACCTACTAACAATAACAGATATATTTTAAATAGTTCCAACCATTGTCATACACATAAAATAGCAGCATTTAACAGTTTGGTTAACAGAGCTATCAATGTACCACTTAGTCCTAGACGTTTTTATAAGGAAATTAATTATATCAAAGGAGTGGCTAGATATAACGATTTTGATGCTAAAATTATAGATAATATTGTTAGAAAACAAAGATTAAAATATGTTTTGAACACAACTACCACTCTTCAAAAAGAAGTTAAAAAATGTACTTTTATTAGTTTACCTTTCGATAATATTTTAACAAAAGGGTTAGACTCTATTTTTAAAAAGGTAAATGTTAAGATAGCCTATAAAACTCAAAATAAACTCAAGCATTTATTGTGTAACCCGAAAGATAAAATTCCAATGTTGGAAAAATCAGGTATTTATAAGATAATTTGTAGTACTTGTAACGAGATGTATATAGGTCAAACTAAAAGAAAAATTGTAACCAGATTTAAAGAACATCTTGCCCATATTAAATATGAAAGACCTGAAAAATCAAGTGTAGCAGAACATGTCCTTAGTAATCAGCATGATTTAGATAAAAATGTTATTTTAGCTAAATGTATAAACTCAAAAAAGTTACTTAATAGTTATGAAAGTGTTTTTATAGTCAAATCAAATTGTAAATTAATGAATGCAGATAAAGGACCTATTCCTTACTCACCATTATATACTTTACTTAAATAGCTTTCTTCAAATTACGATGTTTTAATCTAATTACTTTTAGTTTATTAATTGTTATTGCTGTAGTTTTTATTATATATGTATTATTATAATGTAATTTTTGACATAACCTATTTGGTTCCTGAGGGCCGATCGTTATTTGTCGGTCGAGGGCGGAGAGGGGGCGGAGCTTACCTCACGCCTATATATAGAGACCGCGGAGAACGATTGGTATCATTTTAGTTTGTAACTTCTTGTGTGCTAGATTGTGTTTTGTAACTAGACCCTCTGATGATGATGACATGGTCATCGAAATGTACATAAGGGTTTAATCTTAAGTAACTTGTCTTATTTGTTATTTTTGATTATTTTTGTGGTATTGGGGTTCTTTTCAATATTTTTATTGTAATATATTGTACCACTGTGCTCTTGATATTGTGTAGAGGAGTAAATCATTACTTTTCTACTGATAAGGTATGGTGTAACATCAAAGAGGGTGAAGTAGGAGATAGAGCTAGTAAGGGCAGGAAAGGTCCGTAGGAGAATACAACGGGTCAGACGACGAGACCGATCTTGACGAGCTGGAGCAGGACTGACAAGCTGAGGTGTAACATCAAAGAGGGGGAGGTAGGAGATGGAGATGAAGCTAGTAAGGGTAGGAAAGGTCGGTAGGAGACTACAACGGGTCAGATGATGAGACCTATCTTGACTAGGTGGAGCAGGACTGACAAGCTGTGGTGTAACATCAAAGAGGAGGAGGTAGGAGATGAAGCTAGTAAGGGTAGGAAAGGACCGTAGGATACTACAACGGGTCAGACGACGAAACCGATATTGACGAAGTGGAGCAGGACTGATAAGCTGTGGTGTAACATCAAAGAGGGGGACTTAGGAGATGGAGCTAGTAAGGGTAGGAAAGGTCCGTAGAAAACTACAACGGGTCAGACGACGAGACCGATCTTGACGAGGTGGAGCAGGACTGACAAGTTGAGGTGTAACATCAAAGAGGGGGAGGTAGGAGATGGAGATGGAGCTAGTAAGGGTAGGAAAGGTCCGTAGAAGACTACAACGGGTCAGACGACGAGACCGACCTTGACTAGGTGGAGCAGGACTGACAAGCTGTGGTGTAACATCTAATAAGGTTAGGTATTAGATGGAGCTAGTAAGGGTAGGAAAGGTCCGTAGGAAACTACAACAAGTCAGGCGACGAGGCCGATCTTGACTAGGTGGAGCAGGATTGACAAGCTGTTTTGTAACATCAAAGAGGGGGAGGTAGGAGATGGAGCTAGAAAGGGTAGGAAAGCGCCTTAGGATACTACAACGGGTCAGACGACGAAACCGATATTGACGAAGTGGAGCAAGACTGCCAAGCTGTGGTGTAACATCAAAGAGGGGGAGGTAGGAGATGGAACTAGGAACGGTAGGAAAGGTCCGTAGGAGACTACAACGGGTCAGACGACGAGACCGACCTTGACTAGGTGGAGCAGGACTGACAAGCTGTGGTGTAACATCTAATAAGGTTAGGTATTAGATGGAGCTAGTAAGGGTAGGAAAGGTCCGTAGGAAACTACAACAAGTCAGGCGACGAGGCCGATCTTGACTAGGTGGAGCAGGATTGACAAGCTGTTTTGTAACATCAAAGAGGGGGAGGTAGGAGATGGAGCTAGAAAGGGTAGGAAAGCGCCTTAGGATACTACAACGGGTCAGACGACGAAACCGATATTGACGAAGTGGAGCAAGACTGCCAAGCTGTGGTGTAACATCAAAGAGGGGGAGGTAGGAGATGGAACTAGTAACGGTAGGAAAGGTCCGTAGGATACTACAACGGGTCAGACGACGAAACCGATATTGACGAAGTGGAGCAAGACTGCCAAGCTGTGGTGTAACATCAAAGAGGGGGAGGTAGGAGATGGAGCTAGTAAGGGTAGGAAAGGTCCGTAGGAAACTACAATGGGTCAGAAGACGAGACCAATCTTGACGAGGTGTAGCAGGACTGACAATCTGTGGTGTAACATCAAAGAGGGGGAGGAATGAGATGGAGCTAGTTAAGGTAGGAAAGGTTCCTAGGAGAATAAAATAGGTCAGACGACGAGATCAATCTTGGCTAGGTGGAGCAACAATGACAAGCTGTGGTGTAACATAAAATAAGGGGAGGTAGGAGAGGCAGCTAGTAAGGGTAGGAAAGGTTCGTAGGAGTCTACAACGGGTCAGACAACGAGCCCAATCTTGACTAGGTGGAGCAGGACTGACAAGCTGTGGTGTAACATCAAAGAGAGGGAGGTAATAGATGGAGCTAGTAAGGGTAGGAAAGGTCCGTAGAAGAATACAACGGGTCAGATGACGAGTCCGATCTTGACGAGGTGGAGCAGGACTGACAAGCAGATGAGAAAGAGCCTAAGCTTGATAAAGCCTTTTTTACGAGCCATCATGACAGTTCTATATACAGACTATGCTTTCCAGTTCATGTTATGCTATTTATCCTTGAAAATATATGTCATGTGAGACAATAATAAGAAAATTCTACTTTTGGAGTAGTTTATCGGCTCCCACACTCTGATATAGAGCTTCAGACCTCATTCTCTTGATCCTTGTAACGAAATAATTTTTACTTTCTTAATGTTATTGTTATAATATTTAAAATAATTTATATTTATACAATAGCAAACAATACATGTCACTTTCTAGGGGTACAGAGGTATACTATTAGGCACCAAAATTATGACTCATAGTTTTGGTATTTTTAATTTAAAAAAAAATTGTTTATAACAATCATCAAGGTTGTTTTATAGTTACAAAATCAATTGTTATAAAATATGTTCAACTCTGATTGTGTTTTGATTAATTGATACAGCAGCAAATTGTTAAAAAGGAACAGACAAATATATTCATCAGCTTTGCAGTTCATTAAAATCTCTTCACTTTCATAATTTTTCACACGTTATTCATAATATAAAAAAATATCATAACTTTGCAGAAGCACAACATATTATCTCAGTTTCTGGGTAGAACTAAACGCGTTAATAATTGTGTAAAGTATAATAAAGAAGTATATTGAAGAAATATATTAAAGAATATGTTCAGAATATTAAAGAATATATATTAGGAAATGTAATAAAGAAATACATTAAAAAATATATTCAGAATATTAAAGAATATATTGAAGAAATATATTGAAGAGTATGTTCAGAACATTAAAGAATATATATTAAGAAATATATTGAAGAATATTAAAGAATATATTAACAAATATATTAAAATGCTCATTTTTGTTAGAACTACTTACAAATCGTCAATCAAATAGCAATGGTTTAATAAAAACAGCAAGTCCTCAAGCAGCATGAGCTAGTGGACAAACTAACTAAATCAAACAGGTAACAAAACAATGAGGATCTAATTGGTCGTGGAGCTACATACATTTCGTGGTCAAATTGAATATAGATCGAGAATATTGACAGGTTAATCATCTTCTCTGACCCCGTGTTGCAGTAATACTCCCGCCTACTCATAAATCTATACAATAATGAGGAAAATGATGCAGATTCCTATAACCAGTGGTTACGCGCAACCGCAGGATGGCATTGAGTAAGAGTAAAGAGCTATTATTAAATGCATCTAGGCGTTGTGCTATCGGAAACCAACTGACCTTTATGGTAAATATTTGTAATAAAAAAATACCCCATCAAAGGCGAAACAGCATTAAACGCTGATTGCCAATTAATGTATCTAAATTTCACATATGCACTTCACTTACAACACTGATTAAAGTTTACCCGGGTTAATTATTTACATCTGTGGTCAATTAGAGTACATCCCACTAGCTCTGATTTAGTATGTAAATTAAACTCTAAATGTTTATAGAACAAGTCTGGACGCAGATGAGCCTACAATCGCTCTTTTTAGATGTATGTTTAGTAACGGGTTAAAGTTAAACTAGTAAATATTGCAGAAAATTTTGTGCAATTATGTATTTTCGAAAAATAAACAATCTCAGGTTACTAGTTTGGTTTGAAATGAATTGTCTTCAAGAAAAAGATTTAAATTTGAAATGCAGTGGCTGTTATTGTTTTAAAAATGAAACGAAATCATTAAGATTTATACTGATTCGGAAAAAAAGTGTTTTGAAATGGCTGAGATGAAATATAATGACAAATACATAACCGAGTTACTATTTAAAATTTACTAACAATATTTAATTAAACTGTTTCCTAAGGACTTAGGTAATTTTTTAGCTATCAAAGTCTAACTGGGTGGGTGATGGCAGTCTAGGGGTCCGGTCCTTAGGTAAGGTCACCCGGCAGTGGATAAAGGTCTGATTGTACTACCTAAACCGAATTAGACAGAATAGACGTACGGAAGCTTGACCTTTTGGAAGGTTTTACTGTTCCCGAGTGGTTCTGGATAAGCGGGCGAACCGCTGTCGCTGGTTGGAGCTCCTTTCGTCCTAGACCAGTCTAGGTCATACAACAAGGTCTAAGATTCTTACATACTGGTACCACGGGTAGTGACACCAAGAACCCCCGTCTCGGGTCTGAAGCTTGTCACCCGAACGGAAGTCACTAGTTTGAGGTTGGGTTCGTGGGGACAGAGGTTCAAACAGGTAGGATATAGTTGGTAGTCTTCCAAAATTCTTTGTCAGTTGTCGGTTGAGAATAGAAATTATCCAGAGCACCGGACCTTCAAGTCGCAAGACACACGCAAATTACGTCCTGTAAGTATTTATTTGGAATTTATAAGTAATTCCTTGAAGTTCTTTTGACAAAGACTGTACTATTTACACAAGCCAAGCAGGCTACTAAAGTTTATATATAAATTGAAACAGTGAACTGTATAAATGTTTAGAAATATGTTTGCTACTATAAGAGTAAAATCAACATATTAAATTAAATGTTTTTGTTTAATAAACCACATTTTTAAAACGGATTAAAAAGTATAAAATATATATTCATGGCCCTTCTACAATTTTAAGGGAGAATTGGTTATGGATATATTTGTAATACTTGGAGAGAAAAACGCGGAGCGCAGGCAATTCATGATGATTAAAGAGGAGTACATTAATTAAATTGTAGTGAATTGGAAATGGGATTCACTGTAATTTAATTCATTTTACTCCTCCTCAACCATCATGAATTGCCTGCGCTCCGCGTTTTTTCTCTCCAAGTATTACATATATATCCATAACCAATTCTCCCTCAAAATTGTAGAAGGGCCATGAATAATTATTTTATACTTTTTAATCAGTTTTAAGAACGTGGATTATTAAAAAAATATTAATTTAATTTAATATTTTCTGTTTCTTAGTCTTATGTCCGGGTGAAAACTTTCAATTGATTTTGTAACATAATTTCATACAACAGCTGATTTTACGTTGTATGTTTTATTTGTTTAACAGCTGTTCTAACACGTAAGTGTATATTACATTAATAATTGTACATCGTTAGGTTAGTGTGTCATTCAATATTTATGATCGGTTAGTAATATATACTTCAATAAACGCACTAAAATTATTAATATGATTAGGTTTATAAACGCATGTGAATGTTTCTAGCTCCTCAAGCAACTCTAATTTAACTAATGTAGTTTAAACAAATGTAGAGACAAGAAACCGAATGAATATTGCACTGTCATTTAATTCTGACCTATGTTTAAAATTTCAGGTCCCTACCTCATCGGGAATTAGTTTAAATTCAATTGAAAAATTCCCTTCGGACAGACACAGACAGTTATGACGGAAACCGAAATAATAAAAACGCTTCAAAAAAACAGTAAAATATTTGGAATGTGACAAAGAGAATTTTTATTGAATAAATAAAGTTTTTGTTAATTTGAATTTAAATTTTGAAGGTAAATATTGATTTCTCAATGTTGCAGAGACAGAAAAAATTGTAAATTTAAAAACGTAGTGAACATTTGGTTTTGTTTCGAAAATGTTTGAGTTTCACATGTGAACACAGAAATTAATTATTTTATGACATCTACTCACAACCAATAAATTATTTCTTAAACGCTCTTCAGTGAAAATAATAATTTGTTTGGTTAATTATTTTGTGTCTTTTTTGCAATAATTAACTTAATAAGTTTCTATCTACATTTGAAACAAGTAATATAACATTAAAAAAAAATTCAAATCCTACTCAAGTCAGCAAAGAAAAAATGTATTATATATTTTTTAAAATTTTATAATTACAATATATATAAATAAGTTATGTATATTCATATGACACAATCACAATATTAAAATCAAAATAGAAAGCGGATTTCCTTGAAAATTCGCATTTTCCTTTCTATGTATGGTGTTGGACTATTATTTTTGTTTGCTACTATTTTCCTGCTTTCTTTTTTTGTCGTTTGCATTGTGTTGTGGTTTCTTTTCGCTTTCCTTTCGCATTGTCCGTTTGAGAAGCATGGTTCGATACTGTTAAACCAGCTTTATTTTATTCTTTTGTTTAATCCTAGATCATCATTTATGATATTGTATTGTAACCATAGCAATAACTTAAGGCTGTAAACCGGAGGTTTCGACGTTTACCAAATGGTAGCAAAAGAAAAATTCTTATACATCTTTAAGAAGTAGATTTCTAGCAATGGGAAAGTTGGCTCAGTGTCAAAGCGTTAGACTTGGAACACAAAGACACTCAGTTAGAATCCGGCCTAGACCCCTTAAATTTTTATAATTTAATTATTGAATAAATATTTGAAAACACTATATTAACATTAATTGTCATCCACTATGGGTTTAAAAAAATGTATTTGAACTTGATTATATATATATAAGGAGAGCGTGAGCTAGTAGAAGTAATTAAATTAATAAGACTGAT